>SKCR01025349.1:0-439638 GCA_019454045.1 Zanthoxylum bungeanum | reverse complement strand
TTCGCTGTGTAGGGCACCGATCCGACCCTAAGGGATCCATATTCGCTCCAAAAAAATGGTATCGGAGTGGGTCTTAACCACGCAACATATATTAAAATCATGCTTGTATGTTTGACATGTATTTGAATCTATGTTTTAATTTAATTATGCATGAGTCATATTTTATATGTAATGAATGGTTTTAAATTAAAATTAATTCTTTGACCTTTGCATGTTATGTAATGACTTAGTTCATAAATCTCCTATGATTAGGTGATTACTTTAATGTGATAGTATTAATGATGTTGGAGCAACATTGGATGGTCCGTCTTATCGAAATGGAGATGAATGAGTTCTTATTGCTTGTGCCTAGAGATGGAAATTTCGCCCACAAACCAGCAAAATCGCAAAAACCCGCTCGTAATAGGTAGGATTTGGTAAATATTTAAGAAAATTTGGTGCGAGTTTGGTAAATTAAAACAAAATCCATTACAGCTTTGGTATGGGTTTGGTAATTAAGCAAAACTTGCAGATACCTATAGCAGGTATCCGCTACTCACAAACTTAAATTTTTTGTTTTATATTTTTTAGGGCAAAGAAAATCCACTCATATAAAATGACTCACATTCTGTAGTTAACTTTATCATTTTTTGAATTGCTTCTGGTCTTATATTGGTTTAATCTGTAGTTAATTTTGTGGTCAACTTTATCATTTTTTGAATTGCTATTGGTCTAGTATTCTGTTTAATATTTGCGACTTCATATTGACTTCAAACCAAACTCCACTAACACGTGAAGAAATTATAAATGGTTTAATATTCTGTTTAATTTTGTTTTCATATTATATATGGAGAATATTATATTATGAGAAATTTAATGATATTTTAAAAATCCATAAGAAAAATCTCCTGGGTACCAATACGGGCTTTGTAATTTATTTTTATATATGGGTGCAGGTTTGGTAATGAAAATCAAAATCCGCAGCGGGTATGGCGCAAGTTTGGTAATTTATTTATATATGCGGGTGCGGGTTTGGTAATGACAAACCCATACCAAACCATACCCACTGACATCCCTACTTATGCTCAATACAATCATTATTGTGAGAGCATAAGTGGTCGGAATTTAGGTCACTCCGGTAAAATATTTGATATACCGTGATGAGTTGAAGTAGTTTCCCAATACCGTCATTATTGTGAGGGTGTTCTAGCCAAACCCATTAGTGCATTTTGACAAGTCTATACCTAGAATACACATTAATCCAATACTGTCATTAATATGAAGAAAAGAAAAGGTTCATGACCAAACCTAGGAGTCACATTTTATGTGATTGACTTTGATGTCTTCCTAATGAGTTTATGAAGGCCAATACCATCTTTATTGTGAGGTTGGAGTAAATTCCATGGGATCCACTTCCCGCTATGAAATTTGATTGTCGAATTTCTATTTTTCATTGAGGGAGATTATGAAATTACGTAAATTAGTGTTTTATGTTGATATGAACATGTTCTGCTAATGTTTGTTATTACTTTGCATGTATGGCATCCGCAAATCCATTAGCTAGGCTTTTGGGTACCAACAAGTTAAAAGGAGCTGATAACTACTTTGAGTGGGAAATGAACATTCGTCTAGTCTTAGAATCAGAAATATTGAAATATGTGGTGCTCAATCCATTACTTGTTGACATCGATCATAACTCTACGCCCGAGAAGCGGAGACGTTTGACAAATGGAAGGATGACAACCTGAAGATGAAGTCTTACATTCTAGGATCGATGATCCTTGGTCTGATGCGATGAAGTCTTACATTCTAGGATCGATGATCCCTGATCTGATGCGACAGTAAATAAATATACCAGATGTATGCATGCTTATGCGGACACTCAAGGAATTGTTCACGGGGAATTTAGAGATTGAAATTTATCAGAGGTTTAAGAAGATTTTCCAAGCCTCGTTCAAGGATGCAAAAGCTGTTAGCGTTAATGTTCTGAATATGATCAAGCAGATTCAATATTTGGAAGGACAAGGCATTACCATAGATGTGCGGCTCGTTTGAAATATGATTCTCTCTTTTATTCATGTTACTTATAGTGGTTTTGTGTTGATATTTCACATGTATTCGATGAAAGCCATCTATGAGGAGATTCATAACATATTACGCAAGGCTGAACAAGACTTGAGGAAAGGGAACCCGAGTTTGTATTGTTGGGATATATGCCCTAGAGCTTCATGTATTGTAAACAGAATTGTTTATTGAAATAAAAAGATTCATTATTCATTAATCAAAAATTGTTTGATTTAAATCGCATATTATAAATTGTCTTGTTTATCATTGATTACTCATGTGCTTTCAGAACTTAGTGTATGAGTGTCATACACAAGAGGATTTATGTCTGAAGTTAGTAATCTAAAATAGTCCATAAAGAGCAAGCAAATAGGGTCCATCCTATACTTGTATAACGATCTTGATCCGGGATCGTTCATGTGGTGACATGAGAATGAAAGCACATTGTATGATGTGATCATATATGACTGGACCCAGATAGAAATGAATATCTTATAATATCCGTTAACTGAAAAATTTCATTTCAATCTACTAGATGGTCATATGTTGATTAATCTTAATCTTGAGTGTATTATAAACTCTTGCATAGCAGGCTATGTCCTTTGATTTACTAAGGTGAGGTTGTTGAAGCAGTCTCGACCAATAACTACGTATTTTCGGGACATGATTTGGTGTGTAGGTGGGAATCTTTTACATAGACACGAAGTTCACTCTTTCTTACGAGAAGTAGAAGAGTATCTTTATTAAGGGTTGATTCAGTACTTTAACGATTAGAGTGCTCAAGTCTTTCTATTACGAATAGAAAGATTTATATTCATAATAGTCATGAGTAAATTGTTCATTAGAGAATCAATGGTACTTTAGGTATAAAATAATTATAGGGGTATAATGGACTTATGACCCGACTCTAATTATGAGATACTCGTGAGGGGCCAATCCGTATGTAATAACTATATCGATCAATATCGAAGTTGTTCGGCTTGTTTTTCAGTTACGGCAATGAGAGTTCAGCTTTGAGTTTTTAGTTGAATAACACAAAGTTAATAATTTAGAATATTTAATTAAAGAATTTAATTAATATTTCCAGATTATTATAGCTCGGAACTGTAGGTCCATTTGGTCCATGTGCTAGCTCGATAAACTATATCAAACCTAATATAATTGGATTGTCTAATTATATGCTCATATATATATATATATATATTATATATTATTAACCTGATTAATAATATAATTTGTCACAAATGAAAAACTATATTAAATTAGTTTAGTATAATATTTTCTAGAATTATTTGATTATGAGATAATCAAATTATAATTATGAGATAATTATTACAACATTAATAATAATACTAAATTATGAGATAATTATGATGTCATTATTATGATAATGATATAAGCATTTCTAGACAACCATTATGGCTTGCCATAATGTCTAAATTTTTTGTCTAAAATTAGGTATGACATAATTACCTAATCTTGGTCCACTTCACTTGACTTGGTTTGTATTTTCACTTCATTGTGTTTGTCCTTACAAATGAATGACATGAGAGGATTAGGGTTGTTATTTTTTGAAATTTGTAATGACATGAGAGGATTATGGTTGTTGGTTTTTAAAAAGAATAAAAATACTACCATTTTATCTCAAAGGGTTGGGGTAAGAGAGTGAGTGGGTTTAGTAGAGATTATCTCAAGTATTGAGTGAAAACATCTTGTAAATTTTCTTAAGTGTTGAGAAAATAGTAGAGAGAAAAGAGAGTGAAGAAGAACATCATCTTCTTCATTCATTCTTTGAAAGACAAAAACATAAGTGAGAGTGTTTCTTCATAAATCTATCAAGTGTTGAAAGAACTAAAAGAAACAATTTTTGACAATATACTACTTTAAAGAGTTTAGAGAACAATCTTTGTGAGTGAAGTCCATACTTTGGTTTGTTGGTTTTGAGAGATAGTTTGGAAGATCGGGTGTTAGATCCAAGCATCAGATCTCAAGGAAACTTATTCACAACAAGGAGCAATTCAATCACCAAGAGTTTGTGGAATTCGTCATTCAACAAAGAGAGAAGGCAATAAATTTTTCAAGGTCGATCCCGGAGCCCAAAGGCGTATTCGTTCCGCATAAGAAAAGACATTACTTACATGTATCTCGATGGTGGAGCGAGTGCTTCTTCGACTTATGGGAAGTCAAAGAAGGTGGGAGGAATAAGGTCGGAAGGGTATATGCTATTTTGATAACCACATGCATCTCATGCATCGCATGCATACACGCATCAAGCTAACCCCTTGTTTTAACAGCTATCATAGATATCCATTGGGTTAGAGAAGAAGAAATACTTGTCAAAAAGAGGTTAGCAAGCATGAATGCGTCAGACAGTGAAGGTTCCCGCATGGATCAATTGGAGACAAACATTACCAAAGTTACTGAGCAACTACAAGCTTTGACCAACACTGTGGCCAATCTGACAGTACCCAGCACAGTGAGAATAGAAAACTGTTGGACAATTATGACCCATAGCATCACTATTTGTAAAAGACATTGTGTGTTTTTGTACAAATTAACTATGTGACAAAAGGAAATTGCTATTTTATCATTATTGTAATTGGATTACTTGGATATATATATATATATATATATCTATATATATATATATATATATATATATATAATGATAAAAGTCCATATGGTTAAATCAGATTAATAAAATAAGAGGCAGTATTAATCCGAACGATTTAATCATTAAATATCCATAGTCGTAGTATTATCAAGACTGGACATTGATAATGCGGAATAGATTAGTATTACACTTGTGCGCGTTATGGAATCTTAACGACATAGTTCTCATATATTTAGGTATTAGATACTTATGCAAGTGTGATAAGAGGTTCTGTTAGCCGTGGACAGGGAACAGTTTTGGCTCTGGATAGACCCACTCAGAATCCCATTGGTAGTATTACTATGTGGCTATGGGAATCTGAATCAGGGTAGGTTATGTGATCTTTAACCTGAGACTTACGACGCTATTACTTGCGACAATCAGTTTACTTTGGTATTGGTCGTCCGAAGCTTTAACAGGTTCTGTGTACGCCTCTATTGGGTTTACAGAGAATCGTAGTGTATTGGATGTGATGTCAAGATGAGAGTATCACTTCAGTCATATGGAGATGATGGTCATACATGATACAGTACTAGTATTCTTAAAAGCTGCAGCTATCGGGAAAGTATGACTAGGTCATGACTTTCCGATTACAGAGACTAGTTACGCGCGATCCGATATATGCTTCGTATGGGGCAGACACAGAGCCAGCCCTAGGCCTAGCATGTGACATCCGATACTGGATCGTATTACGCATTACATTGTATCACTATGTCTGATACAAATAATATTCCTCGGCACATATTTCTTGAGAATTGGGTAGGCACGGTGCTTTGCTAGAAGCCAACTATGTCTTGTAAATCGGTGAGAACGTGGTACGGGGTACGCACAAGTCAGATAGTCCGACAACCAGATTTACTGCCAACATATCCAGGAATCTCTTGGGTCGCTTCCCAAAGATTCATCAATGACATTTGACTCGAATATAATTAATCTAGGATTAATTATGAAAGAGAAAATTAATCTGGGATTAATTGCGGCAAAAATTAATCTGTGATTAAATTCGTACAGAAGAGAGAACGCGATTAATTTAGAATTAATCGATAAAATAAATTTAATAGTTAAATTGGATTTTTCTATTTAATTTATTTAATTGGGCTAAAATAACATATCGGATATATTAATTGAAATTTGATTTCAATACGAAATTAAAATTGGATTTTAATTCGGGCGAACAAATTAATTTATAGTTAATTCGTAAGCGACTATCGTAATAAATTGGTGAGGCATAATTATTTAATTAAATTGGATTTAATTATGTCGCGACGACAAATTCGTTTAATTCAGAATTAAACGAACCCGAGCCCGAGACTAGTTGTGTGTTGGAGAAGCCAACTTAAATTTGGAATTTAAAAGTGGTGGGACCCACTTCACTTACATCAACTTGTCAAAGTGTGATATGAGTAGTTGGCAAAATTAAATGCTTCCTTTCCTACACACACCAACCAATCTCTTGGAAAATTGGAACAACTCACTTTCTCTCTTTCTTCTCCACTTTGTCGTGACTTCTCTTCTCCTTCTTGAAAATTTTGCTTCAAAATTTTCTAAAAGCTAGCACTTGAGGAGTTGAATGAGGTGTTAGGGAAACTCACCTAAGGAGAAAAACAACAAATCAAAGCTTGGAGCTTCATCCATTCAAGGATTTTTTGAAAATTCACCCAACATCAATGTAAGTATTTCCGCAACTTTACTTGATTTATTCACACTCAAATCATGTTTAGAGATCTTGAGCATGTCTTAGAGACACTAACAATGGTATCTAGAGCCTTGCTAAACTTGATTTGAATTCTAGGGTTTATGAACTTTAATTTGGGGATTTTTTGTTTGGATCATGTAAATTCAAAATTGAGTGTTTGGTTGATGTTAGATGATGATAACTTAGAGTTGTGCATCAATGGATTGTTGAAAAATTGATTAGATCAAATTTCCTCAATTCTTCACCTTGGACGAATATTTGGATGTATTTGTTGAATCATGTATATCAGATGGATATTAGATGGGCTGGGGTAATTTTGGAAATTGTTGTAAATATAATATTTATTTGAAATTAGACCTGCGTGTCCAGGCTATCACCTCTCATTCTCATTGTATTTCTCTTCTCACCAATTCCCCTCAATGTAAATGAGGTTTCTTATAGTGTTATGTAATTGGTTTAAGAAGAATGTATAGTGCTAGTGGAGAGAGTAAGAGAGAGAGAAATTTGTTCTAGGAAAAAATTGTATTATATATCCATCCACATATCATTATTAAATTTATCACGCCTTATTATTCTTTTAGAATGCATGTTTAAGGGTGTATAATGAGACCTAATCTAAGATAATAAATTGGTTGCCAATTTATGAAAACGCCCTCATATTTAATATTAAGCGTTTCCTTCCATTGAGTGGTTCTCTCTCAAGTTCCAAGATTGGCTTTGATTTGTTGGCCAAAGTCAAGATCATTGTCTATCGCGGATGTGTTTGAACCATGAAAGCTTTGTTAACATCGCATGTCTTGGGCAGTTATGACTTGTTGGCCAAAGTCAAGGTCACTTATGTACATCGACGTAGATTACGAAGCTTTCCCACTGTCAATGAGCCGCGCTTAACTGGAATCATTAAGCTTGTTGAGCCAAAGCCAAGACTTAGTTGATTCAGAGGAAACATGTTAGGAAATATATTGGATATATGTTTTGGACTTGGAGGTCCACCTACCAAATCTAGGAATTGGATGAGATCCAATTGATCTTAGAGATCTACCTAGTTAAGTTTTATACAGCTTGTTGGCCAAAGTCAAGGTTGTGTATTATTTAACGGGATCCTAGCCCACAAGGAAACTAGGTTTCTTGAGTACTCAATGGAGGGTTAGAGGCTCGCCGAAAAATAGTGGGAGGCTAGTATTAAATTTCCAATTTCGTTTAATACTTGCTAATGCGCGCTCTATTTTATTTATCGTCATTATTTATATATTAGTTGGACTAATATTATTTTATTGCTTTCTTTGAACAGTTAGACTGTACTCAAAACTACTCCATTTGTAGTTGGTTATATAGTTGGACTATAGTAACCATTGCATTTGAGTGTACCCGAAATCGTTGATTGGATAGTTGGACTATAGCAATCAAGATGGCTGGAAAGATTAGCGTTAGGGACATAATCATGGGCGAGAATGTCTTGAACGGCGCAAATTTTCCAGATTGGGAGATGAATCTCAGGATAGTCCTGAGAGCTGAGAAGTTACTCTATGTTATATCTCGGACCTGAGCCCGGACTAGAGCGACCAGTTGATCATGAGCTTTGGAAGACTCATCGAGATGATAACTTTACTGCTCAATCTTTCATGCTTGCTGCAATGACTCCTCAATTTTGTCGTTAGAACAAATGATCAGATCCTTATAATATGATGTTGAAATTGAAGGATCTTCATAGATCTAATCTTAGATATCAGAAGTATGAATTGCAAAAGAAGCTCTTTCGCTCGCGTATGTCAGAAGGTGCAACTTTCGAACACTCCGTGTCACAAATGATTGCTGATATCGAACAGCTGGGCATTACCTTTGAGGCCGAGACTTCCATAGATTTGATCTTACAGTCTCTGCCCGATTGTTGTGGCGGGTTCATCATGAACAATAATATGATGAACCAAGAGAAAAATCTTGGAGAGTTAATGGAAATGCTGAAAGAGGCAGAGCCAGAGCTTCTGAATGGCAAGAAGCGCGAGGCGCATCTTATTTCGACATCCAAGAAGGCCAAGGCTTGACCGAAGGCTTCTGGGGGTGTGAAGAAGAAAAAAAAGGGCAAGGCTAAATCATCACAGTCTTCTGGGAAGACGAAGGACATATCCCAAGACGTCTGCCTACACTGTGGCAAACAAGGTCACTGGAAGCCTGACTGCCGTATTTACAAGGCAGACTTGAAGGAAGCAAAGGCGGGCAAGGCTCCCGCTTCAGGTATGTTTGTTACAGAAATAAACATGTCCACTACTGGTTTTAAAAATTGGAATTTGATTCTGGATGTGGTACTCACATATGTACTGATGTGCATGATCTGCAGATTAGCAGGAGACTGACTTCAGGAGAGATCAACCTTCGAGTCAGAAATGGGACGAGAGCCACCGTTTTGGCCGTTGGTACCTATGTTTTGAATCTGCCCTTGGGGAATGTACTAGCATTAGAGGACTGTTATTTTGTACCTAGTTTGACTAGGAATATCATCTCTGTATCTAGTTTAACCCGATGCAGGTATACTATTGTATTCCGGAACACTGGGTGTTTTGTATATAAAGATGATATTTTGATATGTACAACATATGTTAATAATGGTCTTTATATTTTGAATATAAACGAATCTCAAACATATACATGACAAACAAAAGGCTCAAATTGAGTAAATCTGATGAGACTTATTTGTGGCATTGTCGTTTGGGACACATTAACAAGACTCGTATATCCACACTTTCGAAGTAAGCATACTTGGACGGATTTGATCCTAATTCATATGATGTTTGCGAATCTTGTTTGTTAGGCAAAATGCCTAAAACACCTTTTAGTGGTAAAGATGTACGTGCCACAGAGCTGTTAGCCCTCGTTCATAGTGACGTATGCGGGCCCATGTCTAGCCAGGCTAGAGGTGGATATGAATACTTCGTAACCTTTACGGATGATGCATTGCATTATGGTTATATATATCTTATGAAACACAAGTCAGAAACTTTTGAGAAATTCAAAGAGTTTCGACACGAAGTAGAAAAACAGACTGGCAAAAGTATTAAAACATTGCGGTCGGACCGTGGTGGAAAATACTTAAGCAATGAGTTTCAAAATTACTTGAAAGAATATGGTTTTCTTTCACAATGGATTCCTCCTGGAACACCTCAATTGAACGGTATGTCCGAACAGAGAAACCGAACTTTGTTGGACATGGTAAGGTCAATGATGAGTCACACAGAGCTACCAATTTCCTTATTGGGATACGCATTATACAGTGCAAGACTTATTTTGAATAAGGTTCTGTCAAAGTCTGTTGGACAGACTCCATATGAAATATGGACAGGAAAGAAATCGAGTTCCTTATTCCTGAAGATTTGAGGATGCTGTGCATATGTTAAACGTTTGGATAGTACCAAGCTAGAACCCAAATCAGATAAGTTCCTATTTGTAGGGTATCCTAAGGAAACCAAAGGATATTATTTCTACAACCCACACTCCATGCAGTTTTCGTAGAAACGGAATTCATGAATGCGGTGGTAAGTGGGAGGAAAGTAAAACTAGATAAAAATTAGAGTGATACTATTCATGGCACTGACCCCCTTAAGGAACACGAACAGTCCATCAGGGATGAGACTGTTCCACAATCTTTTAATACACAAGAACCGTGTGGGTCGGAGAGAGTCAGAAAATAACCTGAGAGGTATGTGTTTTTGATTTCACCTCATGTAGACATTAATCTTATTGAGGAAGATGAACCAACTACGTATGAGTAAGCGATACAAGTTATCGACTCCGCTTTATGGCAAGAATCCATGAAGTCTGAAATGGATTCCATGTATACCAACCAAGTTTGGACACTGGTTGATGCACTAGAAGACATTAAGCATATTGGTTGTAAATGGGTCTTCAAAAGAAGACAGACATGGATGGCAACGTACAAACGTACAAAGCTAGGCTTGTAGCTAAAGGGTATCATCAACAACATGGTGTCAATTACGACGAAACCTTTTCACCTGTTGCCATAATTAAATCCATTCGGATAATGCTTGCTATTCCTACATATTTCGATTATGAAATATGGCAGATGGTCACTGGATTGCTGTAAATAACATCCTTAAGTATCTTAGATGAACTAATGATGCTTTCTTAGTCTATGGGGAAGGAGAACTTGAGGTGACTGGGTTCGCTGATGTAAGTTTCCAAACCGATAAAGACGACTGTAAGTCACAATCAGGGTACATATTTTTTTTGAACAACAAAGCAGTGAGCTGAAAATCTTCCAAGCAATAGACTGTTGCCGATTCAACAACAGAAGCATAATATATTGCTATAGCTGAGGCAGCAAAAGAAGCAGTTTGGATCCGTAAATTCCTAATTAGATTAGGAGTAGTTCCGTTAGCAGCTGAGCCCATACCTTTGTATGATGACAATAACGGGGCTATAGCACAGGCTAAGGAACCACAATCTCATCAATGATCCAAGCATGTACTTCGACGGTTTCATCTTATTCGTGAGATCATACATCGTGGCGATGTGAAGATCGAGAAGATCGCATCAGATAACATTGCAGATCCGCAGACGAAAGCTATATCTCAGCAAAAGTTTGAGTGACATGTACATAGTTCAGGTGTTAGATACCTGAGTGACTGGCTATGAGCCAAGTGGGAGATTGTTGGACAATTATGACACATAGCATCACTATTTGTAAAAGACATTGTGTTTTTTGTACAAATTAACTATGTGACAAAATGAAATTGCTATTTTATCATTATTGTAATTGGATTACTTGGCTATATAGTCCATATGGTTAAATCAGATTAATAAGATATGAGACAATATTAATCCATAAACGGTTTAATCATTAAATATCCCTAGTCGTAGTATTATCAAGACTGGACATTGATAATGCGAAATAGACTAGTATTACACTTGTGCGCGTTATGGAAGCTTAACATCATAGTTCTCATATATTTAGGTATTGGATACTTATGCAAGTGTGATAAGAGGTTTTGTTAGCCGTTGGACCGGGAACAGTTTCGCTCTGAATAGATCCACTCAGAATCTCATTGGTAGTATGACTATGTGTCTATGGGAATCCGAATCAGGGTAGGTGTATGTGATCTTTAACCTGAGAATTACTTCGTTATTACTTACGACAATCAGTTTACTTAGGTATTGGTCGTCCGGAGCTTTAAAAGGTTCTGTGTACGCCTCTATTGGGTTTACTGAGAATCGTAGTGTATTGGATGTGATGTCAAGATGGGAGTATCATTTCAGTCATATGGAGATGATGGTCACACAGGATACGGTACTAGTACTCTTAAAAGCTGCAGCTATCGGGAAAGTATGACTAGGTCATGACTTTCTGATTACAGAGACTAGTTACGTGGGATCCGATATATGCTTCGTACGGGGCAGACACAGAGCCAGCCCTAGGCCTAGCATGTGACATCCGATACTGGATCGTATTACGCATTACATTGTATTACTACGCCTGATACATATAATATTCCTCGGTCGATATTTCTGGAGAATTGGGTAGGCACGGTGCTTTGCTAGAAGCCAACCATGTCTTGTAAATCGGTGAGAACGTGGTACGGGGTACGTACGTGTCGGAAATTTTGACAACCGGATTTACTGCCAACGTATCCAGGAATCTCTTGGGTCGTTTCCCAAAGATTCACCAATGACATTTGACTCGAATAGAATTAATCTGGGATTAATTACGGCAAGAATTAATCTGGGATTAAATTCGTACAGAAGAGAGAACACGATTAATTTAGAATTAATCGATAAAATAAATTTAATAGTTAAATTAGATTTTTCTTTATAATTTTTTTATTTGGCCTAAAATAATATATCGGATATATTAATTGAAATTGGATTTCAATACGAAATTAAAATTGGAATTTAATTCGGGCGAAGGAATTCGTAAGCGACTATCGTAATAATTTTTTGATTAAATTGGATTTAATTATGTCGCGACGAAAAATTCGTTTGATTCAAAATTAAATGAACCCGGGCCCAAGACTAGTTGTGTGTTGGAGAAGCCAACTTAAATTTGGAATTTAAAAGTGGTGGGACCCACTTCACTTACATCAACTTGTCAAAGTGTGATGTGAGTAGTTGGAAAAATTAAATGCTTCCTTTACTACACACACCAACCAATTTTTTGGAAAATTGGAACAACTCACTTTCTCTATTTCTTGTCCACTTTGCCGTGACTTCTCTTCTCCTTCTTGAAAATTTTGCTTCAAAATTTTATAAAAGCCAGCACTTGAGGAGTTGAATGAGGTGTTAGGGAAACTTACCCAAGGAGAAAAACAACAAATCAAAGCTTGGAGCTTCATCCATTCAAAATATTTTTTGAAAATTCACCCAACATCAATGTAAGTATTTCCATAACTTTACTTGATTTATTCACACTCAAATCATGTTTAGAGATCTTGAGCATGTCTTAGAGACACTAATAAAAACAATGGGGATGGAAGGCGTGAGGAGCCCCCGATTAGGGTGAGCGAAGAAATCCCTATTTTTGATGATGACATGGCTGAGTATGCCACGGGAAAGATAGCCGGGTCTCAGGCAGAGCTATAGAAACTCAGAGAACAAGTAGAGTCAGTTACCCGCAAGATGAAGGGAAGACATAAAGATCTGTTAGACTATGATGCGATGACTTTCGAAGAACAACTGCCTCCTCAGTTCAAGATGCTTGACATGGCCAAGTTCAACGTAAATAGAGATCCTAGGGTCCATCTTCGGCAATATGTTTCAGTGATGAGTTCAGTGGGTTTGTCGAAGCACCAGGTGCAGAAGATGTTTGGGATGTCACTGGAAGGGGCGCTCATAGTATGGTATTATGGCTTGGATAGAAAGTTCAGGGATGACTGGAGGGCATTATCAGAGGCCTTTCTGAACCAATATGTCACGGACCTGGAGATAGAGTTGTCGCTTCGTGACCTAGAAAACACCAAACAGAAGGCAGAAGATATCTTAAAAGAATATGTGGATCGCTAGAGAGGCTAACTCTTGAAGATGTAGACACGACCCTTGGAGAAGGACCGGATTAAGATGATCATTAAGTACACCAAGCCCTCAATTTATAACAAGCTGAGAAGGATGACCTCCATCATTAGTGACTTTCTACAGTTAAGAGAAACTGTCATGGATATCGAGGAAGAGGAAGCCGAGAACAGAAAGTTTTACGGCCAGAATAGAAAGACCATTGGGGGGCCTTCAAGGAATAAGCTCACTCCTGCTGAGGTCGCCGCCATCAGAAACAGGCGATTTTCTAATTTTGGTAGACCTTTGTCAAAGGTGTTTGAAAAGCTGAAGAGGCAAGGACTCCTAAAACCCTTAGAACCGAGACCACTTCCAAACCCTGTGCCACCCCACCTCAACCTAAACCTATACTGTCACTACCATCAGCAAAAAGGCCATGACACTGACAACTGCGCCCGCCTCAGGCATGAGATCCAAGAACTCTTTGACACCCATAAAATACCCGACGTAGAAAAAGAACAACCCAACACACACAGAAACCCTCTACCCAACTACCACTCCATTCCACCACCCACCTACATGATCAATTTCGGCCAGCCCGAAAGCTTTGTCCTCTAAACTTTCAACCACCAAGCTTCCTGCATGGGGTTATGGGACAACATTAGTGAAGATGAAACAGAGTGGGGGAGAGATTTCTGGGAAAACTTCTCGAGCAATGAAAAAGATGAGGTTGCAAAAGAGGAAAATAAATGGGAAGAAGAACTACTGCAGTCGGAGAATTTGACGCTCGAAAAAAGCAAGAAGACGGAAGAAGACAAGACTGTAAATTAGGAAGATATTTATTTTTCTAACTTATTTAATTGTAATCTTGCATTTATTAATCACAAAGACATTGATTTTGCTTACTTGTTCGAGTCTTTTCCTGTTAGTCTGCATCATAACACGCATGGCATGAGCATATTTGACATTAACTTAACAAAGATAAATGCATTTAATCTTGTTATATGTGAAAACCCCAAGGAAATTTCAATTGCAAGTGAGGTTACCTCTGATGAGCGGAAAAAATTAGAGAAAATATTAATAAAATATGCAAAAGTATTCGCCTGATCCTATGAAGACATGCCATGAGTAGACAATGGTATTTATTGGACAATTATGACCCATATCATCACTATTTGTAAAAGACATTGTGGTTTTTGTACGAATTAACTATGTGACAAAGAAAATTGCTATTTTATCATTTTGTAATTAGATTACTTGAATATATATAAATGATAAAAGTCCTTATGATTAGTTCTGGATTAATAAGATATGAGACAGTATCAATCCACGAACGGTTTAATCATTAAATATCCCTAGTCGTAGTATTATCGAGATTGTACATCGATAATACGGAATAAACTAGTATTTCACTTGTGCGCGTTATGGAAGCGTAACGACATAGTTCTCATATATTTGGGCGTTGGATACTCATGCAAGTGCAATAGGAGGTTCTGTTTGCCAATGGTACGAAAACAGCTTCACTCTGGATATACCCCTCGGAATCCCGTTGGTAGTATGACTTTGTGTCTATGGGAATCCGAATCAGGGTAGGTGTATTTGGTCTTAACCTGAGACTTGCATCGCTAATACTTGCGAAAATCAGTACGCTTTGGTTTTGGTCGTCCGGGGCTTTAACAGGTTCTGTGTACGCCTCTTCTGGGTTTACTGAGAATCGTAGTGTATTGGGTGTGATGTCAAGATGAAAGTATCACTTCAGTCATATGGAGATGATGATCATGCAGGGATACATAACTAATACTCTTATATGCTACAACTATCAGGATAATATGACAAGGTCATGATAATCCGATTACAGAGACTAGTTGCTAGTGATCTGATATATGCTTCGTACGGGGCAGACACAAATCCAGCCCCAGGCCTAGCATGTGACATCCGATACTGGATCGTAATGCGCAATAATTAGTATACAACGCTTGATAAAGATTATGTATTCCTTAAAATAATATTTCTGGAGAATTGGGTAGGCACAGTGCTTTGCTAGAAGCCAACCTTGTCTTGTAAATCGGTAAGAACGTGGTACTGGGTATGCACGTATTCGGATAGTCCGATAACCGTATTTACTGACAACATATCCAGGGATCTCATGGGTCGCTTCCCAAAGATTCATCGATGACGTTTGACTCACACAGAATTAATCTAGGATTAATTATGAGAGAGAGAAAATTAATCTAGGATTAATTGCGGCAAGAATTTATCTGGGATAAAATTCGGATAGAATAGAGAGAACGATTAATTTGGAATTAATCGATTAAATAATATATTGGATATATTAATTGAAATTAGATTTCAATGCGGAATTAAAATGGGATTTTAATTCGGGCAAACGAATTAATTTAGAATTAATTCGTAAGCGACTTTAATAATAATTTTGCAAGGCATAATTATTCAATTAAATTATATTTAATTATGTCGCAATGGAAAATTCGTTTTATTCAGAATTAAACGAACCCGGGCCCGAGCTAAATTGCGTGTTGGATTATTCGACTTAAATTTGGAATTTAAAAGTGGTGGGACCCACTTGACTTACATCAACAAGTTTGACTAGTGATAGAAGTTGTTAATGGTTGAGTGAAAGCTTGGATTGCTTATTCAACACTCAATCAACAACCAACACACTTTGTTTTAATTTTTTGGAAAGACTTATACCAACTTTGGAAGTTGACATATTGTGTAATTGATTTTAGAAATCAATATAACAAAAACACAAAAAAGCTCTATTTCTCTCCCTTGGTGTCGTGACCTTCTTCCTCCTCCATTGAAATTTTGTTTCAAAATTTCTTCAAGCTAGCACTTTCAAGGAGTCATACAAGGTGATAGGGAAACTAATCCCTTGAGTTTGGAACACAAACATCAAGCTTAGAGCTTCCGAAACGAAAAGATTTTTGAAATCTCAACATCCGATCATTGTAAGTATTTCCGCTACTTCTTTGAATATTCACACACAATATCATCTTAGAGATCCTTGGAATATTCTAGGAACACTAACAATGGTATCAAAGCCTTTTCTAAGCATGAAATGAGTTTAGGGTTTATATACTTTATTTGGGAATCTTATGCTTGGAGTATCATTTTTTCAAAATTGTTTGTTTGGATGTGGTTTGATGATGATGAATTGGATTTATGCATCTTAGGAATTGAGAAAATGAATTGGATAAAATTTTCCCTAATTTCCTTGCCATGGCCGAACACAACCCTAGCATGTATCATGGTGAATTTTTGATCTTACACCATTGGATGTGTTTAAAGCATGAGATAAATTGGTTGTTGATTTAATTGGATTGAAATCAAATTAAATTCTATTTTATGCTATATTACTGTGAACCAATAAGCATGTAATTGATTGATTTTGCTTCAATTTGTGTTGGACATGAGTTGATTAATTAAAGCATGATTAATTAGTTTAATTGGTATTTTGGAAATATTAGTTTAAATAATTAATTATGTCTATTACACTTCAATTAAAATTAATTATTATTTGGAATGTTATATTAATTAAAGTTAGTCTTTAAAATTAGATTGGGTTAATTTTGTTGTATTTGGGCTTAATGGGCTTGGTTGGGCCAAGCTTGGTTTAGGACTATTGGATTGGATCCAAATTGGGCCTAAAACCATTCCATAAAGTCCAAATATAACTTTTGGGCATTTTAATATTTAATTGGGCCTAATGGGCCAAAATTGATTTTATGGCAAATGGTGATTCTTAAATTGGGCATTGGCATCTTGGATTGGATCCATAATGGCCAAAGCCCATGCCTTAAGAATTAATTAAAAGCCCATTGGACTTTAATTAAAACAGTATTGGTTACTAATTGAGCCTTTGAGACCCATTAAGATTGGATTTAGAATCTAAGTCTAAAAGACACTAAAATAAGTGTAATTATTTAATTTGGAATTAAATAAGAATTAGTATTGAATACAAATTAAATTGGATTTAAAATTGTAGTTCGATATAATTCAAGAATACATATTTTGAGTATTTATTCTTAAACGAGTTGGACTCGCGCAAATCAAATCGTTGTTTAAAATTGGATGGTCATTAATTCAAAGATTAATTAATTGGATTAGATTGATTGAATAATATGCTTTGTGTGAATACATGGATGTATTGTATGAATAATGTATATCAGATTGATATTAGAAGGGTGAGGGTAATTTTGGAAATTGTTGTAATAAATTTGGAATTTATTAAATTGGACCTGCGTGTCCAGCCTATTATCTCTTTATCTCTAGGTACTTCTCTTCTAACCAATTCCCCTCAATGTAAATGAGGTTTCTTTGATGTATTATGTAATTGGGTAGAAGTAAGAATATGCTAGCGGGAGAGAGAGGAAATGAAGAGATTTGTTCTAGGATCAAATTGTTATATATCAATCCGCATATCATTATTAATTTTATTTCGTGCCTTATTATGCTTTTAGAATGCATACTTAAGAGTGTATGATGAGACCTAATCAAAGATAATAAATTGGTTGCCAATTTACGTGAAAAATCATCACTCAAATATTAAGCGTTTTCCTTCCATTGAGTGGTTCTCTCTCAAGATCTAAGATTGGCATTGGTTTGTTGGTCAAAGTCAAGATCAATGTCCATCGCAGATGTGTTTGAACCACGAAAGCTTTGTTCTATATCGCATGTCTTGGGCGGTTGTGACTTGTTGGCCAAAAAGAAGTCACTTCTAGTTCATCGACGTGGATTACGAAGCTTTCCCACTGTCAATGGGTCCCGCTTAACTGGAATCATTAAGTTTGTTGAGCCAAGCCAAGGCTTAGTTGATTCAGAGGAAAAGGTTAGGAAATATATTGGATATATTTACATATATTGGATATATGTTTCGGACTTGGAGGTCCACCTACCGGATCTAGGAATTGGATGGGATCCAATTGATCTTAGAGATCTACCTAGTTAAGTTTCATGCAGCTTGTTGGTCAAAGTCAAGGTTTTATGTTATTTAATGGGATCCTAGCCCACTACGAAACTAGGTTTCCCGAGTACTCAACAAAAGGTTAGAGGCTCGCCGAAAAATAGTGGGAGGCCAGTATTAAATTTGCAATTTCGTTTAATACTTGCCAAATACACGCTTTCAAATTATTTTCATCATTATATATTTATATTAGTTGGACTAATATTTTATTATTTAATTTTTACTGTTGGACTGTACCCGAAATCGTTAATTGAATAGTTTAACTATTGCAATTAAGATGGCTGGAAAGATCAACGTTAGGGACATTATCATGGGCGAAAATGTCTTTAATGGTGCGAACTTTACTGACTGGGATATGAACCTCAGGATTTTCTTGGGGGCTGAGAAGATGCTCTATACGATAGAGAGACCTCTCGGGCCTAAGCCCGGAATTGAGCAGCCACTTGAGCTTGAGCTTTGGAAGACTCACAGTGATGACAACTCAACTGCTCAATCCGTCATGCTTGCTGCAATTACCCCACAATTTATTCGTCAAAACAAAGGATTGGATCCCCATGAAATGATGTTGAAATTGAGGGACCTTCACCGATCTAACCTTAGATCGCAGAAGTATGAATTGCAGAAGAAGCTCTTTCACTCTCGAAAGTCAGATGGTACATCTGTCGAGCACCATGTGTCGCAGATGATTGCTAAAATCGAACAGCTGGGTCAGCTGGGCATAACCTTTGAGGCTGAGACTTCCATAGATTTGATCATACAGTCTCTTCCTAACAGCTGGAGCGGGTTCATCATGAACTATAATATGATGAACCAAGAAAAGACTCATGGAGAGTTGATGGCAATGCTGAAAGAGGCAGAAAAAGAGCTTTTAAAGGGCAAGAAGCGCAAGACGCACTTTGCTTCGACATCTCAGAATGCCAAGGCTTGGCCGAAGGCTTCTGGAGGTGTGAAGAAAAATAAAAAGAGAAAGGGCAAGGACAAATCATCAAAGTCTTCTGGGAAGGCAAAGGATAAATCCCAAGATATCTGCCTACAATGTGGCAAACAGGGTCACTGGAAGCGTGACTGCCGTGAGTACAAGGCGCACTTGAAGGAAGTGAAGGCGGGCAAGGCTCCAGCTTCAGGTATGTTTGTTATTGAAATAAACATGTCTACTTCTAGTTTTAAAAATTGGATTTTTGATTCTGGATATGGTACTCATATATGTACTGATGTGAAAGATCTGCAGATTAGCAAGAGACTGGCTTTAGGAGAGATCGACCTCCGAGTTGGAAATGGGACTAGAGTCGCCGTTTTGGCTGTTGGGACCTATATTTTGGAACTGCCCTCGGGGCATGTACTTACTTTATCAGACTATTATTATGTGCCTAATTTGACTAGAAATATTAGTTCTGTATCTTGTTTGACCCAATGCGGGTACACTTTTGTATTTCGAAACAGTGGGTGTTTTGTTTATAAGAATGATATTGAGATATGCACTGCTGATGTAAATAATGGTTTTTTTTATCTTGAATATAAATGAATCTCAAACATATAACATGACAAACAAAAGGCTTAAGTTAAGTAACAAAGATGAAACTTATTTGTGGCATTGTCGTTTGGGACACATAAACAAGACTCGTATATCCACACTTTCGAAGAGTGGATACTTGGACGGATTTGATCCTAATTCATACGACGTCTGCGAATCTTGTTTATTAGGAAAAATGCCTAAGACGCCTTTTAGCGATAAATGTGCACGTGCCACATAACTATTAGCCCTCATTCATAGTGACGTATGCGGGCCCATGTCTAGCCAGGCTAGAGGTGGATATGAATACTTTGTAACCTTTACGGATGATGCATCACGTTATGGTTATGTGTATCTTATGAGACACAAGTCGGAAAAATTTGAGAAATTCAAAGAGTTTCGACACGAAGTAGAAAAATAGACCGGCAAAAGTATTAAAACATTACGGTTGGATCGTGGTGGAGAATACTTAAGCAATGTGTTTCTCAATTACTTGAAAGAATATGGTATTTTTTCACAGTGGACTCCTCCTGGAACACCTCAATTAAACGGTGTGTCCGAACGGAGAAACCAAACTTTGTTGGACATGGTAAGGTCTATGATGAGTCGCACAGAGCTACCAATTCCCTTCTGGGGATATGCATTGAACAGTGCAATACTTATTTTGAATAAGGTTCCGTCAAAGTCTGTTGAACAGACTCCATATGAAATATGGACAGGAAAGAAATTGGGTTTCACATTCCTGAAGATTTGGAGATGTTTGGCATATGTTAAACGTTTAGATGGTACCAAACTAGAACCCAAATCAGATAAGTGCCTATTTATAGGTTATACTAGGGAAACCAAATGATATTACTTCTACAACCCATAAGAGACCAAGGTATTTGTTTTTCTCCATGAGGTTTTCCTCGAAAAGGAATTCCTAAATGCAGTGGTAAGTGGGAGGAAAGTAGAACTCAATGAAAATTGTAGTGATACTATTCCTGGCACCGATTCCTTAAAGGAACATGAACAGTTCATCAGGGATGAGACTGTACCACAATCTTCTAATACACAAGAACCGCATAGATCGGAGAGAGTCATAAAACAACCTGAGAGGTATGGGTTTCTGATCTCACCTCATGTGGATATTAATCTTATTGAGGAAGATAAATAGGATACGTATGAGAAAGTGATATAAGGTATCGACTCCGTTTTATGGCAAGATGCCATGAAGTCCGAAATGGATTCCATGTATACCAACCAAGTCTAGACACTGGTTGATGCACCAGAAGGCGTAAAGCCTATTGGTTGTAAATGGGTCTTCAAGAAGAAGACTGACATGGATGGCAACATACAAACGTACAAAACTAGGCTTGTAGCAAAAGGGTATCGTCAATGACATGGTGTCGATTACAACGAAACTTTTTCACATGTTGCCATGATTAAATCCATTCGGATAATGCTTGCTATTGCTGCATATTTCGATTATGAAATATTGCAAATGGACATCAAAATCACTTTCCTTAACGGAAACCTTTTGGAGGATGTTTATATGCAGCAGCCCGATGACTTTTTCGTACCAAACATGCAAACAAGGTTTGCAAGTTAAATCGATCCATTTATAGATTGAAGCAAGCATTGTGTTCTTGGAACCAATGTTTTGATGAGATCATAAAAGAATATGATTTCATTCAAAACAAAGATGATCCTTGTGTATATAAGAAGGTTAGTGGGAGTACACTGACATTCATTGTCCTTTACGTTGATGATGTATTGCTTATTGGCAATGACATTCCCATACTACATCGGTGAAAGCTTGGCTTTCATTAAAATTCTCCATGAAAGATCTGAGAGAAGCAGCCTTTATTCTGGGAATAAGGATCTACCGGGATAGATCTAGAAAGTTGGTTGGACTCTCCCAGAGTTCCTATATTGAAAAAGTGTTGAAGAGATTCAACATGGATCAGTCTAAGAGGGGACTCCTTCTAGTGTCATATGTCATTTCTCTATCTAAGGACATGTGTCCTAAAACTCAAGATGAGAGAAACAACATGAGTCGAATCCCATTCACTTCTGCAGTCGGATCGATCATGTATGCCATGATATGTATGCGACTTGATGTCTTGTATGCTTTGAGCATGTGCAGTCTCTATCAGGCCGATCCAAGTGATGGTCACTGGATTGCGGTTAAGAATATCCTTAAGTATCTTAGACGAACTAAGGATGCTTTCTTAGTCTATGAAGACGGAGAACTTGAGGTGACTGGGTTCACCGATGCAAGTTTCCAAACCGATAAAGATGACTCTAAGTCGCAAGAGTCTGTTACCGATTCAACAATAGAAACGGAATATATTGATGCAATTGTAGCAGCAAAAGAGGCAGTTTGGATCTGTAAATTCATAATTGGATTAGGAGTAGTTCCGTTAGCAGCTGAGCCCGTTACTTTATATTGTGACAATAACGGGGCTATAGCGCAGGCTAAGGAACCGCGATCTCATCAACTATCCAAGCATATACTTCAATGTTTCCATCTGATTCGTGAAATCAGTCATCGTGGCGATGTGAAAATCGAAAAGATCGCTTCAGATGACAACATTGCAGATCCGCTGACGAAAGCCATCTCTCAGCAAAAGTTTGAGCGACATGTACATAGTTCAGGTGTTAGATACATGAGTGATTGGATATGAGCCAAGTGGGAGATTGTTGGACAATTATGACCCATATCATCACTATTTGTAAAAGACATTATGGTTTTTGTACAAATTAACTATGTGACAAATGAAATTGCTATTTTATCATTTTGTAATTAGATTACTTGAATATATATAAATGATAAAAGTCTTTATGATTAGTTCCGGATTAATAAGATATTAGACAGTATCAATCCACGAACGGTTTAATCATTAAATATCCATAGTCGTAGTATTATCGAGACTGGACATCGATAATGCGGAATAGAATAATATTGCACTTGTGCCTGTTATGGAAGGGTAACGACATAGTTCTCATATATTTGGGCGTTGGATACTCATGCAAGTGCAATAGGAGGTTCTGTTTGCCGATGGTACGAAAACAGCTTCGCTCTGGATAGACCCCTCGGAATCCCATTGGTAGTATGACTATGTGTCAATGGGAATTCGAATCAGGGTAGGTGTATTTGGTCTTAATCTGAGACTTGCATCGCTAATACTTACGACAATCAGTATGATTTGGTGTTGGTCGTCCGGGGCTTTAGCAAGTTCTGTGTACGCCTTTTCTGGGTTTACTGAGAATCGTAGTTTATTGGGTGTGATGTCAAGATGGAAGTATCACTTCAGTCATATGGAGATGATGATCACGCAAGGATACAAAACTAGTACTCTTATATGCTGCATCTATCGGGATAATATGACAAGGTCATGATTATCTGATTACAGAGACTAGTTGCTAGTGATCCGATATATGCTTTGTACGAGACAGACACAAATCCAGCCACAGGCCTAGCATGTGACATCCGATACTGGATCATAATGTGCAATACTTAGTATACTACGCTTGATAAAGATTATGTATTCCTTAAAAGAATATTTCTGTAGAATTGGGTAGGCACGGTGCTTTGCTAGAAGCCAACCATGTCTTGTAAATCGGTAAGAACGTGGTACTGGGTACGCACGTATTCGGATAGTCCGATAACTGTATTTAATGTCAACATATCCAGGGATCTCATGGGTCGCTTTCCAAAGATTCACTGATGACGTTTGACTCGAACATAATTAATCTAGGATTAATTATGAGAGAGAGAAAATTAATCTAGGATTAATTGCGGCAAGACTTTATCTGGGATAAAATTCGGATAGAAGAGAGAGAACGATTAATTTGGAATTAATCGATTAAATAATATATTGGATATGTTAATTGAAATTAGATTTCAATGCGGAATTAAAATTGGATTTTAATTCGGGCAAACAAATTAATTTAGAATTAATTCGTAAGCGACTTTAATAATAATTTTGCAAGGCATAATTATTAATTAAATTAGTGGTTGAGTGAAAGCTTGGATTGCTTATTCAACACTCAATCAACGACCAACACACTTTGTTTTAATTTTTGGAAAGACTTATACCAACTTTGGAAGTTGACATATTGTGTAATTGATTTTAGAAATCAATATAACAAAAACACAAAAAAGCTCTCTTTCTCTACTTTGGTGCCGTGACATTCTTCCTCCTCCATTGAAATTTTATTTCAAAATTTCTTCAAGCTAGCACTTTCAAGGAGTCATACAAGGTGATAGGGAAACTAATCCATTGAGTTTGGAACACAAACATCAAGCTTGGAGCTTCCGAAACGAAAAGATTTTTGAAATCTCAACATCCGATCATTTTAAGTATTTCCGCTACTTCTTTGAATATTCACACACAATATCATCTTAGAGATCTTTGGCATATTCTAGGAACACTAACAATATTGCCCAGCACATGATACCAACTTATTCGAACATGAGGCCAATAAAACATAAGCTCCGAAGAATGAGGCCAGAATGGGCCGAAAAGGTTAGGGATAGAAGTGGACCCTGAAAAGATCAAGGCAATCACCGAGATGCCCATACCAAAGACAGAAAAGGAAGTTAGAGCTTTTCTCGGAAAAATCCAGTATATCAGTCGATTCATTTTCGAGCTAACATTAGTATGTGAGCCCATCTTCAAGCTATTGAGGAAGGACCATCCTGTGGAGTGGAATAGGCAATGTCAAGAAGCTTTTGATAAAATCAAAGAATACTTGGTTAAACCACCCGTCTTGAAACCCCCAAGGCTGGGAAAACCCTTGGTGTTGTATTCGGCCATAGACCCAAACCGCTGGGGGTGATGATGATACAGGCAGATGAGATAGGGGTGGGACATGCAGTCTACTACCTCAGTATGAAGATGCTTCCGTATGAAGCCCGCTATCAAGAGGCGAAAGAATAACTATTTGGCGGTGATGTAGGCTAGATGGCCAAGTTCATAGCCCGTAACATAGTATGTCGATACGGAATTCCACATCACATAGTGACGGACAATGGAGTCCAATTTCAGAAGTACTAGATGGAGTCAGTGTTACCAGTAAAAATAGAAATACAATCAATGCATGTACTAGTAGAGGCAAGATTGCTTGAGTAGGAATGGGCCTCGTAGAGGTTCGAACAACTAGCATTACTGGACGAGAAAAGGATAAAGGTCTTGCATCATATGCAACTATACCAGAAAAGGGTGGCCAGGGCGTTCAACAAGAAGGTGCATCCCACCAAGATCAGAGAAGGTGATCTAGTGCTCAAGCAGTCAAAACCACTGATAAGGGACCCAAGGGGAAAGTTCGGGCCCAATTGGGAAGGGCCCTACCTAGTCAAAAAGGTGATGAGGAATGGGGCAGTGAGACTGTCAGATTTGGAAGGGAACGAGTTCATCGAGTCCATCAACGTAGACAGGCTGAAGCAATACTTTGCAAAAAAAAAAAAAAAAAAAAGAGAAAGGCTCGTTGGGCTGAAAATCCGCAAAGGACAACCCAAGCAAAATATAAGAGCATGAGTGAGCAAGAAAATTGGCTAATTGTAAAATCCATGAGGAACAGTTAGCGACAGAGGTACCCTTGCAATGCAGTTTATTTCCTACATATATACTGAGAAGTAATGCAAACGCCTTTATTGAAACAAATGTTCAAGATGTTCATAAATTGCATAAACCCCAGCTAACCGGGAAAGATTAGAGTCAAGTAATTATAAATCACGTCTTTTGTTTCTTAGATGCTGGACCAAGGTCAGAGGATCTAGGAGAAGAACCCTGAGAATTGAGAGCAACCTCGGTAAAGAGGACGAGCGAGGAGCCTCGAGAATGAGGACATATCAGATTTGAAAAAAAAAAGAAAAAAAAAAGAAAAAAAATATATATTTTAGCTCGCTGAGTTGAAAACCAGAAAAGGCGGCTCAGGCAAGATAACACAATCCGCTAAGTTGAAAATCCGAAATGACAGCTTAGGCAAAAGATAGAAAGGACATGTAGCTCAATGGATGAAGCACGAGGCAGTACCTTTTCTGCATCCTCAGGACAGCAAATGAAAGCTTCGGGAATCGGAAGACATGATTTTCAGTATCCGAGAAGTGTAGTAAGAGAAAAATACAGGCCGAGAATGGCAGTAAACTCCTCAAGGAGAGGACATATTTCGAAATCTGGGAATCGGAAGACATGATTTTCAGTATACCAAAAGGATGAGGCCGCTTTCAAGAAGGCGTAATCTACTTTGACCCGGTGCGGGTAGCGAAGAGAATAAATATGAGTCAGGTCTGGGGTGACTAATCTACCACCCCTAGAATAAGGGACACAATGGGATCTTGAGCCATGAGACCAAACAGAACTGAGCAATCACTAGAGGAGAATAGGCAGAAGGAAACTGTAAGCAGGCCAAAGAGGCAACCAAAGACTTTTCATAGGCAAAAGGGCACCAAAGGCCAAGAGGATCCCTAAAGGGGTGAAGGAAAACCCTCTAAGCGCAAGGAATGCCTAACCAAGGATGACATCAAGCCAATATGACAAAGAAAACCCATCGGAATAGGGAATGCATCCATGCATACATGTATACATGTCGCATACACACAATTTTTATTTTATGTTCGCAGGCTTTGAAGAAAAAGAAAAAGCGGCGAGGACGAGCAACTCCAAGAATATATAGCAACCACGGAAATGAGGACAAAGAACTTCGGAATGGAGAGAAACTCTGAGAATAGAGAACAACCGGGAATGAGGACGAGCAAAGAGCCTCGAGAATGAAGACGGATCAGAGTTCGAAGTGCCTCACTACCATCAGTTCGATAGTTCAGGAATGAATCCTAGGGCCGAGGCCCACGTTATCAACATTTTGGGAATGAATCCTAGAGGTTGAAGTGTTGGAAAATTATGACCCATAGCGTCACTGTTTGTACAGATCATGGTGTTGTTGTACAAATTAACTATGTGACAAAGGAGATTGCTCTCTTATCATTTGTGATTAGATCATGAAGATATATAAATGATAGGAGTTTCTTATGATTTGTTCCTGGATTGAGAATGATATGAGACAGTATCAGTTCACGAAGGATAAATAATTAAATATCCCTAGTCAGAGTATTATCGAGATTGGACATCGATGAATAGGTAAAAGACTAGTATTACACTTGTGCGCATTGTGAGGGCACAACGACATAGTTCTCATATATTTGGGTATAGGATACTCATGCAAGTGTAATAGGAGGTTGTGTTTTACCGATGGTACGGGAAACAGCTTCGCTCTGGATAGACCCCATCGGAATTCCATTTGTAGTATGACTATGTGTCTATGGAAGTCCGAAATCAAGGTAGGTGTATTTGGTCTTAACTTGAGACTTGCACCGCTAATACTTGCGACAATCAATATACTTTGGTTTTGGTCATCCAGGGCTTTAACTGATTTCTGTGTACGCCTCTTCTGGGTATATCGAGAATCGTAGTGTGTTGGGTGTGATGTCAAGACGGAAGTGTCACTCTAGTAATATGGAGTTGATAATCACGCAGGGATACAGAACTGGTTCTCTAAAAAGGTTGCAACCGTCAGGATATTATGACTTGGTCATGATTATCCGATATTAAAGAGACTAGTTGCTCGTAATCCGATATATGCTTCGTACAGGGCAGTCACTGTACCAGCCCCAGGCCTTGCATGTGATCATCCGATACTGGATCAAAATACGCAATACTATGTATACTACACCTGATATAGATCCTTATTCCTGTAAGGATATTTCTGGAGAATTGGGTAGGCATGGCGCTTTGCTAGAAGCCAACATTGTCTTGTAAATCTGTATAAACAT
Source organism: Zanthoxylum bungeanum (assembly GCA_019454045.1). Classification (NCBI taxonomy): domain Eukaryota; kingdom Viridiplantae; phylum Streptophyta; class Magnoliopsida; order Sapindales; family Rutaceae; genus Zanthoxylum; species Zanthoxylum bungeanum. The sequence continues at coordinate 411,943 of SKCR01025349.1, read as the reverse complement.
AGTACTAGGTACTCACGTGTTCGGATAGTCCGACGACCGCATTTACTGCCAACATATCCGGGGATCTAATGGGTCGCTTCCCAAAGATTCACCGATGACGTATGACTCGCACTTTTAATTAATCTGGGATTAATTAGAATAGAGAGAAAATTAATCTCGGATTAATTGCGGAGATATTTTATCTGGGATAAAATATCAATTAAAGAGAGATAACGATTAATTTAGAATTAATCGATAAAATAATATATTCGATATATTAAACGAACTTAGATTTCGACGCGGAATTAAAATTAGATTTTAATTCGGGCGAACGAATTAATTTAGAATTAATTCGTTAGCGATGTGAATAGTGACTTTGCTAGGCGTAATCATTTAATTACGTCGCAACGGAAAATTCATTAATTTGGAATTAGCGAACCTGAGTCCGAGAGTGTTTGCGAGCGCATTCGCATTTCGAATTCGAGTGTGGCACGCAAGTCACATCAATCGTCAAATCATTAGTCACATCAAGCGTCAAACAACTAGTCACTTCAAGCGTCAAATCACTTGTCACTTTGAGTGATGTGACTTGAAAACTTGATTGAATGATGTGAATAATGATGTGGAAGTTGGAAGGCATTTAATTGATTTTGCCTTTGACTTTTTATAATGAAAATGGTATATGTTTAATTTGTTTTGAAAATAAAAATGACATTACACATTTTGCATCTCTCTCTCCTCTCTTTCTTCTTCCTCTCACACGACCTTGGGGCCATATTTTCTTCACTGGTTTTTCTGTAAAAACCTAGAGGATGGGAAGCAAGTGTGGTGATTTTTGTGGCAAAAATCACAAGAGCTAGCACTCCGAGAGACATACGAAGGTGATAGGGAAGTCCACCCATGAGCTTGGAATCATTTGACGATGCTTGAAGCTCAAAATCTTGATGATTGCCGAGCACACCAAGGAGCAAAACCAGTGAACTGCCGAGCATGCAGTGGGCAGAAAAAGAAGTTTTGTTGCCTCGCGCGTCGCTCAACTGATCGATGTGAGTATTCCGCAACTCCCTCGTTGTATTCGCACTTACATTTTATGCTTTATATTCGATCCTCGGGACTTAGAGATCTCCAACAATGGTATCAGAGCGATTGAAAAGCATGAAATTGATTAGGGCTTAAAATTTGGGTAAATTGTATTTGAGCATGTTTTAATGAAATTGGATGAATTAGTATGCTTAAATATATTTTAATTGAAGATTGATTGGATCAATTTGTTGAAAAATTGTTTGGAACATTTTTCCCCAAATTTCTTGTGTTGGCCCAATTGGTCATGAACCTTAATTGTCTTGGATTTTGATTTTTTTGATTCATTGGATGTGTTGGAAATCAATTGAGAATATTGATTTAATGTTGAATTGAATTTAATTGGATTGAATTTGATTTGGACATAAAATTTCCCCTTGGCCGAGAGCAATAAAGCATGTATATGGGTTTGATTTTTGTTAAATTGTGTTGGACATGATTTAATGATGATAAGCATGACTAATTAGGCTAATTGGTGTTTTGGAAATATTAATTGGGTAATTAATTGTGTTATACACTTTGTGTAATTAAATTAGGAATTTGGAATTTGGAATTTAATTGAAATAGGCCTAATTTTGGAAATTGGACTTTTAAAGTTGTAAATGGGATTATTGGGCTTGGTTGTACTAAGTTGGGTTTAGGAAAAATTGGTTGGATCCAATTGGGCCCAAAACCGCTTCCATAAAGCCCAAATGCGACTCATGGACCTTTAAAGTTTAATTGGGCCTAATGGGCCTAAATTGATTTCTGGGCTTATGGGGTAACTCTCGGATTGGACTTTGATTATTGGGTTCGACCCGAGTTGACCAAAAGTCCACGCCTTAAAGAAATTAATTAAAAGCCCATTAGACTTTAATTAAATTGACTTTGGACGATAATCGGGCTTTGAGACCCGTAGCGATTAAATTTGGAATTTAAGTCGTAAAGGTTCGTCAAATAAAGTGTAGTATTTAATTTGGAATTAAATAGCGAATTAGTATTAAATACATATTAAATTGGATTTAATTTTGTAGTTTAATTTAATTCGAGAATTCTTACTTTGAGTACTTATTCGCAAAACGAGTTAGACTCGAGCAAAATCAAATCGTTGTTTGAACATTGGATGATCACTAATTATCAGATTAATTAATTTGATTAGATTGATTGATAGCATGCTTGTGTGAATACATGGTTGTGATGCATTAATAATGTATATCGGATGGATATTAGATGGGTGGGGCAATTTTAGAAATGTTGTAATAAATTTGGAATTTATTAATTGGACCTGCGTGTCCAGCCTTATTACCTCCTTATTCTTTGTATTCTCTTCTTACCTATTCCCCTCAATGTAAATGAGGTTTCTTTAGAAGTGTAGTGTAACGAGTAGAAGTAATACATGTGCTAGCGGGAGATAGAAAAGGAGAGATTTGATCTAGGATCAATGTAAAGTATCCATCCGTATATCATTATTACTTTATTTATACGCACTTTATTATGTGTTTAGAATGCATGTTTAAGGGTGTATGATGATGAGACCTTAACAAAGATAATAAATTGGTTGCCAATTTGCACTCGAAAAACCCTCGCAAAATATTAAGCGTTTTTCCTTCCATTGAGTGATTCTTACTCAAGATCTAAGACTGGCATTGGCTTATTGGCCAAAGTCAAGGCCTTTGTCCGTCGAGGATGTGTTTGAATCACGAGAGCTTTGTTCCATATTGGTGTCTTGTCCAAGTTGTGGTTTGTTGGCCAAAGTCAAGACCACTTCTTGTCCATTGACATTGATTACGAAGCTTTCCATGGTCAATGGGTCACGCTTAACTGGGATCACTAAGTTTGTTGTGCCAAAGTCAAGGCTTAGTTGATTCAGAGGAAAAATGTTAGGTAATATATTGGATATATTGGCATATATAAGATATATGTTTCGGACTTGGATGTCCCCCTACTGGATCTAGGAATTGGATTGGATCCAATTGATCTTAGAGATCTACCTAGTTAATTATCATGCAATATTTTGGCCAAAGTCAAGATTGTGTGATATTTAACGGGATCCTAGCCCGCTAGGAAACACAGTTTCCCGAGTACTCGACAGAGGGTTAGAGGCTCGCCGAAAAATAGTGGGATGCAAGAATTGAATTTGCAAAGTTCGTTTAATTACTTGCCATACGCGCTCAATCAAATATCATTCGTCAAATAAATTAAATGTTAGTTGGACTAATATTTAAATTATTGTTTTAATGAACAGTTGGACTGTATTCAAATAATTCATTTATAGTTGGTTATATAATTGGATTATAGTAATCAATATATTTGATTTAATTAATTATAGTTGATTAGATAGTTTGACTATAGTAATCATTATAATAAATAGTACTGAAATCGTTGATTAAATAGTTGGACTATTAGAATCAAGATAGAAATTGAAATATTGACATTTAAAACATAATCCTAGGGAAAATGTATTTAAATGGTTTAATTTTCAAATTAGGAATAATTTCAGGATGGTCTTGGAAAATAATAAGTTACTTTATTTGATAAAATAATATATTATGCCTAAGCCCGGAGTTAATCAAATAGTAGAGCATAATCTTTGGAAGATTTATGTGATGATAACTTTAGTGCTTAATCCATTAAGCTTGTCGCAGTAGACTCCTTAAATTCTTTGTCAGAACAAATGGTTAGATCCTTAAAGTATGATACTGAAATTGAAGGATCTTCAAAGATCTATTTTTAGATCTTAGAAGTACATATTGCAATAAATAATTCTTGGAGAATTAATGACTATTCTCAAATAGACAAAGTCAAAGTTTGCAATAAGACAAGTAGCGCAAGGCGCACCTTACTTCGATATTCTAGAAGTCCTAGGCTAGGCCGAACGCTTCTGAGTGTTGAAAAGGGCAAAGGCAAAATCATTGTAGTCTTCTGGGAAGATAAAGGACGAATCCCAAAATGTCTGCCTAAATTGCGGCAAACGGGATCGCGGAAGCGTGACTGCCGTTTGGACAAAGCAGACATGAAGGAATTGAAGACGAGCAAGGCCCTGACTTCAGATATGTTTGTCATAAGTATGTTCATTACTAGTATTGAAATTAGATTTTAAATACTTAGTGTGATACATAAATATGCATTGATGTTCAGAATCTGCTTTGAGCAGGATACTGACTTCAGATGAGATTAATCTGCGAATTGGAAACGGGACGACTGTCGTTGTTTCAACCGTAGATACCTAAGTTTAGGAACTACCTTCGGGTGTGTACTTAAATTAGGAAACTGTTATAATGTGACTAGTTTGACTAGAAACATTATCTCTATATCAGTGTTTAACCCGCTGCGGGTGAACCTTTATATTCTAGAACACTAAAGTGTTTCATTATATAAAGATGATATTGAGATATACACATTAGATGTGAATAACAGCATTTATATTTTGAATATAAATAAATCTCAAACATGTAACATGACAAACAAATAGCTCAAGCTGATTTGATCACATGAAACTTAATTGTGGCATTGTTGTCTGGGACACAATCAAACAAGACTCGTATATCCACACTTTCAAAGAGTGGGTACTATGACATATTTGATTCTATTCAAATAAAGTCAACGAATCTAATTTATTGGGCAAAATGCCTATAACACATTTACTTGGTAAAAGTGCAAATGCCACCGATCTGTTAGCCCTAGTTCATAGTGAAGCAAGTGGGCCCATGTCTAGCTAGGCTAGAGGTGGATATGAATATTTCGTGACCTTTACAGATGTGGCATAGCGTTATGGTTATGTGTTTCTTTTGAAGAACACAAATCGAAAACTTTTAGAGTTTCGACACGAAATAGACAAACAGATCGGCTAAAGTATTAAACTGTCACGGTAAGACCGTAATGGAAAATACTTAAGCAATAATTTTCTAACATACTTGAAAGAGTATAGTATTCTTTCAAATGAGGACTCCTCCCGGAACACGTCATCCTGACGGTGTGTCCGAACCAGAGTAACCAAATTTTGTTAGACATGATAAGGTTAATCACGAGTCGCTCTGAGCTACCATTTCCTTCAACGGATACGCATAAATAGTGCAAGAACTTATTTTGAATAAGGTTCCATATAAATCTGTTTGACAGATATCATATTAGATATGAACGGGAAAGAAAGCGGGTTTCTCATTCCTAATAATTTGGGTATGCTAGGCATATGTTTGGATGATACCAAACTAAAACCCAAATCGGATAAATGCCAAATTGTAGGTTATCCTAGGGATACCATAAGTGTAGTACTTATACATCTCACTAGAGAACAATTTAATTGTTGCTCACCATGCGGTTTTCCTAAGAGGAATACCGATATGCAGTGGTAAGTGGGAGGATAGTAAAACGCGATGAAAATCAGAGTAATACTATTCAAGGCACCGAATCCTAATGGAACACAAATAGTACATCAAGGACGAAACTATACCATTAATCTTCGAATACAAAAGAACAACGTATGTCGGAGAGAGTCAGAAAACAACCTGGGGTATGGGTTTCTGATCTCACCTCATTAAGATGTCAATCTTATTGAGGTATACCAACTGACTACGTATGAGGAAGTGATACAAGGTATCGACTCCCTATTATGGAAAAGTGCCATGAATCCGAAATGGATTCCATGTATATCAACCAAGTTTGGATACTAGTTAATGTACCACAAGGCATTGTGCCTATTAGTACTATATAAGTCTTCAAGGAAGACGTACATGGATGGCAACATACCAACGTATAAAGCTAGGCTTTTAATGGAAAGGTATCGTTATCAACATTGTGTTGATTACGATTCAACCTTTTACCTGTTGCCATGGTAAATCCATTTGGTTAATGCTTACAGATGCTGCATGTTTCATTTATGAAATATGACAGCTTAACGGGAAAATCGCTTTCCTGAAAAGGAAACCTTTTGGAGGATGTTTAAAACATCCTGTCGGTTTTGTCGTACCAAAACTAGCAAACAAGGTTTGCAGGTTATTCGATCCATGTTTGGATTGAAGCAAGCATATGTTCTTAGAATTATCGTTTTGATGTAATCATAATAGTTTATGATTTAATTCAAAACGAAAATGATTCTTGTGTATATAAGAGGGTTAGTGGGAGCGCACTGACAGTGGCTGTCCTATAAATAATGATAATATATATGTCATTTCTTGGAAATGATATTCCCATAAAACTATAGGTGAAAGCTTGGCTTTCGAGAAAATTCTCTATAGAATTCTTGTGAGAAACAACTTTTATTCTAGGAATAAAGATCTACTGGGATAGATGTAAAAGTTGTTGAAACTCTCCGAGAACTCGTACATTGAAAAATATACGAGACCTGGTGTCTCATAGCTTTGAGCATATGGATTCACAAACAGGCAATCCAAGTGATAGTCACTGGATTGATGTTAAGAACATCCGTTAGTATCTTAGAGAACTAAGGATGTTGTCTTAAACTATGGAGAAGGGGATCTTGAAGTGACTGGGATCACTGTTGCAAGTTTCCTAACCGATTAAACGACTATAAGTCGTAAATATGGTACTATATAGTTTGAATAACGGTACAGTGAGTTGGAAATCTTCCAAGCAAGATACTATTACCGAATAAACAATAAATACGGGTTATTGCTGCAGCTGAGGCAGCAATAGAAGCCTTCTGGGTCGATAATAAATCTAATTAGATTAGATATAGTTCTGCTAGCAGTTGAGCTAGGCGTCAGCACAGGCTAAAGAATTAATGGTCTCATCAACGATCCAGATATATACTTTGACTATTCATCTTATTCGTTCGGATCATACATGGTGGTGATATGATGATCGTATAAATCGCATCAGATGATAATCATGCAAATCCGCTGACGAATGCATTTTCTCAGCAGTTTGAGCCAACCGTACATAGTTCGGGTGTTAGACACTCGAGTGACTGGCTATAGGCCAAGTGGGAGATTGTTGGACAATTATGACCCATAGCGTCACTATTTGTACAGATCATGGTGTTGTTGTACAAATTAACTATGTGACAAAGGAGATTGATCTCTGTACAAATTAACTATGTGACAAAGGAGATTGATCTCTTATCATTTGTGATTAGATCACCAAGATATATAAATGATAGAAGGTCCTTATGATTTGTTTATAGATTGAGAATGATATGAGACAGTATCAGTCCATGAAGGATAAATAATTAAATATCCCTAGTCAGAGTACTATCGAGATTGGACACCGATGAATACGTAAAAGACTAGTATTACACTTGTGAACGTTGTGAGGGCACAATGACATAGTTCTCATATATTTGGGTATAGGATACTCATGCAAGTGTAATAGGAGGTTGTGTTTTACCGATGGTATAGGAAACAGCTTCGCTCTGGATAGACCCCCTCGGAATTCCATTGGTAGTATGATTATGTGTCTATGGAAGTCCAAAATCAGGGTAGGTGTATTTGGTCTTAACTTGAGACTTACACCGCTAATACTTACGACAATCAATATACTTTGGTTTTGGTCGTCCAAGGCTTTAACCGGTTTCTGTGTATGCCTCTTCTGGGTATACCGAGAATCGTAGTGTGTTGGGTGTTATGTCAAGACAGAAGTGTCACTCCAGTCATATAGAGTTAATAATCGCGCAGGGATACAGAACTGGTTCTCTAAAAAGGTTGCAACCGTCGGGATATTATGACTTGGTCATGATTATCCGATATTAAAGAGACTAGTTGCTCGTAATCCGATATATGCTTCGTACGGAGCAGACACTGTACCAGCCCCAGGCCTTGCATGTGATCATCCGATACTGGATCGAAATACGCAATACTACGTATACTACGCCTAATATAGATCCTTATTCCTGTAAGGATATTTCTGGAGAATTGGGTAGGCATGGCGCTTTGCTAGAAGCCAACCTTGTCTTGTAAATCGGTATAAACGTAGTACTAGGTACTCACAAGTTCGGATAGTCCGACGACCGCATTTACTGCCAACATATCCGGGGATCTCATGGGTCGCTTCCCAAAGATTCACCGATGACTTATGACTCATACTTTTAATTAATCTGGGATTAATTAGAATAGAGAGAAAATTAATCTCGGATTAATTGCGGAGATATTTTATCTGGGATAAAATATCAATTAAAGAGAGATAACGATTAATTTGGAATTAATCGATAAAATAATATATTACATATATTAAATGAAATTGGATTTCGACGCGGAATTAAAATTAGATTTTAATTCGGGCGAACGAATTAATTTAGAATTAATTCGTTAGCGACGTGAATAGTGACTTCGCTAGGCGTAATCATTTAATTGCGTCGCAACGGAAAATTCATTAATTTGGAATTAGCGAACCCGAGCCCGAGAGTGTTTGCGAGCACATTCGCATTTCGAATTTGAGTGAGGCACGCAAGTCACATCAAGCGTCAAATCATTAGTCACATCAAGCGTCAAACAACTAGTCACTTCAAGCGTCAAATCACTTGTTACTTTGAGTGATGTGACTTGAAAACTTGATTGAATGATGTGAACAGTGATGTGGAAGTTGGAAGGAATTTAATTGATTTTGCCTTTTACTTTTTGTAATGAAAATGGTATATGTTTAATTTTTTTTTGAAAATAAAAATGACATTACACATTTTGCATCTCTCTCTCCTCTGTTTCTTCTTCCTCTCACACGACCTTGGGGCTATTTTTTCTGTAAAAACCGAGAGGATGGGAAGTAAGTGTGGTGATTTTTGTGGCACAAATCACAAGAGCTAGCACTCCGAGAGACATGCGAAGGTGATAGGGAAGTCCACCCATGAGCTTGGAATCGTTTGACGAAGCTTGGAGCTCAAAAACTTGATGATTGCCGAGCACACCATGGAGCAAAACCAGTGAACTGCCGAGCATGCAGTGGGCAGAAAAAGAAGTTTTGTTGCCTCGCGCGTCGTTCAATCGATCGATGTGAGTATTTCGCAACTCCCTCGTTGTATTCGCACTTATATTTTATGCTTTATATTCGATCCTCGGGACTTAGAGATCTCCAACATGAAGTACCTCATCATCATAGAAAAAAACTCGCAAGTGGATCAAAGAGTCACCCAGGTGGACCAAAACGCCATCACCCAACAGGATTTGGGAATGAATCCCAGAGGTCGAAGCACCTAGCCGTCAGTTCAGAAATGAAGCCCAGAGATCTAAGCATCTCACACTAGGAATGGTTCGGGAATGAACCATAGAGATCGAAGCATCTCAAACTAAGAATAGTTTGGGAATGAACCGCAGAGATCGAAGCATCTCACACCTATGATGGTTCGGGATTGAAGCCCAGAGGTCAAAGCACCTCGCCATCAACTCCATACAGTTCAGGAATAAAGCCCATAGATCGAAGCATCTCACACTAGGAATGGTTCAGGAATAAATCGCAGAGATCGAAGCATCTCGCACCCATGATGGTTCGGGAATGAAGCCTAGGGGTCGAATCACCTCTCCATCAACTCTGAACCGTTCGAGAATAAAACCCAGAGATCGAAGCATCTCACACTAGGAATTGTTCTGGAATGAATCGCAAAGATCGAAGAATCTCACACTAGGAATGGTTTGGGAATGAACCGTAGAGATAGAAACATCTCACACCCAGCATGGTTGGGGAATAAAGCCCAAGGGTCGAAGCACCTCGCCATAAACTCAGCACAGATCGGGAATAAATCCCAGAGATCGAAGAATCTCACACCCAGCATAGTTCGGGAATAAAGCCCAAGGGCGAAGCACCTCACCATCAACTCAGCACAGTTCGGGAATAAAGCCCAGAGATCGAAGCATCTCACAACCAGCATGGTTCGGGAATAAAGCCCAGGGGTCGAAGCACCTCGCCATCAACTCATCACAGTTCAGGAATAAAGCCCATAGATCGAAGCATCTCACACCCAGCATGGTTCGGGAATAATACCAGGGGTCGAAGCACCTCGCCATCAACTCAGCAAAGTTTGGGAATAAATCCCAGAGATCGAAGCATCTCACAGCCAGCATGGTTCGGGAACAAATCTCAAGGGTCGAAGCACATCACCATCAACTCAACTCAGTTAAGGAACAAATCCCAAAGGTCGAAGCACCTCACCATCAACTCAACTCAGTTCAGGAATAAATCCCAGAGATCAAACCATCTCATAAAAGCAGCGAAACAACAGGTAAGTCTGGCAACAGCCGATAAAATAGATAAGTCAAAAATACATGCATGACTTTGATAGGGTTGTCACTGTCACACGCTGCACAAGTCCCATTTAGTAGTTTTGTAATGTATTTTTATTTTTATTTTTACTAATAATAGTTTGTGTGTGTTTACTTTATTTTATGTTTAGTAGTTAATTTTCGTTGGGGGAAGGGTGAAACCTTTAATATGATGAGGTAGATTAATCTCACTTATTTTATAATATGAAAATTGTAATTTAATAATATTGATTAAAGTTTATACCGCCTTAATGGCTGGTTTTATTTATTTGACATAATGTGACACCGCCTATATAGTCGGTCTTTAGGTGACAGATGATTATCGCCTATATGGTTGGTTCATGGACAAATAATAACACCGCATTTATGGCTGGTTTGACTTAAATGGATAACACTGATAATTTTTATATTATAATAAAGTGAGATTTCTATATTTGAAATATTAAAGGTGGATCCCCTAAACCCAGTATTTTATTTTTATTTTAGGGAAGTGATGAAACACAATATTCACGAGTTTAATAATTGATTTAATTATATTATGTGTGATGCTTTGGATTGTTTTATTGAATCTTAAGCTTAATGATTCTTGTTAACTGGCCATTAATAAGATTGATGTGGTAAACTTAAAATTAACTTGGAAAAGGGATTTTAGGTTTCAGCCTTAGATTCAATAGCTCTCGATCTCACCTTAGGGTAGATGTCCCTTAGGTAGATTTTCTTACAGGATAGACATATACCTGTCGTGCGAGGGTAGCCATAATTGGAACTTGAACTTAATGAATTCAGAGTAACTTGGTTAACATAGGAATATAGTTAATTGGGTTATTCTGGGTGTTTGCATCTGACCATCGGAAGAGGCTTTTGCATATCTTCGTGTTCCAGTTAACAAACTAATTTATTACACATGTATAAGAGAATCAATTCATCTTTAGAATAATATTGTGTGGAATCACAACCCTAGATGTTTATTTTCTTTATTATTAATTTCCTTTGTTTTATTTTGTTTTTTTAATTATTTAGCAAATCCACATTCAACCAACCAATCAAGCAATCATTCCCTTCTCATCCCATTAGATACCTGTAAACATTTAGCATCAATAATTAATAACAACAGTAGAAATTAAGTCCTCGTTGGATCGATATTTTTATACTACTTGATCGATACGTGTACTTGCATTACATGTGTGATTTCACCGATCAAGTTTTTGTCGTCGTTGTCGGGGACTTATTTTTCTTGAGTTATTAATTTTGAAGCTATCTATTTTACTTGTATCTAATTTTCTTCATTTTTTTATCTGTAATTTTTATTTCTTTTATTTTTCAGGTGGTTGAAATGGAACATTATTGGGCGATGGGAGAATTACGAGCTTTACAAAGAAATGATACACCCCAAATCATGGAGCAACAGTTCGATTTTCTGAAGCCTGTTGTCCAGCTCAAACAACTATCCATGGATGTCAGAGCCATTCAACACAACATTTGCTCGACCAATTCAGAGATGTGAGATATGCAATGGTAACCACCCTAGTGATTATTGCGAGTACAACTACAATTCAGGGTGGCAGAACTATCAACATCCTTCATGGTATGATGAACCAGCATATTTCACTGAATCTTATTCTCCATCTTATCCACCATCAACCTACGATCATCAAGAACCAGAACAATATTCACCAGAGGAAAAATAGATGATAAGAGAGATAATAGACATACTTAAGAAAAGAAACGAAAAGTTGGATGAAATGCTTCAGAGACTGACAGATCAAACGAGACAATTAACAGAAAACCAAAACTTCATATCTCACGAAACAATTTCTGATGAAATTGACGAAGCCTTCAAGTATCAAGCACTTCACGATGACACCTTAACAGGGGAAGAAGCTGAGCAGTATCAAGCACTTCACGATGACACCTTAACAATGGAAGAAGCTGAGCAGTATCAAGAATCAGAAATATCTGTTCTGGAGCCCGAACCAGCAAAATCTCAATTTGATTTTTATTATTCATTAGACTCTAACGAGGAACAAGTAGCTGAGCTATTTGTACCAACTACAAGTGAGGATGAAACTTTTCATCCTCAAAATGAAGATCTTGGAGCATGCATTGCACTGATGTTTCAAGAAGAGCTACCCGAGCCATTCATATCAACCACAGAGGACAAAAGCCTACAATCAGACACATCTTTACATCATCAGGTTGACACATATGGAGCATGCATTTCACAGATGACAAATGAAGAGCTGAACAAAGAAATCCTAAAATACATCTGTGAAGAAAAAATGGAGCAAGATGCAGAACAGATGGAGGAGCAAATGTCTGACCTTATTAAAGATCTCATGCATTCAGGAGAAACATCACTGTATTGGGGAGTACAAATCAAATACACCGCTCAAAAGCTTGACATAATGGAACTCCCATTCAAAGTCAAGCACCATACGAGACCTCCTGATTTTATTTCTTTCTTTTCAGGAATCACTGGAGCGACAAAGTTTAATAAGGTTGCACAAGCACTGAATGAGACACAATTCTTTTTGCCACTTTATCGTTGGAAGAGACCTTTCAAAAGAAACACACATGAGATTGTCTTTAATCAGACATCCAAAACCATGTTGAAACCTCCTTGACGGTTGGATTTCAGTCACGTCTGGCTGAAAGCAAAAAATTCAGGGCTAGTAGGGAGGCAACCCATGCAAATTTTTTATTTTTTTTTTAAATTCAAATTTTTTATATTTTGTGTATACATGTTGTAGAGATTTTAATTTTGTGTGTTATTTTTCAGGGAAAAAACACAGACGGAGCATTTAAGGCAAAGCAAACCAGTGAAAACAGGATTATCACGGTTTAAAGTTTGACAAAATCGCGAAGTTAAAAAGTCAATTCAGTAGAGACGGCGGAGTAAGGAGTCAACTCTTAATACGCGTCCTAGTGGATATATTCGTCAAGTGACTTGATTTTACAAAAAAAAAGGTTAAATGACCCCTAAAAGAAATCACGGTAACATTGTTCCTTTATCATTCTTTTGTTTTGTAACGCATTGGGGAAAATGCTAGGTTTAGGTTTGGGGGTGAGGTTGTTTATGTTTATTTGTCTTCTCCGTCATTTTTTTCTTTTACTGCATGTTTTTATTCCCTGCATGCCGTGTGTTTTGCATGTTTTAATTTCTTTGCATGCTTTAAGAAAATGAAAAAAATATATATATAGTCTGATGATGAGATTGTTTGTCTTAGTAAAAAGTTCTAGGAAAAGATTAATGCTAATTTCACTTTTATCTTATACTTTGAGCCTAATATCTAGGTTAGAATCATATGCACTAAAAAATAGTTCTGTAGTAGTTAGATAATATGGAATTGACAAAGTGACTAGTTGAAATTATCGGTGGTTGATAAATGACCGTTTGTCTGAATATCTATTTCTGTCTACATTTATTTATGATGTGCGGTATGATGATGAAAAAAAGAAAAAAAGAAAAAAAGAAAAAAAAAGAGATAAATAAATAAAAGATCTTACTTAGTAATCAGGCATCTTGCCTCAGTAAATAGAGATTGTTCGAGTCAAACGGGAGAACTTTTAACATCTGAGATATGAGTAATTAAGTCTGTAGGGGTGTTTTAACACTTAGTGCCCTAAAGCCAACTGGTTTGAGAGTCACTGGCCTAAAGCTCGCTACATGGATTAAAGATGTTACAAAAAAAAATCACATACCTCACTTTGCGCAGATTGTAGTAGACATAACCAATTTTAGATAGTCAGGTTGGTTTGACCCATTAACTACTGAGAATTGAGACAAACTCACCTAGTTAATAACTTAGAATCGAAGCTGTTTGTAGGGATATTCACACACACACTCAGAGTAGGATTTAGATACTTTGTTCAAAGGAAATGATTTTAGTTGTAGTTTGCATTTTGAAGGTTCCTTTAACTTTGTTTCTAGAAATTATCTGAGGACATTGTATATATAGCTATTATTTTCTTTTATTTTATTTCTTTTTCATTTGTTTCTTTTGTCTTTTTTGCTTTTGTGTGTATTTCATTGACGTTTGTGGGTATCGTCACTGTAAGCCCTCACGAGACTACAACTCGTCCACCAAGGACACCTAGGGGTTTAAAGGCTTGTTACATACGGTAAATACAACCGTGATCCCTACGAAAGTGGCTTAGTTTAATTTAGTTTCAGTTTTTATTTTATTTTATTTTGTTGTTTTGCTCGAGGACTAACAAAATGTTAGGTTTGGGGGTGTGATGAGCAGAAATTATATCAATATTTACCGCCCATTTGACCTAATATTTTGTATAGTTTCCCGAGTTTTATGAACGTTTTGATGTGTTTTAGTTTATTTTGCAGATAAAATAAAATCAGAACTCAATGGAATCAATCAGGATGAAATATGGAACAAATAAGGGAAAATTTTGGACTTGACATTTTGATTTTGGAGGTTGGAGGTTGGAAACTTGAAATGGCTTTCTAACGAAGTACAATTTCGGAAATTTCAACTTTACGTAATTTTCATACTTTGGCCATAACTTTCTACTCTGATATCGGATTGAGGTGATTTAGGTTCGAGATTAAAGAAGACCCAAAGATCTACAACTTTGAGGTTCATAATAATTTCGAATTCGGAATTTTTCATGACCAAAATTGATAAAACATCGGGAAGTGTGTTATGTGTAATTATTAAAGTCATTTTCAAAATAAAAATAAAAAATGGCAATTGTCAAACTTCCACCAAACATGCTTGCATGTTTGGTGGAAGATTTGGTGCCATGTTTGGTGGAGAAATTTGTGGAGGCAAAATTTTGCCTATAAATACACAGCCATTTCATTTGTAAATTTCATACTTTCCTTGGTTTCTTAATAATGAATTAAGGATTGTATCTTGTGTGCTTTATTTAGTAGTTTTGTAATGTATTTTTATTTTTAGTAATAATAGTTTGTGTGTGTTTACTTTCTTTTATGTTTAGTAGTTAATTTCCGCTGGGGGAATGGTGAAACCTTTAATTTGATGAGGTAGATTAATCTTACTTATTTTATAATATGAAAATTGTAATTTAATAATATGGATTAAATTTGATACCGCCTTAATGGCTGGTTTTATTTATTTGACATAAGGTGACAACGCCTCTATGGTCGGTCTTTAGATGACAGATGATTACCGCATATATGGCTAGTTTATTGACAAATAATAATATCGCCTTTATGGCTGGTTTGACTTAAATGGGTAACACTGATAATATTTATATTATAATAAAGTGAGATTTCTTTATTTGAAATATTAAAGGTGGATCCCCTAACCCCAATATTTTATTTTGATTCTATGAAAGTGATGAAACACAATAGTCACGAGTTTAATAATTGATTTAATTATATTATGTGTGATGCTTTGGCTTGTTTTATTGAATCTTAAGCTTAATGATTCTTGTTAACTGGCCATTAATAAGATTGATGTGGTAAACTTAAAATGAAATTGGAAAAGGGATTTTAGGTTTCAGCCTTAGATTCAATAGCTCTCGATCTCACCTTAGGGTAGATGTCCCCTAGGTAGATTTCCTTACAGGATAGACATATACCTGTTGGGTGAGGGTAGCCACAATTGGAACTTGAACTTAATGAATTCAGAGTAACTTGGTTAACATAAGAATATAGTTAATTGGGTTATTCTGGGTGTTTGCATCTGACCATCGGAAGAGGCTTTTGCATATCTTCGTGTTCCAGTTTAACAAACTAATTTATTACACATGTATAAGAGAATCAATTCATCTTTAGAATAATATTGTGTGGAATCACAACCCTAGATGTTTATTTATTTATTATTAATTTCCTTTGTTTTATTTTGTATTTTTAATTATTTAGCAAATCCACATTCAACCAACCAATCAAGCAATCATTCCATTCTTATCCCAATTAGATACTTGTAAACATTTAATTCCTCATGGGATCGATATTTTTATACTACTTGAGCGATATGTGCGCTTGTGTTATGTGTGTGATTTCACCGATCAATAAGGCTTTACCGGAATATAGAAAGGAAGCATATAGGATTGTCGCAATCCACGTACATTGATAAGATGTTAGAAATGTACGGTTTTACCAACTGCGAGGTAGAAAATGTACCATTCCGATACGGCATATATATATAACACCCCGCTAGAGGCAGGATGCTACCGGCAGGAGACAGGATTGACCAATCTCCATAAGCCTCTAATTTTATGAAAATCCGGCATGATGTATCCTAAAACCGGACAACCTAGATCTCAGTCCAGCATCAAAACGAACCTGAAACAAACATCATATATCAAAATGGACATCATGTCCACAACAACACATTAGAATCATCACCTAAAGGCTCCGTGCCCATGTCATCATAAGCAATCAAATCATTTACTTAATACAAATGACGTGCTCAACACGACAAACAAAACAACAAATCAAATATCCTAAACTTCTACAACTTCTTCCAGGACACTTTCGAGGGTGACTGCCGCTTGGGTTATCCGAGTCTCGAATATGACTTCCAAAACTGTTGTGGTTGACCAATCTGGAAGCCAACCTGCAAAACTAGCAAACCGGTTTGGTGTGAGTTTTAAAAACTCAGTAAGTAGCCATGCTAGCACTACAAACAAAGCATACAAGTCAATTACATTAGAAGTTTTTCAGAATTATCAAGTTGTTTTGAGTCTTAGAATTATCAGCTTTCTATTATCCTTTATACTTTACCCATATCAAATTTACATATTTACATATTGTCAATATAGTGGCTAGACATCCAAAGAACACGATACATGAATTCGAAATCACAAAGTATGTCACATAACATCGAAACCATTTCAATTCTGAACATGAAGTCACATATTAATACTTGTCACAGTTAAATATTTTTGAAATATCATCAAATCGGTAAATCTAACAAATTTTCTTCTGTTCAGTTATAAACTATCTTTAATACCAAAACCTCTTTCTTCAATATCAAAACAATCTTTCTCTAACCTTCTTTAATCCATGATAACCTTACAATAGCTTAACATTTGGGTTTAATATACCTTCACACATACCATAGCACACTTCTTTTATATACATGCAAAAATAATTTCAGAATCCTTACACATAGGTGTATATATCAATACAACTTACAGACACGTTTTATAACCTCTGATATTCACATCGGCTTCAAATCATCTATTCATCTCACATAAGCATACATAATCCATATATATCACGAGTTCCATCATACACATACACACATTCAGACATATTTACAGTCATCACGCAACCAACTAAGAAGCACACATAACAATGGATACATCAAAGATCACATCATCCAACAACACATACATACAATTGGCTTACATACACGCGATGCGCTGTGAATTACGGTGTGAATAATAGAGATCCTGACATGTGTCCTGGCGGCATCGGCAGCTTAATGATTATGCTGACATGGCGATGATATGGCGATGATGTGGCGATGTCGATTGTCAGTAGTATGTGAAAATGAGACGTGGCATAAGATGATTGGCTGATGATGACATGGCTGACACGTGGCAAGCTGACTCGGCATGTGACTGATGTGGACGCCACATGGCTGACACGTGGATGACACATAGATGACACATGGCGATGGCGATTGTCAGCAGCATGTGATGATGACACGTGTCACAGCGCACGTTAGCGAATCTGCTCTGATATTGACACATGGCAGACGCACGTTAGCAAAGGCGCATGTTAGCAGACTTCTCAGATTTTTACACGTGTCCCGACACATTTTACCATGATTAGGCGCACGTTAGCAAGGTCCGGCGTGATGAGTGATAAATCTATCACTATTTCCCACTCATTTATCATAATATTTTTGTATAGTTTCTTGAGTCTTGTGAATATTTTGATGTGTTTTGTGTTATTTTGTAGATAAATAAAGTTTTAGGACATTCTGGAGGTGATTTGGAGCAAAACTATGAAAATTGGCAAAAAAGGGCATTTTGGTCATTTTCTCGCGTCGCGACGCCAAAGACTTTAGAGTCGCGACGTCTAACTTGCACCGGAGTCTGCTAACGTGCGCCGGGTCAACGGGTCAGAATTTGAGAAGTTTGACTTTGCTAAAATGCGCCGTGCCACGTGTCACCATCACAGCCGATATGCTAACGTGCACCGTGCCACGTGTCATCATCCTACGGTGCCGACACTCTCAATTGCCACGTGTGCCACGTGTCATCCATGTCATTGCCACGTCATCGTCCACATCAGATGGTCAACCGAGTCAACATGCCATGTCAGCATTAGCCAATCACAGCGTGACACGTGTCGCAATCCTACGGTGCCGACAATTGATCTCAGCCGCCTTGCCACGTCAGCGCCACGTCACGTGTCGCCTTATCCTCTTAGCCGCCTCGCAACGTGTCAAGCCCTCAGTTTGCCACGGATCACTGTTCCAGCGTAGCGACGCCAAAGGCCTTGGCGTTGCGACGCTGGAAGCTTACCCGCGCCTATAAATTGAGCTCGAGATTTCAGAATTTGTTGTACCATTCTCTCCCATTTCTTTTATGTAAATAGGGAGTTCTTCTCTCTCTAAGTTTCATTTTAATTTTTAGTTTTTACTTTTGTAATAATTTTAATTACTTTTTTTAATAATAGTAATTTACTTTCTTTACTTTTTACAGTTTTTACTATTCACATGAGGAGGTAACTTCCCCAGCTAGGGTGAAAGGTAATTCTTTTACTATTGCTATTTAGATTAATCTCCCTTAAAAATAATATATTCACTATTTAAAACCTGACTAATCAAGGATACCGCTATATTGGTCGGTTGGTAATTTAATTTTAATATGGTTTTAAACCTGACTAATCAAGGATACCGCCAGATTGGTCGGTTGGTAATTTAATTTTGGTTCCGTCTTTATGGCTGGTTTATGGACAAATATTACCACGCCTTTTTGGCTGGTTGGACTTAATTTGACTTAATCAGGATACCGCCAGATTGGTCGGTTGGTAAAATTTATCACAAGTTTATATATTATTTTATGGGAGATATCTAAATTAGTAGTAGTAAAAAGTAATTCCTTTTACCTTAGCATTTATTTTATTGTAATTTACCTTTCAGTATTTACTTTATCGCAATTACTTTCAGCATTTTATGTCTTTTATTTTACCAGCCCTAGCTATGTGTCGTAACTAAATTAGTATCTGGGGTTGTGATGACTTCCAATATCACCGGTTTATAAGGGGTTAGATTATAGTTTGGGTAATATAAAGATTTATTTATTGAGTCTTAATCTTAATACTTTTTAATTAACTGGCCATTAATTAAATTGACTAGGTAAACTTAAAATGAACTAGACATAGGGATTTTAAGTTTAAGACCTCAGACTCAATAGCCCACGATCTTCCTTGAGGATAGATAACCCTTTAATAGATTTCCTTACAGGATAGGAATATACCTGTCGGGCGGGGGTAGCCATAATTGAACTTAAACTTAATGAATCCAGATAATTTGGTTGACATAGACATATGGTTCAATTGGATTAAACTGGGTATTTTGTCTGATCATCGACAGAGGCTTACACATAGTTTGGTGTTCCAGGTTAATAAATCAATATTTTACCCAACTATAAGATTACCACTTCATCTTTAAATGATATTAAAAGAAATCACAACCCTAGATAGTTTTTAATATTGAATTTTCTTAAAATCTACTTTCGAACAATTTTATTTACTTGTCTTTAAATTTAGAATCGTCGTCCATTTCAAATCAATTAAACAACCTGTTAGATACTAGTAATAATTTGACCTCATAAAATTAATAACTTAGGTATTAAGTCCTCGTGGGATCGATACTTTTTATACTACTTGAACGATACGTACGCTTGCGTTATACGTGTGTGTTTACGCCGGTCAAGTTTTTGGCGCCGTTGCCGGGGACTTATTATCTTTTATTATTAATTTAGGGGTTAGATACTTTTACTTGTGTCTAATTTTCTTTTTACTTATTGTTTTTGTTTTCTTGTTTTTCAGGTTCTCAGAACTTCATGAGATGAACCAGAAGCTTTGAACTTCGACCGCTTGACCCAGAAATTGAAAGAACCATCAGACAGTTGAGAAGGGAAAGGCGAGAAGGCCAATAAGCTTTAGTCAACATGGAACCTGAACCTTTGGAGGTTGCACCACCAATTCCCATTCGAGACAGAACCATTCCGGTGATTGACAGACTCATTTCTTGTATTGTACTTCCTCCCTTACCAGCAAATGCAGGAGACATCAAAACATGCATTCAGATGATTCAGCAGTCAGTTCAGTTTGGGGGGAATGCAACTGAAGATCCTAATGCCCACATCAGCAACTTCCTGGAAGTTTGCGGCACTTTCAATTACAACTGAGAAGCTGAAGAAGCAATGAGACTGCGTGTTTTCCCATATTCCTTGAGGACAGAGCTAAAGCTTGGCTACATTCATTACCAGCAGGTCTCTATCACAACATGGAACACTTTACTTGCCACCAAATTTCTTGCAAAGTACTTTTCCACCAGCCAGAACCGGAAAGCTGAGGAATGACATCACATCCTTTGTGCAACAAGACTCAGAAACTCTCTACGAAGCTTGGGAAAGGTACAAAGATTTACTCCGGAAATGTCCACACCATGAGATTCTAAAATGGCTTCAAGTCCAAACATTCTAAATGGACTTTCTGGAATAATGAGAACCACAATAGATGCTGCTGCTGGAGGAGCTTTAATGGCAAAAGGAGAAGATCAAGCCTGAGAACTAATCGAAGAAATGGCCAACAACAATTCCTTGTGGCCAACTGAAAGGAGCATGATCCAAAGAATTGTAGGAATTTATGAAAGTGGAGCTAATACAACAATCAACACCAAACTAGATCAGATATGCAATTTATGGAGACTCTTACCACTGGATCCACAAGTTCACCATATGGAGGAATACCAGAATCAAATCAACTTGAAGAAACTGTGAATTTTGTCAACAATTTCAACAGACAGTGGAACAATCCATATTCCAACACCTATAACCCAGGTTGGAGGAATCATCCTAATTTTTCATGGAGCAACAATTCAGGCCAACAGCGGAACTATCCACCACCTGGATTCCAGCAACAGAACAAAGGCCAGGAGCATGCAAATGAACCAGGAATAGCAGAAGTGCTGGCTCAGTTAAAAAAGTATGATGCTATCTTTCAGAGCCAATCAGCTTCCATCAAAGCACTGGAGAATCAAATCAGACAACTGGCCAATGCTCAGAGTTACAGACCACCAGGAAATCTTCCCAGCAACACAGAACCCAATCCAAGGAACCGAGGGAATGAGCAATGTCAAGCCATTACTTTGAAAAGCGGTACTGAAATCAACAAAGATGTTGGAATCAATGTCCCAAGAAGAAGTTCCAAAAGAAGCTGAGAAACAGATGGAGGAAAAACAAAGGAAAAAAAGCAAAGGAAAGAAGAAAAGAACCAGAAAGAATCATTCCACCTCCACATTTTCCTCAGCGTCTTCAGAAAAACAAATTGGACAAGCAGTTTGCTCGATTCCTGGAGGTTTTCAAAAAGCTGCACATCAACATTCCATTTGCAGAAGCCTTGGATGAAATGCCCAGCTATGTAAAATTTGAAAGATATTCTTTCACGAAAACGAAGATTGGGAGACTACGAAACAGTAGCATTAACAGAAGAATGCAGCGCCATCATTCAGAGGAAACTTCCCCCGAAGTTGAAAGATCCTGGCAGTTTCACAGTTCCATGCACCATTGGAGAACATTATATCGGTAAGGCTTTTGTGATTTAGGTGCTAGTGTTAACTTGATGCCTTTTTCTATTTACAGGAAACTGCAGATTGGAGAAGCAATGCCTACCTCAGTTTCATTGCAACTTGCTGACCGAACACTTGCATTTCCAAGAGGTGTTGTTGAAGATGTGTTGGTGAAAGTAGACAAACTAATTCTCCCAGCAGATTTCATCATCCTTGACATGGAAGAAGACAAAGAAATACCTATCATTCTTGGGAGACCATTCTTGGCTACAGGTAAAACTGTGATTGATGTGCAAAAAGGAGAACTGACCATGAAAGTACAGGACCAAGAAGTGACCTTTAATGTTTTCAAAGCCATGAAATTCCCGAGTGATGAAAAGGAAGAAGAATGCTTCAGAGTTGATGTTGTTGAAAGTATGTTCAAAATACTGAGCCAAATCCACAGATACACTTGAAGCTTGCATCACCAACATGACTGACAGTGAGCTAGATGCTGAAATCCTGGAATGTATCAACTACCTTGACAAACCATTCCGATTCAAAGCAACACCACCAGTTGAAAGTTTGGAACTGCCAAAGAAAGATCGAATCAAGCCTTCGATTGAAGAACCACCACAGTTGGAGCTGAAGTTACTTCCGAGCCATCTCAGGTATGCATTTCTTGGAAACTCTTCTGAATTACCTGTTATTATTTCTTCTTCACTAACATTGGAGCAGAAGAAAAGTTACTGAGAGTGTTACGAGAGCACAAGAAAGCCATTGGCTGGACTATAGCAGACATTCGAGGCATTAGTCCATCATTTTGCATGCACAAAATCTTAATGAATGATGAGTACAAACCCACAGTGGAGCATCAACGGAGACTCAATCCAATCATGAAGGAAGTCGTGAAGAAAGAAATCATCAAATGGTTAGATGCTTGGCATCATTTACCCCATCTCAGACAGTTGGGTGAGTCCTATGCAGTGTGTGCCAAGAAAGGAGGAATTACTGTGGT
The DNA here is from genome assembly GCA_019454045.1 of Zanthoxylum bungeanum. NCBI lineage: Eukaryota > Viridiplantae > Streptophyta > Magnoliopsida > Sapindales > Rutaceae > Zanthoxylum > Zanthoxylum bungeanum. The sequence goes on along the minus strand of SKCR01025349.1, from coordinate 388,961 downwards.
CACCAATGAAAAAAATGAGCTAATTCCAACAAGAACAGTGACTGGATGGAGAGTAAGCATGGATTACCGAAACTGAACAAATCCACGAGAAATGACCATTTTCCGCTACCATTCATTGACCAGATGTTAGACAGACTGGCAGGACATGAGTTCTATTGCTTTCTGGACGGATATTCAGGGTACAATCAGATTGCCATCGCACCAGAAGATCAGGAGAAAACTACCTTTATTGTCCCTATGGTACTTTTGCTTTCCGCAGGATGCCATTTGGATTATGTAATGCCCCTGCCACATTTCAGCGTTGCATGATGGCCATATTCTCAGACATGCTGGAGCAGAGTATGGAGGTTTTTATGGATGACTTTTCTGTGTTTGGAGATTCTTTTGACCATTGTTTTAAAATTTGGAACAGGTGTTACAAAGGTGCGAAGATACAAACCTGGTACTCAACTGGGAGAAATGCCACTTTATGGTGCAGGAAGGCATTGTTCTTGGACACCGGATCTCACAAAAGGGGATTGAGGTAGACAAGCAAAGATAGAGACAATTGAAAAACTACCTCCACCAACATCAGTAAAAGGTATTCGAAGTTTTCTTGGACATTAGGTTTTTTACAGGAGATTTATCAAAGACTTTTCCAAGATTGCTCAACCTCTATGCAATCTTTTGGAAGGATGTGCCTTTCAACTTCACCAAAGAATGCCAGGAAGCCTTTGAAATCTTAAAACAGAAGCTGGTCTCTGCTCCCCATCATAGTAGCACCAGACTGGACCCTTCCATTTGAGGTATGTGTGATGCTAGTGATTTTGCTGTAGGTGCAGTTTTGGGACAACGCAAAGCAAAGATTTTCCACACAATTTATTACTACTCAGCAGCAGAACTTTGAATGAAGCTCAACTCAACTACACAACCATCGAAAAGGAGTTGCTCGCAGTTGTGTACGCTTTTGACAAATTCCGTTCCTATCTGCTAGGGTCCCAAAGTAGTGGTCTACACAGATCATTCAGCAATCAAATATCTGATCACAAAGAAAGATGCCAAACCCAGATTGATTCGTTGGATACTTCTTTTGCAAGAATTCGATGTAGAAATTCGAGACAGGAACGGAACAGAGAATCAGGTGGCAGATCATCTATCGAGGCTCGAGAATGGAGAAACAGCTGGCAAAGAATTGTCAATCAAAGAAACTTTTCCAGATGAACAGCTTTTTGCCATGAAACAACAGGAAGTCCCTTGGTATGGCTATTGTCAACTACATTGTGACATGAAAATGGTCGTTGGAATGGACAACTCAGCAACGGAAAAAGTTCTTCAAAGAAGTCAAACACTATGTCTGGGATGAACCGTACCTGTTCAAACGGTGTGCTGATCAACTACTGAGACGATTTGTTCCACAAGAGGAAATCAACAGTGTTTTGCAACACTGTCATTCATCACCATATGGCGGACACTTCAGTGGAAACAAAACTGCAGCCAAAGTCCTACAATCAGGTTTGTTCTGGCCCACTCTTTTTAAAGATGCTTATCTTTTTGCTTTTCAATTTGACAGGTGCCATAGAATGGGAAATATTTCCAGGAGAAACGAAGGACCATTGCAAAACATTCTAGAAGTGGAGATATTCGATGTATGGGGTATTGATTTCATGGGACCCTTTGTTCCATAATTCGGAAATCTGCACATCCTGGTTGCTGTAGATTACGTCTCCAAATGGGTCGAAGCAATTGCACTGCCATCCAATGATTCAAAAGTCGTGATCAAATTCCTGAAAAATAACATTTTCACTCGGTTTGGAACACCTCGGGCAATTAGCAGTGATGGTGGCTCTCATTTCTGCAACAAATACTTCGATGCACTCTTATCCAAATACGGAGTTACTCACAAAGTTTCCACTGCTTACCATCCACAGTCAAATGGACAGGTTGAGGTTTCAAACAGGGAGATCAAGAGAATCCTAGAAAGGACCGTTGGATCAACAAGGAGGGACTGGTCAACAAAACTAGATGATGCATTATGGGCCTACCGGACAGCTTACAAGACACCCATTGGTATGTCCCCATATCAATTGGTGTTTGGGAAAGCGTGCCATCTACCAGTTGAGCTTGAACACAAGGCGTACTGGGCACTGAAGAAGTTGAATTTTGATTCACAAGCTGCAGGAGAGAAAAGACTTCACCAACTTAACGAATTGGAGGAATTTCGCTTACAGGCTTATGAGAATGCCAAATTGTACAAGGAAAAGACCAAAAAATGGCATGACCGAAAAATAGTACACAGACAGTTGGAACCAAGGCAGCAGGTGTTGTTGTACAACTCAAGATTGAAACTTTTCCCTGGAAAGTTGAAATCTATGTGGTCAGGTCCATTTGTGATCACTCAGGTTTTACCTTATGGAGCTGTTGAGTTACTGGATCCTAACACCAACAATACATTCAAGGTTAACAGTCAGCGTGTCAAGCACTACTGGGGAGAATCATTTGAGCGACAAAAAGAAAGTGTCACACTTTCAGATCCAGCCTAACGTTCGAGAAGTCACGTCTAGCTGACGACTTAAACTTAGCGCTCGCAGGGAGGCAACCCATGCAAATCTTGTATATATTGTGATTTGGAGTGATTTAATTTTGTGTGTGTTAGTTTTTACAGATTAAGGCATTTCAAAATGGAAGAAGCTCTCCGCAAATCTTCACAAGCAATTTCCTTCTCTCCCTCAAAAATCTCTGATAAAAGTCTACAAAACTCGTTTGGAACGGATGAGGTTACTAACAATCCATGGTGTTCCTAATGATATTTGTTGGGTAATTGAAGCACGAGTCCGATTGGCAGGTGAGTCTTCTGACTCTTTTATTTCACATCTGCCTGGTTTTGGAAGAAGCACCTATGCAAATAAACGAAGAGCTAAGCAAATGGATGTTTGTTACAAATGTGCACGATGGAATTGCAATACTCGTTGTCGTTCTTTAGGAATGGTGTCTGATAATCGCGAAGACAAAATTAAATTCATTAGGGATGGCTTGAGTAAGGAGTCTTTAGATGATATATCTTCGACTCTTGAGACGCATCCCAGTGGATATGTTCATATAGCCATTCACAAATTACATACACAATTTCAAAAAGATAGACAACTGTTAAGTCTCGGGAATCTGACTCAAAAAGACCCTGTTTGCTAATTTATAAGAAAATTGGATGGGAAGCTTGTCCTGACGCATAGACGTTAATCAAGCTGTAAATTCTTGTACATATTATATCTCTTTGTCTTTTCCTAATAATTGTGATTTGTTTTGTTATTTTCTTTTATTTTCTCCGACAGGATCCAGATCTTGTTGACTATCACGATCTATTTTACTATTTTGCTACTAATCGTCCTTTGGAAGATACTTGTGCTATTTTTACTCACCCTTTTCAGGTATTATAAATTCAACTCATCATTGCACTTTTGAAGACATCCAGAGTAAAAAAAAATGGAAGCCACTTCAAGAAGACGAGTTGAAAACATTTGTGTGTTTTGCGGTAGCACTGTTAGTACTAAACCACAATACATAGAAGCAGCACAAGAATTGGGTCGAGTCTTAGCTGCAAGGAATATGCACTTAATATATGGCGGAGGCAATCTTGGACTTATGGGGATCGTTTCAAAGGCCGTACAAGAAGGAGGCAGTCACGTTTTGGGAATCATTCCAAAACCATTGGCAGAGGCAAATCTTATTGAACCATCAAACGGAGAGGAACTTATCGTGCCAGGTATGTCTGAACGACTATTGGAAATGATTAACCGTGCTGATGCTTTTATTGCTTTGCCAGGTGGCTTGGGCACATTGGAGGAAATTTTTATTTTACTATCTTAGGCGAACCTGAACATACACCAGAAACCAATTGGGCTGTACAACGTTGATGGGTTTTATGATTTTCTTTTCTTTGTGTTTTCTTGATGATGGTCGGAGAAATGGGTTCATATCAAAACCTTTAAAAGAACTTCTATTTACTGCTAGAACTGCTCCAGATCTAATTGACCAACTCATAGCATATGAACCAAAAGTTGACCATATCATTTCAAAGATAAATTGGTCTGAGGACTATCGTGGTAAGAGGCGTCGAATTAATCTGGATCTTAACCTTTAATTTCCTGTAAAATTTCAGCGAACCATGTATTATCTTCTAAACTCTTCTTCTACTGTTTAAGACATTGGGGACAATGTCTCATTTAGGTTTGGGGGAGGGAATTAGTTGATTAATATCTTGTTTTTAGTTGTATGTTTTTTTTTTGTTTTTGTTCCAAATTTTTTCGAAAAATAAAAAAAAATTAAAAATTTTTCAAAAATTACAAAAATATTTTGTGTTTTTGTGTTTTTAATTTGACTAAAAAGGTGAAATTGGTGAGAGATAGCTGAGTAAGGAGTTTCCACTCCTGAGACGTATCTCAAACCTATTTCGAAACAAGTTAATTTTTGTTATTTCCTTTTGAATTATTTAATTTGTAAATTCTCCATAAAATTGACTAAAATGGATCTTCTTATGCTCAGTTGTCAGATATTATCAACATACATGCAAACATACAGACATGAGCTAAAATTGAAAAGTCTGTAATATTTAGTGCTCTAGTTTAATTGGAGGAAGCATCTCAAAAAGCAGTCGAGTAAGAAAAAAAAAAAAAAACGAACGTCCGAGATCCGAGTTATTAAGTCTGTAAGGGTGTTTTAAAACCTAGTGCCCTAAAACCAACTGGTTTGGGAGTCACTGGACCAAAGCTCGTTACATGGATCAAAGATGCTGCAAAAATATATATATCTGAAGTCTGAGTAATTAAGTTCGTAGGGGTGTCTTAACACCTGGTGCCCTAAAACCAACTGGTTTGGGAGCCACCAACCCAAAGCTCGCTACATAGACGGAAGGTATTGTATATAAATAAAAAATAGAGAAAAATCAAAGAAAAAAATCAGAAAAATCAGAAATTATTCCATTGCTACAAAAAGGTGTGAAATCTGATAGAACTTTAGGACAAAAATATTACTCTCTTATCAACTGCACTTATGACTGTTGTGGGCAAAAATGAAGTTGATTAATATTATTCTGGATGTGTATATGGAGATGGTAAACTATAATCGGAGAATTTACTTATTCGGTAATTTAGAAAGAAACAAAACAACTAGTAACTTGGAGTAGAAGTTTCACCTGATTAGTCACTAACTTCTTTATTCTCTTTTCACTTGACTTTTTGCTTTTGTGTGCATTAGTTTTAATACCTTTTTACTTTTGTAAAATGTTTGTGGGTATCATTGCTGTAAACCCTCACGAGACTACAACTCGTCCACTAGGGACACCTAGGGGTTTAAAGGCTTGTTGCATATGCTAAATGCTACCGTGATCCCTACGAAAGTGGCTTAGTTAAATTATTTATGTTATTTTATGTTTTGCTCGAGGACTAGCAAAATGTTAGGTTTGGGGGTGTGATGAGTGATAAATCTATCACTATTTCCCACTCATTTATCCTAATATTTTTGTATAGTTTCTTGAGTCTTGTGAATATTTTGATGTGTTTTGTGTTATTTTGTAGATAAATAAAGTTTCAGGACATTCTGGAGGTGATTTGGAGCAAAACTATGAAAATTGGCAAAAAAGGGCATTTTGGTCATTTCTCGAGTCGCGACGCCCAAGCCTTTAGAGTCGCGACATCTAACTTGCACCGGAGTCTGCTAACGTGCGCCGGGTCAACGGGTTAGAATTTGAGAAGTTTGATTTTGCTAAAATGCGCCGTGCCACGTGTCACCATCACAGCCGATATGCTAACGTGCGCCGTGCCACGTGTCACCATCACAACCGATATGCTAACGAGCGCCATGCCACGTGTCATCATCCTACGGTGCCAACACTCTCAATTGCCACGTGTCATCCATGTTATTGCCACGTCATCGTCCACATCAGATGGTCAACCGAGTCAACATGCCACGTCAGCATCAGCCAATCACAGCGTGACACGTGTCGCAATCCTACGGTGCCGACAATTGATCTCAGCCGCCTTGCCACATCAGCGCCATGTCATCGCCACGTCAGCATAATAATTGAGCTCTTAGCCGCCATGCCACGTGTCGCCTTATCCTTTTAGCCGCCTCGCAACGTGTCAAGCCCTCAGTTTGCCACGCATCACTGTTCCAGCGTAGCGACGCCAAAGGCCTTGGTGTCGCGACGCTGGAAGCTTACCCGCGCCTATAAATTGAACTCGAGATTTCAGAATTTGTTGTACCATTCTCTCCCATTTCTTTTATGTAAATATGGAGTTCTTCTCTCTCTAAGTTTCGTTTTAATTTTTAGTTTTTACTTTTGTAATAATTTTAATTACTTTTTTTAATAATAGTAATTTACTTTCTTTACTTTTACAGTTTTTACTATTCACATGAGGAGGTAACTTCCCCAGCTAGGGTGAAAGGTAATTCTTTTACTATTGCTATTTATATTAATTTCCCTTAAAAATAATATATTCACTATTTCAAACCTGACTAATTAAGGATACCGCTATATTGGTCGGTTGGTAATTTAATTTTAATATGGTTTAAACCTGACTAATCAAGGATACCGCCAGATTGGTCGGTTGGTAATTTAATTTTGGTTCCGCCTTTATGGCTGGTTTATGGACAAATATTACCGCCTTTATGGCTGGTTGGACTTAATTTGACTTAATCAAGGATACCGCCAGATTGGTCGGTTGGTAATATTATCACAAGTTTATATATTATTTTATGGGAGATATCTAAATTAGTAGTAGTAAAAGTAATTCCTTTTTACCTTAGCATTTATTTTATTGTAATTCACCTTTCAGTATTTACTTTATCGCAATTACTTTCAGCATTTTATGTCTTTTATTTTACCAGCCCTAGCTATGTGTCGTAACTAAATTAGTATCTGGGGTTGTGATGACTTCCAATATCACCGGTTTATAAGGGGTTAGATTATAGTTTGGGTAATATAAAGATTTATTTATTGAGTCTTAATCTTAATACTTTTTAATTAACTGGCCATTAATTAAATTGACTAGGTAAACTTAAAATGAACTAGACATAGGGATTTTAAGTTTAAGACCTCAGACTCAATAGCCCACGATCTTCCTTGAGGATAGATAACCCTTTAATATATTTCCTTACAGGATAGGAATATACCTGTCGGGCGGGGGTAGCCATAATTGGAACTTAAACTTAATGAATCCAGATAATTTGGTTGACATAGACATATGGTTCAATTGGGTTAAACTGGGTATTTGTGTCTGATCATCGACAGAGGCTTAACATAGTTTGGTGTTCCAGGTTAATAAATCAATATTTTACCCAACTATAAGATTACCACTTCATCTTTAAAATGATATTAAAAGAAATCACAACCCTAGATAGTTTTTAATATTGAATTTTCTTAAAATCTACTTTCTAACAATTTTATTTACTTGTCTTTAAATTTAGAATCGTCGTCATTTCAAATCAATTAAACAACCTGTTAGATACTAGTAATAATTTGACCTCATAAAATTAATAACTTAGGTATTAAGTCCTCGTGGGATCGATACTTTTTATACTACTTGAACGATACGTACGCTTGCGTTATACGTGTGTGTTTATGCCGGTCCACGTTAGCGATCGCAACGCCCAAAAGTCAGTTTTGCCCTTTTTGTATGTTTTTCACTATTTTCGCTCTAAATTGCCTCAAGAGAGTCCTGAAACTTCATTTATCTATAAAATAACATAAAACACATCAAAATATTCACAAAACTCAAGAAACTATAAAACATATTAGGTCAAATGAGTGAGAAATAGTGATACATTTACCACTCATCAATACACAATGCTCAAAGATCACATCATCCATCATCCATTTATCGTTCAATCATATATCTTTATCAAATAAACATATTCGTTCGGAGAGAACTTAGCTTATAATCATTCCTCGCCTCACTTAACCATCCCAACAAATGATCGCATTTGCGAAACGATAACAAACTTATTCACAGTTTATCATCACATACATATACAAACCATTATGTGTTCATACACTTACATGCATCAATACATACATGTAGCCATCAAGCTCATCAAACTTTTCACTTCATATCATAGTATTATCCTAAAAAAATTCACTTCAAATCATAGAAATGACAAAGGTCATAATTGTGATGGTCGACTATCTCAACTGTTCACGATCTCGAAGTTTTTCCCCAAATACATCATTTAACTACACTAAACCTTTCAATTGTCTTTACATATATGTGTGTGTGTGTGTGTGTTTATATTTGTGTGTGTATATAAATATATATATATACACACACACACACACACACGTTTAAAACATGAAAATAACGATTCGAGAACACATCGCATGGGTTACTTACATGGCTTCACGAGCACTCCATGTAACTTATGAAATTCCCGACTTAGCTTTGATAAAGTTCCGGATCTTTCCAGGACAATCGAATCAAGTACAATTTCAATGTTTTCAGTTCCAGTAATCTTAAAACATCATTATGAACGAACTCAAGTGGTCAGTTAACTTAAATTCTCGATTTATGTGTTTTTAGAAAATCTTCCGAAAAAGTTTCTGCAAACGCTACGGAAGGGTCCCGAACCCTCCGAACCTACCCGGATTTATCCAAACATGTTCGTAATATCATATATAATTCATAACTATCACTAAAATCAAACACACATCATTATTCATAAAAATCCACTTTTATCGGAAACTTACATATTCTATCGGATCGATCAACCTCGTTCCGTTTTCACTCTGATTCTACCGAATGCTCATATTTAATGTACTAATACTCAAACATTTCAATTTATATCAATACTCTACTCTACAAAGCTACTGGATACATCTAAACATTTAACTATAAACTTGAAATTTACGAATTTTTATCGGGAGGTCTTACCGAGATTTCGAGGCCATATACGGACTCCAAACGATCCCACGAATGCGCTGGAATCGACAGAATTCCGATCGATGTTACTGTTCATAATGAATCCCTATTCATCTGAACCTTCCTTTCTCGTTTCATGTGCAACTGTACATGGAATAGAAAATCCATCACCGCCAACTTGTAGTACTCTCCGAGAGCTTCGATTTGACGAGTGGCTCGGCTCGTGAAATGAAGCAAGGAGCTGGGATCGACAAACCTATTTCCGTACACATTCCTTCATTTTTCTCACCGTCGGCGGCAATCTGGGGCCGCCGCCGGCCACCTTCAGACTGGGGGTGGCTGGGTACACCCCTGGGTCGTCGGCATGCCGGTGGTGACCGACTATCCGTCCTACGAGCCTTACGAACCAGGACGCTATTTTAGGGGAGAGGGGGTCGGGTGGAGGTATTTGAGAAGCTTTTGATTTTTTTGTAATTATGGAAACATGAGGGTGTTTTTAGGGAATTCTAGAAATTTATGTTTAGACCCCCATAAAATTACAATCAGGCCCCTATCTTGGGCTTTCATAGAAATTTACATTTTCAAAGATCTTTCGATGAAAATTTCAAAACTGTTCAACACAAAAGTTGTTCGTCTCGGAAAAAAAACTCTAATGATTTAAAATGCAGCTCAATCGGAGTTTGTTTGTTATCTTTATGGCCGAAACAAGAAACTTTTACTCGTATAACGATATAAATAGATATCGCGTAACCGGTTCTCGAAACCGTCCGTTTTCCAACGCGACCAAACTTAACTTTAAAATATTCCAATCTATTTTCTAACACATAAACTCTGATTTTTGATTACCATCCTGCTCCAAATCCTTAACTTTAATTCAGAAATTTTCATTCATTGTTCCGAAAAACTCGGGATATTACATCTTTCACTCCTTATAAAAATTCGTCCTCAAAATTTCTCCATCCTTATGTCCAACTATTAAGAATCGAACATACATATGTTACAATCTTATCCGTATTCGGGAATCCTCTAACTTTACACATTATCCAAGGTCACGTATTTCATACATCATTACACCTCATGCTATTTCAAAATAAAACACATCGAATCAAACATTTCTTGTCATAATCAAATCAAACTTGTCATTTAAATCCATATTTATTCATAGGAACTTGCTCAGCCATTTCAAATTCACCCACCAACAGAAACAAAAAGTCGAACAAGGATTCTATATAGTTAATCACATACATCATCCGAAACGAGAAACATAACACATGTTCTTTACATGCAATTCAATACATTATCAAAACGAAAACTTAACACGAATTTCATGCTATCTATTTCATCCACAATACAAATTGGAATTCATTCATTTCATATTATGTCATTCTACACCATATATGTAAACGACATCAAAATAAACTCTACAGACATAAATATCTAATCGCACATACAATTTTATATGGCTGGCAACATAATATACATAACCATCACAACACCCAAAAGATCTGTGACTAACCATAAACTTACATACATGCTCTCGTAATGAACGTAAACCTTATATCAACAAATACATCCATCGTCACAACCAGAAGTGACAAATAATCCTACATGCTCTTATGATGTTGATAGTTTGAAATCTGTCAATCCCTGTCATCATTCAAAATAGAAAACATAAAACGATCTCTTTCAAAAACCATTTCGAAAATATATTTGAAAAACTCTTTTACTGTAAACAAAATCAGTTTTAAAATTCATCATTGTAAATCCATATTGAGCGTCCAACATAACTCACTAGACGAAACATAAACAAGCGCCCAATGCCCGAATCGTGCACACAGATCGGACAATGAACGAAAAGATCCCATGTCACAGAGGGTCGGGTCAGCCCACTATAGTTGGACAAACCTCTATACAAGCATCACAACGGAAACATATCAAGTCAAATTATAAAACTGTAAAAAAACCATATACAAGTGCCGTGACGGAAATATATCATATCATATAATATCATGAACAATGTTGAAATGCATCAAAATCAAAATGCAATTCTTTTGAAATCATTTTCCCCTCAAAACATAATTATGTGTAAATCAAAAATAAATTTTTGATGCAAAGTTTTCAAAATACATATCGATCGTCCACTGTTCAGTTGCGCGCATAGACAAAATAATGTACGGACCATGTCGACGGGTAGTGGGCCAGCCAATTTTCGATGGTCTGGGCCTCATAACAAGCGCCTCGACCATGTCGGAATGAAACATATACAAGCACCACAGATGGTCAAAAACATAAAATCATCGAGACTCATGACGGAAATAGATTTTCGAGCGTCTCGGCGGAAACAAGTTTTATAGTTTAAAAACATCAAAATCATTTTTGAGCACCGAGACAGAAACATATTATCAAGCACCTCGACGGAGACATATCAATAAATCTAAAAACATGAAAACGTTAATCAAGCATCGAGGCGAAAACAATTTTTTCTTTATAATCAAAATTGAAATATCTAAAAATATTCTTTCTTTCTTTCTTTCTTTTTCAAAACACTTTTGTGCCAAAAATCAATATCAAGTTTTCAAAACATGGTTCAAAATATCAGTACACAATTCAGAATATCAACATCTTAGCATAATTCGTACCCCAAAACACAATGATTTCACATCACATACATATTCATATTTCTATATAAACAACGTACTTTTAACTTAGTACACCTATACACATACATATATTCAAAGTACACAAACATATACATATGATCCAAATTATCCATATCAATCAAAATCGTAGCACGTCATACCATATACCAGAAATCAATTCAAGTTACAAACATAGGATCTATATGATCTATACATAACAGAAAACTTACTCAGACGATTGGATACCATGTAGCAACAGTCACCGAAACCTAAACATTTACTCAGATACCACAACTGTAACACCCCGCCAGAGGCAAGATGCTACCGGCAGGAGACATGATTGACCCATCTCCATAAGCCTCTAAATTTATGAAAATCTGACATGATGTATCCTAAAACCAGACAACTTGGATCTCAGTCCAGCATCAAAATGAACCTGAAACAAACATCATTTATCAAAATGGACCTCGGGTCCACACCAACACATCTGAATCATCACCTAAGGGCTCCATGCCTAGATCATCATAAGCAATCAAATCATTTACTTAATACAAACGGCATGCTCAACACGACAAAAAAATAACAAATCAAATATCCTAAACTTCTAAAACTTCTTCCAGGACACTTGCGAGGGTGACTGCCGCTTGGGTGATCCGCGTCTCGAATAAGACTTCCAAAACAGTCGTGGTTGACCAATTTGGAAGCCAACCTGCAAAACTAGCAAACTGGTTGGTGTGAGTTTTAAAAACTCAGTAATTAACCATGCTAGTACTACAAACAAAACATACAAGTCAATTACATTAGAAGTTTTTCAAAATTATCAAGTTGTTACGAGTCTTAGAATTATCAGCTTTCTATTATCCTTTATACTTTACCTATATCAAATTTACATATTTACATATTGTTAATATAATGGCTAGACATCCAAAGGACACGAAATATGAATTTGAAATCACAAAGTACATCACATAACATCGAAACCATTTCAATTTTGAAATGAAGTCACATATTAATACTTATCACAGTTAAATATCTTTGAAATATCATCAAATCGATAAATCTAATAAATTTTCTTATGTTCAGTTATAAACTATATTAATACCAAAACCTCTTTCTTCAATATCAAAACAATCTTTCTCTAACTTTCTTACGATAACCTTACAATAGCTTCACATTTGGGTTTAATATACATTCACACATATCATAGCACACTTCTTTTATATACATGTAAAAACAATTTCAGAATTCTTACACATATGCATACATATCAATACAACTTAGCAGACATGCTTTATAACCTGTGATATTCACATCAGTTTCAAATCATCCATTCATCTCACATAAGCATACATAATCCATACATATCACATGTTCCATCAAACACATACATGCATTCAGACATATTTACAGTCATCACGCAACCAATTAAGAAACACACATAACAATCGATACATCAAAGATCACAACATCCAACAATACATACATACGGATGGCTTACACACACAATACTCGTACGGGACTCATTACTTATTTTGGAGTAGGTATAAGATGAATTCTGTCCGAACGAATTCCTAACTAGCTCGACTATTACACCATAAATCATCTAATCAAATATACACAAAGACGCACACACCATATAACATAAACTCATCACATGATTTCTCATAAACAAGCACATACACGTCAAACAATCCAAACATCATTTAAATACTCGTATACATACATATATTTCAAACATATGAATATACACCTTCTTACGAAATCAAATCTCATATCTCTCACTGTCTTCATATCTCTTCATTTATCGTTCAATCATAATCATTTTCAGAATTTATATCTAGAAACTTTTAATATAGTATCTTTATCAAATAAACATACTCTTTCAGAGAGAACTTAGATTATATCCATTCCTCATCTCACTTAACCATCCCAACCTCTATACAAATGATCGTATGTGCGAAATGATAACAAACTTATTCATAGTTTATCATCACATACGTATATAAACCATTACATGTTCATACACTTACATGCATTAATACATACATGTAGCCATCAAACTCATCAAACTTTTCACTTCATAACATAGTACTATCCTCAAATATTTCACTTCATATCATATAAATGACAAAGGTCATACTTGTGATGGTAGACTATCTCAATTGTTCACGATCTCGAAGTTCTTCCTCAAATATATCATTTGACTATACTAAACCTTTCAATTGTCTTTACATATATATATATGTGTGTGTGTGTGTATGTATATATATATATATATATATATATATATATATATATATATATATATATATATATATATATATGTTTAAAATAAGAAAATAATGATTCGAGAACATATCGCATAAGTTACTTACCTAGCTTCACGAGCACTCCAGGTCCTAGTCAAGTCTGCCAAAACAAAAGGTAAAACATCGTTAGAATCGTAACTTATGAAATTCCCGACTTAGCTTTGATAAAGTTTCGAATCTTTCCAGGACAATCGAATCAAGTCCAATTTCAATGTTTTCAGTTTCAGTAATCTTAAAACATCATTATGAACTAACTCAAGTGGTCAGTTCACTTAAATTCTCGGTTTACGCATTTTTGAAAAATATTCTGAAAAAGTTTCCGCAAACAATACGGAAGGGTCCTGAAACTTCCAAACCTCATGTTTGTAATATCATATATAATTCATATCTATCACTAAAATCAAAACACATCATTATTCACAAAAATCCAGTTTTACCGGAAACTTACATATTCTATCGGATCGATCAAACTCATTTTGTTTTCACTCGAATTCTACCAAATGCTTATATTCAATATAATAATACTCAAAAATTTAAATTTATAACAATACTATACTCTACGAAGCTACTGGATACATCCAAACATTTAACTATAAACTTAAAATTTATGGATTTTTATCGTGAGGTCTTACTGAGATTTCGAGGCCATATACGGACTCCAAACGATCCCACAAATGCGCTGGAATCGATGGAATTCCGATCGGAGTTATTGTTCCCCATGGTTAACTATTCATCTGAACCTTCCTTCCTCGTTTCACATGCAACCATGCACGAAAGGGAAAATCCATCACCGCCAACTTGTAGTACTCTCCGAGAGCTTCGATTTGATGGGTGGCTTGGGTCGTGAAATAAAGCGAGGAGCCGGGATCGACAAACCCATTTTCGTGCACATTCCTCCATTTTTCTAACCGCCAACATCGATCTGGGGCTACCACCGGCCACCTTCAGATGGGGGGTGGCTGGACGAACCCCCTTGGGCCGTTGGCCGGTCGACGTGCCTCACGAACCAGGACATCATTTTAGGGGAGATGTGGTCGAGTGGCGGTGTTTGAGAAGCTTTTAATTTTTTTGTAATTATGGAAACATGAGGGTATTTATAGAGGAATTCTGGAAATTTATGTATAGACCCTGCAAAATTACAATCAGGCCTCTGTTATAGGTTTTCATAGAAATTTGAATTTTCGAAGCTCTTCCGATGCAAATTGTGGAAAGGGTTCATCACCAAAGTTCTTCGTCTCGGAAAAATGAGTTTGATGGTTCAAAAATCAGCTCAATCAGAGTTTGTTTGCTATCTTTATTGCCGAAACAATAAACGTTTATTTGTATAACGATATAAACAGATATCGCGTAACCGGTTCTCTGAACCACCCATTTTCCAACGCGACAAAACTTCACTTTAAAATATTCCGATCTATTTTCTAACACATAAACTCTGATTTTCGATTACCATCGCGTTCCAAATCCTTGACTTTAATTCGAAATTTTCATGCACTGTTACGAAAAATTCGGGATATTACAACATCTTTCGAAGAAAATTTTGGAGTTAGTGTTTGGAGCGCCAATCCGAATAATGTATTGTACATTATTTTTATTATTTTATTTCAACCTTATTAATGGAATATCATAATACATATTAGATTGATATATGAATATGCTGAGAATGACATCGACCTTATAATAGTCTTGTAGTAATACTGGACACTAGGTGGTATGACATTGGGATAGTATTACTATTATAAATTATTCTTAAAGTAAATATTCGAAGTCATTATTTTTGAAATACGGTGAAATTTCTATAACCTAGAAGACTAACACATGTCGTATATTAGAATTGGAGTTCCAATGGTTTGACCTGATGTACCATGAGCAAATGATGCTCGTATAGACATGTGGTTATTTGTTGGAGTGAATATCGAATGACTCACATGTGATTCCTAATAGTTGGAAGTATATACCACCGTCAATAGGAATTTCCTCGAGTCGAGTAGCATATGTGATCCTTTGACTATAGATATCATTGATTTTGTGTGTGATCCACCACACTCTGATGCCATATATGTTAGAGATCTTTCATGGTCTGACCGCTAGATGTTCGTTAGGTGTGGACCGATGCACTCATTAATCAGGTACGTATTAAGATAGGATTTGTCGGCCCGTATGTGTACAATAAGGGGTTTAGGTATCCATGTGAGTAAGTCACGATTCTTAAGACTTTGGCCAAAGCCGATCACCTATGGTGGATCGTATATATCAGAAATAGTGTTCTGATTAGTTGTAAAGAAACGTGGACATGTCGACATGAGATCTGCAACTCAAAAACTTAACGGTGTATTCTATGTATCCTAAGCACAACTCGGATAGCCTATGACATAGGGATTGTTAAACATATGTGATGACCTCGACTTGTATAGTTCAGAAAGATCGTTCGTATTCTTTTCAAATTCGGAGGTGGCCGAATTACGTACATATAAGCTAGGCTTATTTGACGAACATGTCCGGACTTAGAGAGTCCCATAATTTGAATTGTACTCAATGAGCACTTGGGTAGCCGATAACTTTTGATAATAAATAATATTTGATATTATAATTATCAACTAAAATAATTAAGTGTTATTGGATAATATTAATTATTTACTTTGACCCAATTGGATTAATTGGATTAATCCAAAATCATACAAGGGCTTTGTTGTAATTTCATAAATATCTCTACCATTGCAGGATATTTTGATAATTATAAATATGTAATAATATGTATATTTGGCTTGATTTAATTGGATTAAATCAAAGTAGTAGACATACAACTAATCCATTAATTAAATTTTGTCTTGATTTAATTAGATTAAATAAAAGTGGTAGATAAAAGTGATTAGTCACACCTAATTATACATATTTGGAAAAATTAGATTAAACCCACATAAAAGTTGATTAGAACTTTTATTAATTAAAAATTGCATAAGATTTGCTATAAAAGGCAAGCTTGAACAAGGTTTTAATTAAGCTTGAGAAAGCTAAAACAAGCAATAATTAGAGATATTAGCCTAAGTAAAAGAAGTATTAAGAGAAGCTTTGGAAGTTCTCTACAACATTTCAACAAGGAAAAGAAGATTGGATCTTGAAACTAAGCTTGCTAGCTTTGGGAATTCTCTACAACAACAAGGAGAAGAAGATTGGATCTTGGAACCAAGTTTGCTAAATTTGTAAGTTCTCTATAATATTTCAACAAGTAGAAGAAGATTGGATCTTGGAATCAAGCTTGCTAGGTAAGTTTGATCTTCTTAAAAGCTATATTTTCATTAGTTAGTTATCATTAGTGAGACATATAATGATGAATTATGTATTGGATACATAATAACATAGCTTGACGTTGAAATTAGGCTAATGAATTATGTACAGATGCTTTGGAAGTATAAACATAATATGCTTGTAATTAGGTCAAAATGATCATGTTGGACATGAAACATTAAATTCATGTTTAGAACTCTAGATTATAGCTTGGAGCTATAAATACCATTCTAGAATCACTTGACTATCTTTGAGTGACCTAGAATTATTCATGAATCACTTTATTGTGGGATTCTATTTTGGTTTAGGTTTTGATTAAAAAAAAAACATATATAAATTTAGAATACATGTATGTTTATTGTATAACATGTGTTGATGTTGGTTTTGATGTTAAAATTGGAATTTTATGTGTATTGAAGTGTTTGGAGAAAATTTGAACGGTTTAAAATTGAATTAAAGGCAAAAATGCTCTCGGCCAACATTTTACACATGAACACTGAAAGTTCATTTTCTCAGTTTCGAAGTTTTTGGACTCCGATTTGGTCCCGGTTTTTTCCTACGGACTCTTAACGGAATATAATTTTCCATAAAAATAATTTAAAAATATACCTATGCTATATATCCAAAGGTTAGATCCATTTTTTTCTGTACGGGGCACGGATCCGACCATAAGGGTCCCACAAATGCCCCAACAGAAAATGGCTCCCAGATTGAGGAAGAAATAGTTATGATGTCTAACTTGCCATATGCTTCTAGTATTGGAAGAATAATATATGTTATGGTATGTACTAGACTCGATATATGTTTCAGCGTTAGTGCTACTAGCTGGTATCAATCTGATCCGGCTGACCAGTATTGGATGGCTGTGAAACATACCCTTAAATACCTTAAAGGTACTAAGGATAAGTTCCTAATTTATGGAGAAGATAAGATGTAGGTTAATGGTTCTATAGACTATGATATCAAAGGAGATCTGAATGATAGAAAGTCTATATCTGGATATGTATTTACCCTTAACAAGGGTGCAGTTAGTTGGCGTTGTTCAAAACAAGGTTCCACAATTGATTCCACCATAAAGGTGTAATTTATAGCGGCTCTGGAAGCCGCTAAAAAAACTGTTTGGATTAGAGATTTTATCACAGAAACTAAGCATTATGGATATGATCCCAGTTTATTATCACAATGGTGGAGCCATTGCACAAAGGCCTTACCTCCAAGATATTCGATGGACATGTGGGGGAGATAGGGTTGAGAAACGATCTTGATTGCCACTAAGCAAGTGGGAGTTTGTTGGAGTTGGTGCTTTGAGTGCCAATTCGAACAATGTATTGTACGATATTTTATTAATATATAATAATATAAATGTATTTTCATTTCAATACTTTTTTAATGGTAACTATTATTGTGTTATTTTCTCTCGAAACATGTTGGATGAAATATATTATTATTATTATTATTATTATTATTATTATATTTGTATGTTGATTATAACATCTACCTTAGAATAGTCATTTAGTGATACTGGACACTGGGTGTAGTCCGTCGTTGGGATATTATCGCTATTGTAAACTATTATTAAAAGATATATTTGTAGTCATTGGTTTGGAACACGATCGAATTCCAATAACCGAGAGCTCAAGTCTTTTTATTACGAATAGAAAGATTAAAATTCATAATAGTTATGAATTAATTGTTGGATAATTATGACCCATAGCGTCACTATTTGTAAAAGACATTATGGTTTTGTACAAATTAACTATGTGACAATGGAAATTACATTTTATCATTTTGTAATTTGATTACTTATATATATATATATATATAAATGATAAAAGTCCTTATGATTAGTTCCGGATTATAAGATATGAGACAATATCAATCCATAAAGGTTTAATCATTAAATATCCATAGTCGTAGTATTATCGAGACTGGACATCGATAATGCGAAATAGACTAGTATCGCACTTGTGCGTGTTATGGAAGCGTAACAACATAGTTCTCATATATTTAAGTATTGGATACTTATGCAAGTGTGATATGAGGTTGTGTTTACCGATGGTAAGGAAACAGCTTCGCTCTGGATAGACCCATCGGAATCCCATTGGTAGTATGACTATGTGTCTATGGGAATCTGAATCAGGGTAGGTGTATTTGGTTTTAACCTGAGACTTACATCGCTAGTACTTGCGACAATCAATACGCTTTGGTTTTGGTCGTCCGAGACTTTAACAGGTTCTGTGTACGACTCTTCTGAGTTTATTGAGAATTGTAGTGTATTGGGTGTGATGTCAAGATGGAAGTATCACTTCAGTCATATGGAGATAATGATCACGCAGGGATTTAGAACTGGTACTCTAATGTGTTGCAACCATCAGGATAATATGACAAGGTCATGATTATCCGATTAAAGAGACTAGTTGCTCGTGATCCGATATATGCTTCGTACGAGGATGACACTATTCCAGCCACAGGCCTTGCATGTGACATCCGATACTAGATTGCAATACGCAATACTATGTATACTACGCCTGACAAAGATTACATATTTCTTTAAGAATATTTCTGGAGAATTGGGTAGGCACGGTGCTTTGCTAGAAGCCAACTATGTCTTGTAAATCGGTAAGAACGTAGTACGAGGTACTCACGTGTTTGGATAGTCCGATGACCGGATTCTCTGCCAACATATCCAGGGATCTCATGGGTCGCATCCCGAAGATTCACCAATGACGTATGATTCGAACATGATTAATCTATGATTAATTATGGAGAGATTTTATCTGGGATAAAATACTGTTAGAAGAGAGAGAACGATTAATTTGGAATTAATCGATAAAATAATATATTCGATATATTAAATGAAATTAGATTTCATAACGAAATTAAAATTGGATTTTAATTCAGGCGAATAAATTAATTTTGAATTAATTCGTGAGCGACGTGAATAGTAATTTTGTTAGACATAAGTATTTAATTAAATTTGATTTAATTACGTCGCAACGGAAAATTCGTTAATTCGGAATTAACGAACCCGAACTCGGGATGTGTTTGCAATACCACTCGGATTTTGAATCAAAGTGGGGCCCACAAGTCACATCGCAAGTCACTTTAATGATGGAAGTCATGTCACCTTTTTTATGATTGACATCTAGTCACTATTTGTGATGGGAGTAGTTGGAAGCTTTAATTGCTTTTTTCCCTCCAATTTTTGGTTAATCCTTTTTGGAAAAGGATATACCATTTTTTTCTTTGACTTTTCAAGACTTGTAATTTTTTTAGAAACAAAACAAGACATAAACAAAACTCTCTCCCTCTCCCAAAAACTCTCTTGGCCGAAACTCACTAAGAAGGATTAGGAAATTGTTGCAAATTTTCTTGGTAGCACACTGAAAGGAATCATACAAGGGGATAGGGAAACCATTCCCAAGAGCTTGGAATCCATCTCAAAGCTTGGAGCTTGGACATCAACTATCAAAGAGAAGATCTTGGAGCACTTCTCAAAGGAAAATTTTTGTTCTACACACATCCTACAAACCGATCAAAGTGAGTATATTTCCGTTATTCTCCTTTACGTATTCAAACTATTTCATGCTTGGATTGATCTTGGGATGACTTTAGAAATCTAACAGTGGTATCAGAGCCTATTTGAGCATGAAATTTGATTAGGGTTTATATACTAAAATTTGGGTAAATTTGATTTGAGCATGATTTGATCAAATTGTTTGTTTGAGTATGCTTGTATATTGATAACTTAGAGTTATATATGATCAATTTGATGAAAAATTAATTGGATTAATTTTCCCTAAATTATAAGGCTTGGCCGAAAGTTATAGTGCGCTAAAGTCATGGTAATTTTTGTTTTTTAAATCATTGGATAGTGTAAAGACATGATATATATTGATTTGTGATTTAAATGGATTGAAATCGAAATCGGATATAAAATCCTTCAAATTGTCGTGACTTGAGTAGCATGAAAATGAGTTGATTTTGTTTCAATAATGTTGGACATGTGTTGAATATAATAATGCTTGATTAATTAATTAAATTGATATTTTGGAAATGTTAATTTAGATAATTAATTAGTGCAATACACTTTAATTAATTAAATTATGAAATTTGAAATATTAGAATTTAATTAATTGGGCTTAATTTGGAATTGGGATAAAGATGTTGTATTTGGGCCTAATGGGCTTGGTTGGGCCAAGTTGGTTTAGTGCAATTGGATTGGATCCAAATTGGGCGTAATGGGCCAAAATTGATTTCTTGGCAAATAGGGTGATTCCTTACTTGGGCCTTGGTATTTGGGTTTGATCCATATTGACCAAAGCCCATGCCTTAAGAAATTAATTGAAAGCCCATTTGACTTTAATTAAATTGACATTGGATATTAATTGGGCTTTGAGACCCATTAAGATTAGATTTATAATCTAAGTCGTAAAGGCGCATTAAAAATGTAATTATTTAATTTGGAATTAAATATAGAATTAGTATTGAATACAAATTAAATTAGATTTAAATTGTAGTTTGATATAATTCAAGAATACAGACTTGGAGTACTTATTCTTAAACGAGTTGGACTCGCGTAAATCAAATCGTTGTTTGAACATTCCATGATCACTTTATTCAAAGATTAATTAATTGGATTAGATTGATTGAATAACATGTTTTGTGTGAATACATGGATGTGTTGTATGAATAATGTATATCGGATGGATATTAGAAGGGTGAGGGCAATTTTGGAAATTGTTGTAATAAATTTAGAATTTATTAAATTGGACCTGCGTGTCGAGCCTTTATCTCTCGATTCTTTGTAATTCTCTTCTCACACCAATTCCTTTCAATGTTAATGAGGTTTCTTTAATTGTATTATGTAATTGGGTAGAAGTTAGAATAATGCTAGCCGGGGAGAGGAAATGGAGTGATTTGTTCTAGGAACAATTTGTGAGATATCCATCTGCATATCATTATTAATTTATTTATCGCGCCTTATTATGCTTTTAGAATGTATGCTTAAGGGTGTATGATGAGACCTAATCAAAGATAATAAATTGGTTGCCAATTTATGCGAAAACCCTCAACAAATATTAAGCGTTTTCCTTCTATTGAATGATTCATTCTCAAGATCCAAGATTGGCACTGGTTTGTTGGCCAAAGTCAAGACCTTTGTCCATCGCGGATGTGTTTGAATCATGAAGGCTTTGTTTCATATCGTATGTCTTGTCCAAGTTGTGATTTGTTGGCCAAAGTCAAGATCACTTCTTGTCCATCGATTACGAAGCTTTCCAAAGTCAATGGGTCCCGCTTAACTGGAATCATTAAGCTTGTTGAGCCAAAGCCAAAGCTTAGTTGATTCAGAGGAAAAAGGTTGGGAAAATATATTGGATATATTGGCAAATATATTGTATATATGTTTCGGACTTGGAGGTCCACCTACCGGATCTAGGAATTGGATGAGATCCAATTGATCTTAGAGATCTACCTAGTTAAATATCATACAGCTTGTTGGCCAATTGAAGGTTGTGTGCTATTTAACGGGATCCTAACCCACTAGGAAACTAGGTTTCCCGAGTACTCAACAGAGGGTTAAAGGCTCGTTGAAAAATAGTGGGAGGCCAGTATTAAATTTTCAATTTCGTTCAAACAATTGGCTTTACGCGCTTTCAAATTATTTTCGTCAATAAATATTTATTAGTTGGACTAATATTTTATTATTTTTCTTGTAACAGTTAGACTGTACCCATACATCGTTAATTGAATAGTTTGACTATTGCAATTAAGATGACATGAAAGTTAAGCATTGAAGATATTATCATGGGCGACAATGTCTTTAATGGCGCGAACTTTCAAGACTGGGATATGAATCTCAGGATTGTCCTGGGATCCGAGAAGTTGCTCTACACTATAGAGAGACCTCTTGGGCCTAAGCATAGATCTGATCAGATAGTTGAGCTAGAGCTTTGGAAGACTTATAGCGATGACAACTTCACTGCTCAATCTATAATGATTGCTGCTATGACTCAACAATTCCATCGTCAGAACAAGGGATTGGATCCCTATAATATGATGGCGAAGTTGCATAATCTTCATCGATCTAATCTTAAATCGCAGAGATATGAGTTGCAAAAGAAGCTCTTTCGCGCTCGCATGTCAGAGGGTCATCTATTGTGCACCATGTGTCGCAGATGATTGCTGACATTGAGCAGCTGAGACAGATGGGCATTGTCTTCGAGGTTGAGACTTCTATAGATTTGATCTTACAGTCTCTGCCCGACACTTGGAGTGGGTTCATCATGAACTACAATATGATGAACCGAGACCAAACTCTTGGAGAGTTAATGTCCACACTGCGAGAAGTAGAAAAAGAGCTCCTAAAGGGCAAAACGCGCGAGGCGCACTTCGCTTCAACATCTCAGACTCCGAGGGCTTGGCCTAAGGGTACTGGAGGTGTAAAGAAGAAGAATAAGAAGAAGAAAGGCAAGACCAAATTGTCAAAACCTTCTGGGAAGGGTAAGGACAAATCACAAGATGTATGTCTGCAGTGCGGGAAGCGGGGTCACTGGAAGCGTTACTGTCGTGAGTACAAGGCACACATGAAGGAAATCAAAGCGGGCAAGGAACCGACTTCATGTATGTTTGTTATAGAAATAAACATGTCTACTACTATTTTTAAAATTTGGATTTTTGATTCTGGTTGTGGTACTCATATATGTACTGATGTGCATGATCTGCAGATTAGCAGGAGATTGGCATCAGGAGAGATTGACCTCCGCGTTGGAAATGGGACACGAGTGGCTGTTTTGGCCGTTGGGACTTATGTTTTGGAACTACCCTCGGGGCATGTACTTAAACTTACAGACTGTTATTATGTACCTAGTTTGACTAGGAATATTATTTCTATATCTATGTTAGCTCAATGTGGGTATACTTTTGTATTTAGAAACACTGGTGTTTTATGTATAAAAATGATATGGAGATTTGCACAGCTGATGTAAATAATGGTCTTTATATTTTGAATATAAATCAATCTCAAAAATATAATGTAACAAACAAAAGGCTTAAATTAAGTAACAAAGATGAAGCTTAAATGTGACATTATCATCTGAGACATATTAACAAGACTTGCATATCCACACTTTCGAAGAGTGGGTACTTGGATGGATTTGATCCAAATTCATATGATGTCTGCGAATCTTGTTTATTAGGCAAAATGCCTAAAACACCTTTTAGCGGAAATGGTGTATATGCCACCGAACTATTAGCCTTCGTTCATAGTGATGTATATGGGTCCATGTCTAGCCAGGCTAGAGGTGGATATGAATACTTCGTAACCTTTACGGATGATGCATCGCGTTATGGTTATGTGTATCTTATGGGACACAAGTCGGAAACCTTTGAGAAATTCAAAGAGTTTCGACACGAAGTAGAAAAACAGACCGGCAAAAGTATTAAGACATTACAGTCGGACCGTGGTGGTGAATAATTAAGCAATGAGTTTCTTGATTACTTGAAAGAATATGGTATTCTTTCACAGTGGACTCCTCCCGGGACACCGCAATTAAACGGTGTGTCCGAACGGAGAAACCAAACTTTGTTGGACATGGTAGGGTCTATGATGAGTCGCACAGGGCTACATATTTCCTTCTGGGGATATACATTGAACAATGCAATACTTATTTTGAATAATGTTCCGTCAAAGTCTGTTCAACAGACTCCGTATGAAATATGGACAGGAAGGAAACCGGGTTTCTCATTCCTGAAGATTTGGGGATGCTGGGCATACGTCAATGTTTGGAAGGTACCAAACTTGAACCCAAATCGGATAGATGCCTATTTGTAAGATATCCTAGGGAAACCAAAGGATATTACTTCTATCACCCACAAGAGAACAAAGTATTCGTTGCTCTACATGTGGTTTTCCTTGAGAAGGAATTCCTAAATGCAGTGGTAAGTGGGAGGAAAGTAGAACTCGAAGAAAATCAGAGTGATATTGTTCCTAGCACAGAATTCTTAAGGGAACATGAACAGTTCATCAGAATGAAACTGTACCACAATCTTCAAATACACAAGAACCGCGTAGGTCGGAGAGAGTCAGAAAACAACCTGAGAGGTATGGGTTTTTGATCTCACCTCATGTGGATATTAATCTTATTGAGGATAACGAGCCGGCTACGTATGAGGAAGCGGTACAAGATATCGATTCTGCTTTATTTCAAGAGGCCATGAAGTCCGAAATGGATTCCATGTACACCAACCATGTTTGGACACCGGTTGATGCACCAGAAGGCGTAAAGCCTATTGGTTGCAAATGGGTCTTCAAGAAGAAGACAGACATGAATGGCAACATACAAACGTACAAAGCTAGGCTTTTATCAAAAGGGTATCGTCAACGACATGGTGTCGATTACGATGAAACTTTTTCACCCGTTGCCATGATTAAATCCAATCGAATTATGCTTGTTATTGCTGTATATTTCGATTACGAGATATGGCAGATGGACGTCAAAACCATTTTCCTTAACGAAAACCTTTTAGAGGATGTTTTTATGCAACAACCTGACAGTTTTGTCGTACCAAGACTCGTAAACAAAGTTTGTAAGTTAAATCGATCCATTTATGGATTGAAGCAAGCATCGCGTTCTTGGAACCAACGTTTTAATGAAATCATAAAATAATATGATTTCGTTCAAAATGAGGATGATCCTTGTGTATATTAGAAGGTTAGTGGGAGCGCACTAACATTCATTGTCCTTTACGTTGATGATGTATTGCTTATTGGCAATGACATTCCCATGCTACAATCGGTGAAAGCTTGGCTTTCATTAAAATTCTCCATGAAAGATCTGGGAGAAGCAACCTTTATTCTAGGAATAAGGATCTACCGGGATAGATCTAGAAAGCTTCTTGGACTCTCCCAGAGCACGTACATTGACAAAGTGTTGAAGAGATTCAACATTGATCAGTCCAAGAAGGGACTGTTGCCAGTGTCACATGGTGTCACTTTATCTAAGGACATGTGTCTTAAAACTCAAGATGAGAGAGACAACATGAGTCGGATCCCATTCACCTCGGTAGTCAGATTGATCATGTATGCCATGATATGTACGTGACCTGATGTCTCATATGCTTTGAGCATGTGTAGTTGCTATCAGACCGATCCAGGTGAAGGTCACTGGATGGCGGTTAAGAATATCCTTAACTATCTTAGATGAAATAATGATGCTTTCTTAATCTATGGAGATGGAGAACTGAAGGTAACTGGGTTTACCGATGCAAGTTTCCAAACCGATAAAGACGACTGTAAGTCATATTCTGGGTACATATTTTGTTTGAACAACGGAGCAGTAAACTGGAAATCTTCCAAGCAAGAGACTGTTGCGATTCAACAACAGAAGCGGAATACATTGCTGCAGCTGAAGCAGCAAAAGAGGCAGTTTGGATCCGTAAATTCCTAATTGGATTAGGAGTAGTTCCGTTAGCAGCTGAGCCTGTTCCATTGTATTGTGACAATAATAGAGCTATAGCGAAGGCTAAGGAACCAAAGTCTCATCAACTATCCAAGCATGTTCTTCAATGTTTCCATTTAATTCGTGAGATCATACATCGTGGCGATGTGAAGATCGAGAAGGTCACACATCAGAGGAACATTGCAGATCCTTTGACGAAAGTTATACGTCAGTAAGAGTTTGATCGACATGTACATAGTTCATGTGTTAGATGCTTGAGAGACTGGCTATAGGCCAAGTGGGAGATTGTTGGACAATTATGACCCATAGCGTCACTATTTGTAAAAGACATTGTGGTTTTTTATACAATTAACTATGTGACAATGGAAATTGCATTTTATCATTTTGTAATTTGATTACTTATATATATATAATATATAATGATAAAAGTCCTTATGATTAGTTCCAGATTATAAGATATGAGACAATATCAATCCATAAAGGTTTAATAATTAAATATCCCATATCGTAGTAATATCGAGACTGGACATCGATAATGCAGAATAGACTAGTATCGCACTTGTGCATGTTATGGAAGCGTAACAACATAGTTCTCATATATTTAAGTATTGGATACTATGTAAGTGTGATAGGAGGTTGTGTTTACCGATGGTACGGAAACAGCTTCGCTCTAGATAGACCCCTCGGAATCCCATTGGTAGTATGACTATGTGTCTATGGGAATCCGAATCAAGGTATGTGTATTTGGTTTTTTAACCTGAGACTTACATCGCTAGTACTTGCGACAATCAATACACTTTGGTTTTGGTCATCCGGGACTTTAACAGGTTCTGTGTACACCACTTATGGGTTTATTGAGAATCGTAGTGTATTGGGTATGATGTCAAGATGGAAGTATCACTTCAGTCATATGGAGATGATGATCTCGCAGGGATACAGAACTGGTACTCTAATGTGTTGCAACCATCGAGATAATATGATAATAGGACAAGGTCATGATTATCCGATTAAAGAGACTAGTTGGTCGTGATCTGATATATGCTTCGTACGGGGCAGACACTATTCCAGCCCCAGGCCTTGCATGTGACATCCGATACTAGATTGCAATATGCAATACTACGTATACTACGCCTTACAAAGATTATATATTCCTTTAAGAATATTTCTGGAGAATTAGGTAGGCACGGTGCTTTGCTAGAAGCCAACCATGTCTCGTAAATCGGTAAGAACGTAGTTCGAGGTACTCACGTATTCGGATAGTCTGACGATCGGATTTACTGCCAACATATCTAGGGATCTCATGGGTCGCTTCCCGAAGATTCACCGATGACGTATAATTCGAACATGATCAATCTAGGATTAATTACGGAGAGATTTTATCTGGGATAAAATACTGTTAGAAGAGAGAGAACGATTAATTTGGAATTAATCGATAAAATGATATATTTGATATATTAAATGAAATTAGATTTCATAACGAAATTAAAATTGGATTTTAATTCGGGCGAACGAATTAATTTAGAATTAATTCGCGTAATTTTGCTAGGAATAATTATTTAATTAAATTTGATTTAATTACGTTGCAACGGAAAATTCGTTTATTAATCAGAATTAAGGAACCCGAGGCCATGATGTGTTTGCGGGCCCACTCAGATTTTGAATCAAAGTGGGGCCCACAAGTCACATCGCAAGTCACTTTAGTGATGGAAGTCATGTCACTTTTTTATGATTGACATCTAGTCACTATTTGTGATGGGAGTAGTTGGAAGCTTTAATTGCCTTTTTCCCTCCAATTTTTGGTTAAGCCTTTTTGGAAAAGGATATACCATTTTTTCCTTTGACTTTTCAAGACTTGTAATTGTTTTAGAAACAAAACAAGACATAAACAAAACTCTCTCTCTCTCCCAAAAACTCTCTTGGCCGAAACTCACTAAGAAGGATTAGGAAATTTGTTGCAAATTTTCTAGTGCTAGCACATTTAAAGGAATCATACAAGGTGATAGGGAAACCATTCCCAAGAGCTTGGAATCCATCTCAAAGCTTGGAGCTTGGACATCAACTATCAAAGAGAAGATCTTGGAGCACTTCTCAAAGGAAAATTTTTGTTCTACACACATCCTACAAACCGATCAAAGTGAGTATATTTCCGCTAATCTCCTTTACGTATTCACACTATTTCATGCTTGGATGGATCTTGGGATGATTTTAGAAATCCAACATTAATCGTTCATTAGAGAATCAATGGTACTTAAGGTAAAAATAATTAAAGGGGTATAACTGACATTATGACCCGACTCTAATTACGAGATACTCGTGAAGGGTCAAATCGTATGTAGTGACTATATCGATGGTCACCGACTTGGTTCGGCTTAATATATCATCTGCGGCAACGAGAGTGCAACTTCGGGTTTTTAATGGAATAACTTGGAGTTAATAATTCGGAATAATTAATTAAGTGCTTAATTAATATTTCAAGATTATTGGAGCTCGGAACCATAGGTCCATTTGGTCCCCGTGCTAGCTCGATATACTATAGCAGATTTAATATAATTGGATAGTCCAATTATATACTCACATATGTATAAATATTATTAATATGATTAATAATATTGATATGTCACACTTGATGCTATATATTAAAAAGTTAGTATGTAATTTTAAAAATTATTTGATGATTATTAATTGCATATTATTAATTTATATTATTTTTTTAATTTAATAAATATGGATATGATTTTTGAGATTCCAAAAATAGTTTTTGGAAAGCTTTTGAATTGTTTTAGTAATTACACTTTATGAAATGCAATTACACCTTTTTATTTTTGTAACATATCCTTTATTATAGTAATAAAAGTTGATGTTACAAAATTAAAAGAAATAAACCTATATGGCTGAATATTGCTATGGAGGGGAGGGGAGGGGAAGGGTTTGTTAATTTTGGAAATTAATAACCCTAAGTATAAAAGAAAATTTGATTTTTTTCTTTTTGATAACTCTCATTCTCTAAACCTTAGCCTTCATCTTCTTCTTCTCCAAATCCTCTCAAGTTGTTAAGAAAAACAAAAGAAGAACAAAAGAAAACAAAAATCAAAATGACAAAAGTTATTGTGTGTCATTCATCTCTAAATAGTTTAGGGATTGATTTTATAAGTCTAAGCCACACTAGTTTTCGTTGGTAACGAGATATAGCTCGGAAGACTTTGTGGTGTTGAACCAAATAATCTTCTTCATCTTATTCTTGTATGCACTCGGCAGTGAGGCTTTGTTTTGCTCACATCCATCCCTTTACTTGGCGAAACGAAACTCAGTTTGGTTTCATTTTAAACCAGTTTTTTTGGGGAACATTT
This sequence comes from Zanthoxylum bungeanum, assembly GCA_019454045.1. Classification (NCBI taxonomy): domain Eukaryota; kingdom Viridiplantae; phylum Streptophyta; class Magnoliopsida; order Sapindales; family Rutaceae; genus Zanthoxylum; species Zanthoxylum bungeanum. The sequence goes on along the minus strand of SKCR01025349.1, from coordinate 359,038 downwards.
TATGATATTTTGGGGCTGTGTTGGGCTGTTTTCAAGTGAAAAATAAGAACCAATACACAACCATAGTCCACGCATTTCAGGGACTATTTTTGTAGTGCGTTGGGCGCGAATCGAGTCCAAAATAGTATAGTTTTTGTCTGGTTGTTTAGGGCTATTCCGGGACTGTTCTGGGGCTGTTTCGGGGCTGGAATTTTGTCTGAAACTGAAGAAATATTTCAGTGGTAGTGGCATTAACATTCGGTAGTTCAAGGGAAGGACATAAAATTTTTTCAAGTCTGATCCATGTGCCTAAGACGTTTCTGCTGCACAAGGAAAGCGTTTTCTATAATTGGCATCGAGAGCGAGGTTGAAAGGTGGTATTAACCCATCTCCTTTTCATTTAAAGTTACTGTTTTTAATATGTTTATATGAGTTATAAAAATTGGTATGTATGTTTAGATGAGTAGGCACAAAATAATATTCATATGAACAATGATTATTATTTTACATGTGATGAATGAATTTTGCATTGGTCGTAAATTTTACCGGCTCTTATTTTATTGTCGGTTTTATTTTTGGGATGTAAGGCCATAAGGCCATTGTTTACAATTGTTGTATTTTTATTTTCCAATGTAAAATTTCAATTATTGTAATTTGGAAATTTCAATTGTTGTAATTTGGAGCACTGAAGTTGCAAAAGGAGCAAACACCACCTTGGAGCATGAATTGAAGACCAAGGGATGCCTTGGGTAATTTTGTACTAATTAGATCAGTATAGGAAAAATAAGAGCCCGGTCAATGCAAAATAATTTTTTTTGTTATATGTATGTTTAATTCGAATTGTTTGAATAACATGTCATATAGCTTAAGGTGCCTATTCTTGCATTTCACATGCCATAACATGCATTGGATGCATTATCATTATTGACATGAAATGTGATTTTATGTGATTTAAAATGTTTAAATTAGAATATGATATGCATGGAAAAACAATTCATTGGATTAATTGGTTTTAAGGTTTAAAATTTGAATTCTAATATATTGGGCTTAATAAGTGCATAATAAATTTCATTGGTATATAGGATGGAAACTCGGACATAAATTCCACAGCCGAATCCGAATGGACGGTAATGTGGTCTGCACTCGGGATACAATTCCACGTACCATTGGATTTTATAACGCATTAAGATTAATTAAATAGTTTAATATAAATCTTGACCATTTTATGATTCTAAAATATTAAATCTATTAGTGTTCTAGTATTTTAAAAGTTAAAATATAATAGGTCCTTAATACCACTCTAATTAAATTAGTTTAATTGAGTAATATAATTAGTAGAGAGTCTAGAGACTAATGAAAATTAGTGATATAAATTTTAAGAGTTCAAATTGGTTAGGTCACTAATAGTGTACTAGTGTAAATAAGAGTTATGATTTAGCCACCAAAAATTTATTCACACTAGTTATATTAAAATATTAGATATTTTATAAATAGAAACCTTATTTTTAAAATAGTGAGTGAGAAAAGGATGTACGACAGTATATCCCGCGATTTCTGTTGTTAGTCCAAAAATGTGAGATTCAAAAGACGCCTCGAGACGGCTTTCCTTTCGTCCCCCTACAGATGGTGTCCATTTTGGGTCAATATCAGGTTTGGATTCCGAGAGGATAGGGATTCTAGATATATCTTGTGAACTGACCTACCTCTAGACGCAGGTACAGAGGTGGGCGACGCTGCCCGGGCTCGCGGCCCTTTGGGAGTACGGAGTAACTCGTGAGGGACTAAATTGGAGAATAAATGGAGTCGCCACCCAATGTGAACTGGGAAATGATTTAAGGCCGTACTCACCCCTCGCAAGGGAAGACCTCAAACCGAGGGGTTCAGAATGGTCCCTTACTTATGCTAATTGTAATGAAAGGATTTATGCAATAATATAACCAAGTCTTATGCAACACATGCAAGATATTTTAATCAACACACAAGTTTGCACACCCATAAACGTAAATAAAAATGAAGGAAAAAACATAATTCCATAAACATATTGGACAATTGAGCGCAATGATGTAATTAACAATAACTGTAAAAGCATTAATAATACAAGCGGATAATTAAGTATGTAATGTAAAAGAAATAACTAACGAGCAAGCATGCATGGAAGTAAACGTGAAGTGATGCGGTAAAATGAATTGAGATAACTAATAGGATGAATACGAAGCGGTAAATAACAAATAAAAAGGTGAATAACAAAATTAGAAGAAAAATGGTACGACCAAGAGCTTTGGCCAACGTCCATATGGGATCTTGCATCCCCGACACGGTAAAACATCGTGGTAAAGGTAGCCGTTTGGCTTTTCCCTCAAGTGGAGGACCTTAAACTCAACGTGATTAGCCCATGTGCAAGAGATAGCAATGCGTAAATAAATAAAGCAATAATAAGCGAAAAGTAAGTAACATGAAAATAAAAGAGATGTGACCAAGGCCAACATCTATATGGGACTTCGTATGCCCGATTGAACGTATTTCACATTCAACCAAGTATACTTCATCTGGCGCGGCAAAACGTCATGGTAAAGGTAGCCTTTAGGCATTTCCCTCGAATAAAGGACTTTTAATCCATCATGATTAGCCCATGTGCACTAAATTAACAATAAATAAATTAATAAAGCAATAACAAGCGGAAAGTAAATAACGGAATAATAAAAGATATGCGGCCAGGGCCAACATCTATGTGGGACCTCGTATGCCCGATTGAATGTATTTCACATTCAATCAAGTATACTTCGTCCGGCGCAGGAAAACATCGTGGTAAAGGTATCCTTTTGGCTTTTCCCTCAAATAGAGGACCTTTAATCCTATATGATTAGCCCATGCGTGCTAGATTGCAATGCAAAAGTAAATAAAGCAATGACATGCGGAAAGTAAATAAGAAAATCATAAAAGAGATACGACCAAGGCCGACATCTATATGGGACCTCGTATGCCCGATTGAACGTATTTCGCATTCAATCAAGTATATTTCGTTCGGCGCGGCAAAACATCATGGTAAAGGTAGCCTTTTGGCTTTTCCCTCAAATAAAGGACCTTTAATCCAATATGATTAGCCCATGCGCACTAGATTGCAATGCATAAGTAAATAAAGCAATGACATGCTGAAAGTAAATAACGAAATCATAAAAGAGATACGACCAAGGCTGACATCTATATGCGACCTCGTATGCCCGATTGAATGTATTTCGCATTCAATCAAGTATACTTCGTCCGACGTGGAAAAACATCATGGTAAAGGTAGCCTTTAGGCATTTCCCTCAAATAGAGGACCTTTACCCCACATTATTAGCCCATGCGCATCAAGATTAACAATGCATAAACAAAGAAACAATACTTATAAAATAAATAGTAGAACAATAAACATAAAATTAAATACAAAAATGTAACACGTGCTTGAAAGTTTCTCAAGCGGTACATGGAGTTGTATCCTAAGTACAGACCGCACTACCGTCCATTCGGATTCAGCTACTGAATTTACATATGGGTTTCCATCCGATATACCACAAGAGATAGCATGCAATCATCAACTCAACACAAATGAAACTATGCGTAAAACATAACGATGCATGCTAATGATCAATAATGAATAATTGAAAAGATAAATAGTAAAAAGGGGGGCCCTTAGGTCTTACCTTTTAAGTTGCTCCTCGGAAGTGCGTTACGTCGTCACCGGAAGGGTTAATGCTCCTTTATTTTTCTGTTTTTCTGGTTCAGTATTTTTCTTCGCTGTCTCGCTGTTTTCACTGCCTTTTTCTTTGTTGTTTTAGACGAGAGAGAGCAAGGAAGAGAGGGGATCCGACCCCTAGGGTTTTGGGTTTTTCCTCTTTTTATAATGGTGATCATATGGTTTCCTTGTGTATGAGATTTCAAAACAAGGAAACAAAATCATGCCAAAAAGAGATGTGTTTAATTAATTTATTTAGGGAAATAAATTTGTGTAATTTTGGTGGGAATATCTTTAATTTGGGAGGTGATTTATTTAAGTTTAGGAATGGGATCTGATTTAATTTAAGAAGGGGATTTAATTTAATTTGTGACATGTGTTAAATGTGATTTAATTATTTTCGGATTTGGGCTTTGGGCGAAATGGGCTTTTCGTGGGTTGCGAGGGTTTTGGGCCGAGACCAACAGTTAAAACAGAGATTAATCGAGCGAACCCGAGGCTAAACAAATGAATTAAATTTGATAAGGTATTATTATTATTATTTTTAAATTTTCCCTTCCGACGTCCGTTTCCCACGACTTCCGTAACTTATCGGGTAGTGCCTCCCTATGAGACTCATCATTGGGCTTTATGCAAAAATGTCGTACCTACAGTCGCCCCTACTTTGATGGGGCTTGTGTAGTGTGTTACAGTGACAACCCTATCAAAGTTATGCAAGCATTTTACTTACCTGGTTTGTCGGCTGTCGTACTTACCTGCTGCTTTGCGAGATGCTGAGTTGATGTGGTGGTGAGGTGCTTGACCCCTAGTTCATTCCTGAACCACTACTTGATGAAAGATGGTTCATTCCCGAACCGTTACTGAGTTGAGGTGGTTCATTCCCGAACCGTTACTTGATGAGAGATGATTCATTTTTGAACCGTTACTTGAGTTGAGATGGTTCATTTTTGAACCGTTACTTGATGAGAGATGGTTCATTTTGAACCGTTACTTGATGAGAGATGGCTCATTTTTTAACCGTTACTTGATGAGAGATGATTCATTTTTAAACCGTTACTTGAGTTGAAATGGTTCATTTTTGAACCGTTACTTGATGAGTGATGGCTTATTTTTGAACCGTTACCGGATGAGAGATGGCTCATTTTTGAACCATTACTTGATGAGATATGGCTCATTTTTGAACCGTTATTTTATGAGAGATGGCTCATTTTTTAACCGTTACTTGATGAGAGATGGCTCATTTTTGAACCGTTACTTGATAGGAGATGCCTCATTTTTGAACCGTTACTTGATGAGAGATGGCTCATTTTTGAAACCGTTCCTGAGTTTCTCGTCTTTGCCATTTTTTTCCAATAAAAAACATGCGAACACGAAACAAAAATTGCTTGTATATGACATGTATGCATGTATGCATGGATGTATTTCATATTCCGATGGGTTAGGCCTTCCTTGTGCTCTTTGGTGCCTTTTGCATATAAAAATCTTTGGTCGCCCCCTGGGCCTGCTTATAGTTTCCTCCTGCCAATTCTCCTCAGGTGATCGCTCAGTGATTTTGGTCTCATGGCTCATGATCTCGTTGTATCCCTTTGTCTTGCAGATTCATCCTGATATTTTACCTAAGCTATCCCCCTAATAGTTACACATATTATCGTCCTCAAAGGATGCCCAGTAATGAAACCAGAAAACCTTCAAAACACTAAATGCAAATTGATTGTTTGAGTATGCTTAGATTATGATAACTAAGAGTTATGCATGATTAATTTTATGAAAAAAATTATTTAGATAATTTTTCCCAAATTATTTGGCTTGGCCGAATACATGATGAACCCTAAGCTCATGGTGATTTTGATTTTTTAGACCATTGGATGTGTTTAATATGCTTGGATATATTGATTTGTGATTAATTTGATTGAAATCAAAATTGATGAAAAAATCTCATGATTGCCGTGAATGAGAGAGCATGTTAATGACTTGATTTTGTTTCAATAATGTTGGACATGTATTGAAAATAATAAAGCATGATTAATTAATTAAATTGGTATTTTGGAAATGTTAATTTAAATGATTAATTATGGCTATACACTTTAATTAAATAAATTGTGATATTTGGAATATTAGAATTTTATTAATTAGTCTTAATTTGGAATTGGGCTAAGATTGTTATATTTGAGCCTTATGGGCTTGGTTGGGCCAAGTTGGTTTAGGACAATTGGATTGGATCCAAATTGGGCCTAAAAACCATTCCATAAAGTCCAAATGTAATTAATGGACCTTTTAAATTTAATTGGGCCTAATGGGCCCAAATTAATTTTATGGAAAATAGGGTGATTCCTTTATTGGGCCTTGGCATTTGGGTTTGACCCATATTGGCCAAAGCCCATGCCTTATGTAATTAATTAAAAGCCCATTGGACTTTAATTAAATTGACATTGGATGTTAATTGGGTTTTGAGACCCATTAAGATTAGATTTAGAATCTAAGTCGTAAAGGCACATTAAAAGTGTAATTATTTAATTTGAAATTAAATAAAGAACAAAGAATAATGTTTCCCCGACAACGGCGCCAAAAACTTGAAAAGCTCGAAAAGTGGTCTTTTACTCCCAAGTATAAGAGTGTCGAAGTAATAAAATAACCCGGTGAGTCCGGGGTCGATCCACAGAGAAGAGATTTAGCAAAATAGAATAATGAACAGTGCGGAAAAAAAAGTTTGATTTGTTGAAGTAGTTGGAGACTTTTAGGTTGGAATGCAATAATAGAATGAAATGCTGGAGTTAGGGGATCCACTTTTAGTCTTTTAAACATTTAGAAATCTCGCTTTATTATAATTTATAAATTTCCTTTGTTACCCACTTAATTTATTACAGGAATTCATTATGCCAATATAAAGAACCAGCCATAAAGGCGGTAATCATTTATTTCGATAATTAGTCCTACCAAGGTACTAAGTATGCCAAAAACATAAAACCGGCCATAAAGGCGGTGATACCGTTTGTCTATAACAAGTCCTATCAAGGTACTTAATTATGCCAAAATCGTATAAAACCAGCCATATAGGTGGTGGAAAGATAAAACCAGCCATAAAGGCGGTAGACGGATAAAACCAGCCATAAAGGCGGTAGAAAGATTGTCAATAATTAAATAGATTTAAATCAAATTTTAATCATTAGATTCCAATTTATTTATTATAATGGAAGCGAGTTTAATCTATGTTTCCATTATAAAAGATTCACCCTTACCCCAGCATAAAAGAAATTAGCTACTCATTTTGTAATAAAACATACTCGTACTTTTATTATTGAAAGAAAAAGACATTACAAAAAAATTTAAGTAAATAAACAAACAAGACTCTCTCCAAGATTTACAGAGGAATTAGGAAAAAAAGTATGAAATTTTTTAATACTGGACGCTCCTGTTTATAGGCAACTTGGCCACCCAGACCAGCGAATGCATGTTGTGGACACGTGTCAGAGAATGGTGAAGCCACGTTTGGGACACGTGTCAGAGAATGGTGAAGCCACATTGGGGACACGTGTCAGAGAATGGAGAAGCCACGTTGTAGGACACGTGTCAGAGAATGGAGAAGCCACGTTGTAGGACACGTGTCCCGACATAAAGGTTCCATGTGTCTCGACGTGCTTGTAGAATTTACGACGTTCTTGCAGAATTTCCAATTTTTTTATTTTTTTTTCACGTCTGATTTGTCTCGTCAAGCTTCCGAGCAGTATTTTTCCTAAAAAAAAACATAAAATAACACAGTAAAAACACTCAAAGCATAACTTTAAAATAATATTTCATAAATGTGTCAATTTAAGGGGATTAGTGAAACTATAAGTGTAAAATTATTAACTTATCTTCTAATAAATATGCACTTTTTAGTATTCATCAGTTAACATAATTGTAATTGAAATTATCATCATATCCCTGAACCTTTTGGCCTTTTTTCAAACTTTTCAAATTTTATAACAACAAAAATTCATGGTTAAATGTGTTCATAACGGAGACATTAAACCTCCACCTTAATATATATTTTGCAACACATTTTGAAATAATGTGTATCGATATCAAATATTAATACATATTTTAATTCAAAATAGAAATTAAATTATTAAATACTTTAGTATTTACAAAATATAAATATAAATGTTTATGATTACCTCATAATATTAAAATAGTTTCCAAGTGTGACTTCAATTAATAATCACATTAATAATTTTAACATAATCTATTATTTTGCATGTGAGTTCATAATTGGACTATCCAAATATGATAAGATTTTCTATAGAATATCAAGCTAGCACAATGCCAAATGGACATGTAGTTCCGAGCTCCAATAATCACGGAATATTCATTAAAACTCTTTAATAAAATATTCTAAATTTTTAAATTTACGTCATTCTGCTAAAAACCTGAAACTACAATATCGTTACTAAAGATATATTTTATACCAAAACTCATCGGCATCCACCGATATAATCATTGTATATAGATTAACCATCCATAAGTATCTCACAATTAGAGTCGGGTCATAATATCCGTTATACGCCTCTAATTATTTTGTATCATATCTACCATGGATTCTCTAATGAATGATTTATTCATAACTATTATGAATATTAATTTTTTCTACTCGTAATAGAAAGACTTGAGTGCTCTTACCGTTCAAGTACCGAAAAATCAACCCTTAAGGAAGATACTCATCTACTTCTCGCAAGAATGAATGAATTCCATATCTGTGTAAAATGTCTCTAGCCACACACAAAATCATGTCCCCGAAGTACGTAGCTATTGGTCGCGATTTCTTAATCAACCTTACGTATATAAATTAAATGACAATGCTTGTCAAGCAGGAGTTTGTAGTACACTCATGATTCTGATCAACCCATATATGATCATTTATTAGACTGATATGAATTTCATTATTTAACAGATATTAAAAGAAATTCATTTCGCATCATATAAGGTGCCTTCATTCCTATATCACCACATGAACGAACCCGGATCAAAGTCGTCATAGAATATGAAATGGACCGCAGATGTAGATAAACTACAAACAAAGTGCCCGTCTTTGTTTGCTCTCTACGAAATATTTAAGATTATTAATTTCATATTTAAATCCTCTTTTGTATAACACTTATATACTAAGTCTGAAAGTACATTTCGTATCCAAGGGCATACATGTTAATTTATAATATGCAACTTTAAAATCAACACTTTGATAAATGAAAACTGCATCACTTATTACTTAAAATAAAATCCCATTTACATATTACATTATGCTCTAGGGCATATATCTCAACAATCTCTTGCTTGTACTAGAGCAAATTAGATATATCGCATAATCTTAGACTCTAGGTTACCTTTAAACACTTTAGTCGTCAAGGTCGTTATAAACGGATCAGTCAGATTCTCTGCATACGCTATCTGCAATATCATTATAAAGAGATGATATTTCCCTTCTATATGATTCCTCTCTTGTGGCTTCTTGATTCTTCGAAATTTACCACTTCACCACTATTATCGCAATAAAGTATGAGTGATTTATCCATATCTAGAACAACATCCAGATCTCCCAAGAATTTCTGGAGCCAGATTACTTCCTTAGCTGCTTCACACGCTACTACATATTCAGCCTCCATGGTGGAATCAACAATACAAGATTATTTTATGCTCCTCCATATAATAGCCCCACCGCATAGGGTGAATACTGATCCAGATGTTGATTTCCTAGAATCTACATCCGTCTGAAATCAGGATCTGTATATCCTCTAAGGATCCTATCCTCACCCGAATACATAAGCATTTCTCGTTCTCTTAAGATACTTGAGAACGTGCTTAACAACTAGCCAATGATCTAATCTAGGGTTAAACTAAAATCTATTGACTACTCTCATGCATAACAAAAGTCTGGTCTCGTTATAGCGTAACATACGTGAGATTTCTAACTGTAGAGGCATATAGGATATGTCTTATCCCCTCAATTGATTGAGTTGTCTTAGGAAACTGTTCATTCGACAAATGAATTCCATGTCAAAAAATGTGAATCGCTTTTCTTGGAATTCTGCATCAAGAACTGCACAATAATCTTGTAGATATCGGATGTTTGAGACACATTTAACAGTCGTCTCTTGTGATCTCGATTAATCTGGATCCCAAATACATAACTCGTCTATCCCAAATCTTTCATTTAGAATTAATTAGCTAGCCAGGATTTGATGAGGCCCAGGATGCAGCCCATGATGGATGAGCCACCACAGTGAATGTTCCAGAAGGTCCAATCACGAGGTCTCGAGCTAAGAAGATCCAAGAAGCTATGTATGAATTCATACAGAAGATTGTATCTGACTATGCCTGCACTTCTACTACATTGAGTATGGGCTTGAAGCTGGACGAACCCAAGATGGTGAATTTTATTCATGTTGTGGAGCAACGAGATACTTAGGTGCATTTATTATAGTTTTTTTAGAATTGTTATTACTTTATGTAGGGCTTGACATTTGTTTTATTTCGGCCTTTTTATTTATGTTTGAGTGTTTTTCATTTTTATGTTTGGGAATTAGGTTATGCGTGCAAGGGTTTGTACGTGGGGATAGCTTAGCTTAGTTATATGATACGCGCCTGTTGGAGTGTGGGTAGTTTCATCTTTTATCCTTTTGGGTTAGGGTTTTGGTTGAAGCCTCCATATAAAAGGCTAACTTTTTGGTTGTGTTTAACAACTCTTCTTCAAAAAAAATTATATCAATTTTCGTGAACATTGAGAAACCCTTAATTTGTTCTCACTGGTTTTGGCTTATCAAAGGTCTGCTAACCCTTTGTGGCGCCCCATTAGCACTCTAGGTTTCTGTTGCTTGTTCTTCAGAGGTTTAAAGTTCTTATCCAAACTGTCTTGGCTTTCTTGAGAATGATTTCAGTCTTGTGTGGGTTTGTCTGGCTTTGCTCCAGACAGGTTCTCATCAGTTGGCATCAAGAGCAAAGGTTACATATCTGTTCTAATTTTTTTATTTCATTCATTATATTGTCGCGTGTGTTCTTTTCTACGTTTGTGTCTCTCCTGTGTTTTTCTTATTTTTCATTACCTTCCGCGTCTATTTTTTTCTGTGTTTGCTGTGTTTTTTTGTGTTATGTTTGTGCGTCTGTTTTCTTTTGCTCTCATCATTTGTCCGTATTTTTCCTGGTTGTGTTTTTTCTTCTTGACTGCATTTGTGTGATTCGCATAACCTAGGGTTCTAAAGCCTTACTCTTTGCGGCAGTAGGTAAAACTTGGTGAGATTTTGGAACTAATCGAAATTAGGTCAATCCACAACACCAAACAATTTAGAAGGTCCGATTGACGCGATTTAAAAAAAATTAAATTTTGCCTACGTGTAATTTTTTTTTTCATTCGTATTATTAGGACTAGGGGATTGAGATAGTTTACTTATATGTCCAAATTTCAAGTGTAATCGCTTACCTGTTGTCATCTTCGCCGTAATTGATAGTGTACTTGTTTCCTTCTTCCATCGCATTTAACTAGTGTTTTTATCAATTCTCGTAAATTATGTCAGTATCTTGTTTCCCTTCTTCTTGTGTCTACCTATCTGTTGTACTTGTGATTGGGCTAAATAGTGCTATTTGGGACAACATTAAGGGTTTCGGCCATACTAGGCTCAAATCCTTTGAGAACTCATCTGAGGGCAAGAGAGGTAAAAGGAAAGTGTGGGTGAGCTTAGCTTTGGGTAAAAGCCATTTGAGTGACAAACATGAGAGAATTGGAATTATGAGGATTTTGTCTTTTTCTTTGCTTTAATTGTTTTTTTTTATTATTACTAATGTTTGTTGCAGTTGCAGAGTGAAAAAAAGAAGAAAAAAAAAAAAGAGAAAAAGACAATAATATATTTTAACAATAAGCATGTCCAGAGAAGGCACAACCTTGAGTCAAAGTGTCAATCCTCCACCAGAACCCGAATTGCGAGATGTGGCGAATACTATGACAGCGCTTCAGCAAGAATTTGTGTGGGAATTAGAATTGATGAAAGATGTTCGAGATGAGGTGCAAGCGATGAGACACAATACCCCATAGGGGAATAGGCCAACACGGCCGATTAGAGCTAATGAGGCATGGCACGTACCCATGGATGAGATGGAGGCTGAGAATGAGTTTGATTATGATGAGGAGTTTGATAGAGTATCAGAGGTAGATATGGGTGAATTTCGGCCTAGAAGAGGTAGGAATGAAAGACCGTTCAGGAGGAATCATGAGAATGAGGAAGATGGTGATTTGGGTAAAATCAAGATGACTATTCCTTCTTTCCAAGGCAAGAGGGACCCCGAAGATTATCTAGAGTGGGAACATAAGCTAGAGCTCCTTTTTTACTGTCATAATTATTCCAAGATTAAGAAGGTTAAGTTGGCGGTTATTGAATTTACCGATTATGCACTTGTCTGGTGGGACCAATTGATGATAAACATTCAGAGGAATAGGGAGCACCCGATCACTACATGGGCCGAATTGAAAATAGTTATGAGAAAGTGGTTTTTACCGAGTCATTACTATCGAAATATGTATCACAAACTTCAGAATCTTGCATAGGGGTTTCGGAGTGTCGAATACTACCACAAGGAGATGGAAATTGCAATGATTCGTTCAAATGACGAGGAAGACCGAGAGGCCACTATGGCAATATTTCTAAGTGGGCTGATAGGGAGATTGAAAATGTAGTGGAATTGCAACATTACATGGAATTAGAGGACATGGTACATATGACAATAAAAGTCGAATGCCAACTGAAGGAAAAACTGCATTAAGGAGAAATTTGGGTCCAACCAATACATGGAAGCCAAAATGGCGAGATAATGACAAGGATGGCACCACATTTAGGTTTAGATCAGAGGCCCCAAAACCATGGGAAGATGGCACCACCAAACGTAAACCGATACCCCACCAAATAGGAGTCGTGACCTTAAATATTTCAAATGTCTGGGAAATGGCCATATAGCATCACAGTGCCCTAATAGAATGACCATGTATATGAGGGGTGATGGTTAGGTCATTTCAGACGGAGAGGATGTTGCAGAGGAGGTGCTCGAGTTGGAGGTCGTCACTGATGAAGAATGGGTTGAGTATGCAGCCAATGGGGAGTCCCTTGTGACCCGTCGTGCTTTAAGTTCCCAGGCCAAGGTTGAGGATGATATGATACAACAGCAAGAGAACATATTCCATACTAGATGCCTAGTCCAGAACAAGGTATGCAGTATGATTATTGACAGGGGCAGTTGTACTAATGTGGCTAGCATAATACTTGTCGAGAAACTGGGTTTGACTTTACTTAGACATCATAAGCCTTATCATTTGCAGTGGTTGAATAACAGTAGCGAGGTTAAAGTCAATAAACAGGTCTTGGTTAGTTTTACTATTGGTAAATACAAAGATGAGGTGTTATGGGATGTAGTCCTAATGCAAGCTGGACATTTGTTACTAGAGAGTCCTTGGCAGTTTGACAGGAGAGTGATGCATGATGGGTTTCGAAATAGATATTGTTTCGAGCAAGATGGAAGAAAATTTACATTTGTTCCATTGACACCACATGAAGTCTTTGAAGTTCAAATGAAGCTACATGCTTCTACAGAGAAAACACCCGCGGGCGAGGTCGAGAATGTGAGTCGAGGGATGAGGTTAATAGTTCTAGGGGAGTGAGCGAGAGAAAACCTGAGCATGCCCAAAATAATTAGAGTGTGGATAGGATGAAAAATAGTTTCTTTGCTAAAGAGGGGGAATTGAGGAGAGAGTATGACAAGAATAAAGTCATGATCCTCCTTCTGTATAGAGAAACTCTTCTAAGTTCTGATGACACTAACCCTAACACTATTTTCCCTAGTGTGTTTACTTCTTTAATGTAGGATTATTATGATGTATTTGCAGAGGAGATACCTCATGGTTTACCACCACTTCAAGGTATTGAGCATCAGATCAACTTCATCCCAGGGGCGGTCATTCCTAATCGACCAGTCTACCACAGTAACCCTGAGGAAACTAAGGAGCTCCAAAGGCAAGTGGAGGAGTTGATGAGCAAATTTTATGTACGTGAGAGCATGATTCCGTGCGCAGTTCCAGTCTTGTTAGTCCCAAAGAAAGATGGTACATGGAGAATGTGCGTGGATTGTCGAATAGTCAATAATATCACTGTAAAATATCACCACTATATCCCTAGATTAGATAATATATTGGATGAATTATATGGATCTTGTATTTTTTCAAAAATTGACCTAAAAAGTTGGTATCATCATATTAGGATGCGGGAAGAGGATGAATAGAAGACTGCCTTTAAAACAAAATATGGGCTATATGAGTGGCTTGTGATGCCATTTGGGCTTACAAATTCCCCCATCACTTTTATGCGTCTAATGAATCATGTTTTGCGTGCTTTTTTGGGTAAATTTGTAGTCGTATATTTTGATGATATTTTAGTGTACATCAAGAATTTAGATGAGCATGTAGGACATGTGCGAGTTGTGTTTGATGTTTTGAGGAAAGAATTGTTGTATGATAACCTTAAAAAATGTGACTTTTGCAAGGAAAAAGTGATATTTCTGGGATATGTCATTAGTATTCAAGGCATTGAGGGATATGAAAACAAGGTTAAGGCCATTCGTGAGTGGCCTACGCCTAAGAGCATCACTGAGGTTAGGAGTTTCCATGGACTAGCCAGTTTCTATAAGAGGTTTGTAAAAGACTTTAGCACTATCGCTGCACCACTTGCTGAAGTCATAAGGAAAAATGTTGGCTTTCATTGGGGGGAGGAACAAGGGAATGCCTTTAAACTTCTTAAAGATCAGTTATGTTCTACGCCTATTTTAGCCTTACCTAACTTTAACCAAACTTTCGAGATTGAGTGTGATGCTTCAGGTGTCAGCATTGGGTCAGTTCTTATGCAGGAACGACGTCCTATAGCTTTCTTCAGTGAAAAGCTAAATGGCACAACGCTACGTTACCCGACTTACACAAAGAATTTTATGCCCTAGTCAGAGCGCTAGAAACTTTGCATCATTACCTCTGGCCAAAAGAGTTCGTGATTCACACTGACCATGAATCTCTGCGGCATATCAAAGGTCAATGAAAACTTAACAAACGACATGCCAAATGGATGGAGTTCGTAGAGACCTTTCCATATGGCATTCGATATAAGCAAGGTAAGGAGAATGTGGTTGTTGATGCACTATCGCATATATATGCTTTACTTACATCCTTGAGTTCTAAGTTTCTTGGTTTGACTTTATCAAAGACTTATATGCAAATAATCATGACTTCTTTGAGATTTACAACCCATGTGAAAAAGCGCATGTGGTAAATTTTACAGACAAGATGATTTTTTATTTAAAGAGATAAATTGTATGTACCTAGTTTTTCTATGCGTGAATTATTGGTCCGTGAAGCACATTGTGGGGGTCTTATTGGTCATTTTGGTGTTACAAAAACTTTGGATATCTTACATGAGCATTTTATTGGCCTAACATGAAGAAGCATGTCATGCACATTTGTACCGGGTGCATTACTTGTAGGAAAGCAAAATCTAAAGTTCAACCACATGGGCTTTATACACCATTACATGTTCCTCAGGCACCGTGGGTAGATATTTTCTTGGATTTTGTGTTAAGATTTCCTAGATCTAGGAAGGGCCGGGACTCTATTTTTGTTGTAGTTGACCGTTTTAGCAAGATGGCACACTTTATTGCATGTCACAAATCAGATGATGCCACACACATTGCTGAATTATTTTTTTGTGAGGTTGTTCGCTTACATGGGGTGCCTCGGAGTATATATCGGACAAGGATGCAAAGTTTTTAAGTCATTTTTGGAAAATTTTATGGGGTAGGCTGGGAACTAAACTCTTATTTTCCACCACTTGTCACCCACAAACTGACGGTCAAACTGAAGTCGTTAATAAGACCTTGTCCTAACTATTACGTACTATTATTTCTAAGAATTTGAAGTCATGGGAAGAATGTTTACCTTTCATTGAGTTTGCATATAATTGTAGTACTCATTCCACTACTTCTTATTCTCCTTTTGAAATTGTGTATGGATTTAACCCACTAACACCTCTGGTTTTATTGCCTTTGCCCGTTGATGAGAGGGTTAGCCTGGATGGTAAGCGCAAGGCCGACTTGGTCAAATCCATACATAAGAAAGCAAGAAAACACATTGAGAAGAAGAATGAACAATATGCCTCACATGCCAACAAGGGTAGACGTCGTGTCTTTTTCGAACCAGATGATTGAGTTTGGGTGCACATGCGAAAAGAGCGATTCCCAAATCAACGGTAGTTCAAACTTTAAACCAGAGGCGATGGCTCATTTCAGATTCTTGAGAAAATAAATGACAATGCCTACAAAGTGGATTTTCCAGGTTAGAATAATGTTTATGCGTCATTTAATGTTTCTAATCTTTCTTTGTTTGATGTAGATTCGAGGTCGAATCCTTTCGAGGAGAGGGGGAATGATGAGGCCCAGGATGCAGCCCATGATGGACAGGCCACCACAATGTTGGATAATATGACCCATAGCGTCACTATTTGCACAGATCATTGTGTTGCTGTAGCAAATTAACTATGTAACAAGGAAATTGCACTCTCGTCATTTGTGATTAGATCACCATAGATATATAAATGAAGAGAGGTCCCTATGATTAGTTCCTGGATTGAGATGATATGAGACAGTATCAGTCCACGAAGGATTAATCATTAAATATCCATAGCCGTAGTATTATCGAGACTGGACATCGATAATGCGGAATAGGCTAGTATTGCACTTGTGCGCGTTGTGAGGGCACAACGGCATAGTTCTCATATATATAAGTATTGGATACTTGTGCAAGTGCGATAGGAGGTCGTGTTTCACCGATGGTACGGGAAACAGCTTCGCTCTGGATAGACCCTTCGGAATCCCATTGGTATTATGACTAGGTGTCTATGGGAGGCCGAAATCAAGGTAGGTGTGTATAGTCTTAACCTGAGACTTACATCGCTAATACTTACGACAATCGGTAAACTTTGGTTTTGGTGGTGGGGGATCTTAACTGGTTCTGTGTTCACCTCTTCTGGGTTTATCAGGAATCGTAGTGTATTGGATGTGATGTCAAGACGGAAGTGTCACTCCAGTCATAGTGGAGATGATGTCACGCAGGATACGGTATTAGTGCTCTTAAGTGATGCGGCATCCAATCGTGATATTATGACCAGGTCATGAATATCCGATTATAGAGACTAGTTACTAGACATCCGATATGTGTTTCGGACGGGGCAGACACTTATCCAGCCCCAGCCCTAGCACGTGATTATCCGATACTGGGCCGATATGCACATACAATTGTATACTACGCTTGATACAGATCTTTGATATTCTTTGATGGATATGTCCGGAGAACTTGGTAGACTTGGTGCTTTGCTAGGAGTCGACCTTGTCTCGTAAATCGGTAGAACGTAGTACTTGGTACGTACGTGATTCGGATACTCCGACGACCGTATTTACTGCCAGATTATCCGGGGATCTCATGGGTCGCTTCCCGATAATCCACCGATGACGCACAACTCGCACTCTTGAATAATCTGGGATTATACAGAAGAGAGAGAAAATTAATCTAGGATTAATTACGGATATTTTTATTTAGGATAAAATATCATAGAGAGAGAATGATTAATTTGGAATTAATCGTAAAATTATTATATTCGATATAATAATCGAAATTCGACTTCGACGCGAAATTAAAATTAGATTTTAATTCGGGCAAACGAGTTAATATGGAATTAATTCGTTAGCGACGTAAATAATAATTTCGCTAGGCGCAATTATTTATTTAAATTCAATTTAATTAACGTCGCGACGTAAGTTCGGTATTTCGGAAATATCGAACCCGAACGCGTGAGTGCACGTGGGCCCACTTTCATTTGGAAACGTGTGGGGCCCACATGACACATGTCATATTATGCATTATTTAATTCTAATGCATTGCATGGAGATAGTGTACAATGCACTCAATGGTTTTGCATGGAAATTGAGTGTTTGACACTCTAAGCCATTGCATGATTTGTGTCATAAGTTTATTATTAATTTAATAAATATTATGGCATAAATATAAATTGATTTTTTGTAACAAAAATCAAGAAGAACTCTCTCATTTCTCTCCACTCTCTCACGCCCAAAATAGGGCAAAACTCACTGGTTTTTCATCAAGAAAAACGTGAGCTAAGGGAAGCCAAGAGTTGGGTTTTCATGGTGAAAACCGCAAGTGCTAGCACACTACGAGTCTTGCGAAGGTGGTAGGGAGGTTCCCCCATGAGCCGGATCCATCGGACGAAGCTCGGAGCTCCGTTTCTCTTCTCAGCTTAAAATCTGATTTGGTGGACAGTGGACTGTTGCAGTGGCGTGAGCAAGGCAGTGCGTTTTTGGCCTTCATTCATCTCCAAATCGACTCAACCGATCAATGTGAGTATTCTGCTACCTCCGTTGATGTATTCACGCATGTTTTCATGTCTTGATTTGATCTTGGGACCTTAGAAAAACTCAACAATGGCATCAAGAGCTAATGTTGCAAGCATGAAATTTGTAGGGTTTAAAATTTGGGTAAATGTTTGTTGAGCATGATTTGAATAAATTGATTGTTTAAGTATGCTTATAACATGTTTTATTGCATTTTGGTTGGACCAATTTGTTGAAAATTGATTTGGAATAATTTTCCCCAATTTATTCATGTTGGCCGAATGTGTAGGATTTTTGGGATCTTGGATTTTTTGATTTTAATTCATTTGATGAGTTAGAATCGATTAGGTTGACGTTAATTTGAATCGAATTGGATTGGATTTTGAATCGGACAAAAATCCCCAAATTCTTACCTTGGCCGAATTGGATATGCCCTAATGTCTTGGTAAATTTTGATTTTGAACATTGGATGTATTGGAAATCAAATGGATGGTGATTTGATGTCGATTGTAGGTTCGATTGGATCGGAACCAAATCGGACACAAAAATCCCTCCTTGGCCGAGAGCATGAAAGCATGTAATGGGTTTGATTTTTCATTTAGTGTGTTTGACATATGATAATGAATTGAATATGATTAATAAGACTAATTTGGTGTTTTAAAAATGTTGATTTAGTTGATTACATATAATGCACTTTTGGTAATTAAATTGTGAAAATTGGATTTTGGATTTAATAATTGGGCTAATTTTGGAAATTAGAATTTAAAGTTGTAATTGGGCCTATGGGCTTGATTTATCAAGTTTGGTTTAGGCCAAATGGATTGGATCCAATTGGGCCCAAAACCTTAACCATAAAGCCCAAATGCGACTAATGAACCTTTAATGTTTAATTGGGCCTAATGGGCCGAAATTGATTTCTAAGGCATTTTGGGTGATTCCACTATTGGGTTTTGGTTGCCGAAGCCCATGCCTAAAGAAATTAATTGTAGCCCATTAGACTTAAATTAAATTGACGTTGGACGTTAATCGGACTTTGAGTCCCGACGCGATTGAATTTGGAATTTAAATCGTAAAAGGTTTATTAATATAAAGTGCAATATTTAATTTGGAATTGAATAGTGAATTAGTATTAAATACATGTTAAATTGGATTTAATTATGTAGTTTAATTTAATTCATGAATTCGTACTTTGAGTACTTATTCGCAAAAACGAGTTTGACTCGAACAAAATCAAATCGTTGTTTGAACATTGGATGATCACTTAATTATCAGATTAATTAATTGATTAGATTGATTGATAGCATGCTTATGTGTGTGAATACGTGGTTGTGTTGAATGAATAATGTATATCGGATGGATATTAGTCGGGTGGGCAATTTTAGAAATTGTTGTAATAAATTCGATTTATTAAATTGGACCTGCGTGTCCAGCCTTATCACCTTCTTTCTCTTTGTATTCTCTTCCCACCTTTCCCCTTATATATATGAGGTTTCTTTAGAAGTGTAGTGTAACGGGTAGAAGTAGTACAAGTGCTAGCTTGAGTGAGAGTGAGAAAGGGAGAGATTTGATCTAGGATCAATGTGTTAAGTATCCATCCGCATATCATTATTATTTTATTTCATACTCGCTTTATTATGTATTTAGAATGCATGTTTAAGGGTGTATGATGATGAGACCTTAACAAAGATAATTAAATTGGTAGCCAATTTGCACGCGAAAATCCCTCAATCTATATTAAGCAAATATCCTTCCATTGAATGATTCTTGTTCAAGATCCGAAGTTGGCATTGGTTTGTTTTTGACCAAAGTCAAGACCTTTGTCAATCAAGGATGTACTTGAATCATGAGAGTTTTGTTGCATATCGGTGTCTTGTCCAAATCGTGATTTTTATTGGCCAAAGTCAAGATCACTTTTTGTCCAATGACATTGATTACGAAACTTTCCTCGTCAATGGGTCCCGCTTAACTGGAATCATTAGGTTTGTTTTTGGCCAAAGCCAAGGCCTAGATGATTCGGAGGATAGGGTTAGGAAAATGTAATGGATACATTGACATTATACATATGTTTCGGACTTGGATGTCCACCTAACCGGATCTAGGAATTGGATTGGATCCAATTGATCTGTGAGATCTACCTAGTTAAATAGCATACAGCTTTTATTGGCCAAAGTCAAGGTTGTGTGTTATTTAATAGGATCCTAGCCCACTAGGAAACGCGGTTTCCCGAGTACTCCACAGAGGGTTAGAGGCTCGACGAAAAATAGTGGGAGGCAAGTATTGAATTTGCAACATTCGTTCGAATACTCGCTAAACACGCTCATTTTATTTTTCTCGTCACATTAATCAAAAGTATTAGTTGGACTAATATTTTATGTTGTTTTAAAATATATATATATAGTTGGACTATATACAAACTTATTCAATATATAGTTGATTTTATAATTGGATTATAGTAATCAATATAATTGAATTAAAATGATAGTTGATTTTATAATTGGATTATAGTAATCAATATTAAATTATAGTTGATTAAATAATTGGATTATTGTAATCATTATGATAAATAGTACCTTATTAATATTGATTAAATAGTTGGACTATTAAAATCAAGAAAGAATTGAAAAAGATGAATATTTAAAATATATAATCCTTGGATTAAATGTTTTAAATGATTTAATTTTCAATTGGGAATTAATAATAGGTTAATTTATTTGATAAAATAACTTATTATGACTAAGCCCATTATTAAGCAAATAGTTGAGCATAAAGTCTTTGGAAGATTTATGTGATGATGACTTTAGTGCTTAATTAATATACTTGTAATAAATCTATCTTTAGATTTAAAAGTATTAAAATTGCAATTAATAATTCTTGGATAATTAATTGACTATTCTAGTGGAGAAAAGTCAAAGTTTGCAATTGGGCATGTTGCACAAGGTGCACATCATTTCGATATTCTAAAACCCAAGGCTTCCCAATGGTTTGTGAAATATTGAAAAGATAATTGACATATCCCAAAGTGACTACCATTTGGATATGGAAGACACGAAGGAATTAAAGAAAGGGCGAGGCTCTAACTTTAAAAATATTTGTCAAAGTTATGTTCACTACTAGTATTGAAATTGGATTTTAAATACTTAGTGTGGTACATAAAATATATGTATTGATGTTCAGAATCCGCTATGAGCTGAATACTGACTTCAAGCCGAGATTTCTCTGCAAATCGGAAAACGGGACGAAAGTCGCTGTTTCGACCGCAGATACCTAAATTTAAGAACTACCCTTCGGGTATGTACTTAAATTAGGAAATGTTATAATGTAACTAGTTTAACTAGAGACATTATCTCTATATCAGTGTTTAATCCATTGCGGATAAAACCTTTATATTATAGAACACTAAGTGTTTTATTATAAAAGATGATACTGAGATAAAATACATTAGATGTAAATAACAGAATTTATATTTTGAATATAAAGAAAAATCTCAAACATATAAAATGACAAATAAATAGCTTAAATTGATTTGATCAATAGAGACTTATTTGTGGCATTGTTGTCTAGGACACAATTAAAGAAGACTCGTATATCACACTTTTTAAGAGTGGGTACTAGGACTGATTTGACTATTCAAATAAGGTCTACGAATCTAGTTTATTAGGTTAAAAACCTAAAATACTATTTACTTGGTAATAGTAAAAGGGCCACCGATCTGTTAGCCCTATTCATGGTGAAGTAAGTGGGCCCATATCTAGCTAGGCTAGATGTGAACATGAATATTTCGTGACCTTAACAGATGTAGCATCACGTAGTGGTTATGTGTTTCTTTTGAAGAACACAGATCGGAAACTTTTAAAGTTTCGACACGAAAAAAAAAAACAGATCGGCTATAGTATTATGTCGCCACGGTAAAATCGTAATGGAAAATACTTAAGCAGTAAGTTTCATACGTACATGAAAGAGTACGGTATTCTTTCAGATGAGGACATGATAAGGTTTATCACGACTCGCTCTGAGCTACTATTTCCTTCAACAGGGTATGTATTAACGTGCAAAACTATTTAGAATAAGGTTCCATATAAATCTGTTTGACAGATATCATATAGGATATGAACAGGGAAGAAACGAGGTTTCTCATTCCTGATAATTTGGGTATGCCAGGCATAACGTTTGGATGATACCAAACTAAGGACCCAAATTGGATAAGTGCCAATATAGGTTATCCTAAGGGAAACCTTAAGTATAGTACTTGTAAATCTCACATGAGAACAATGTGATTGTTGCTCACCATGCGGTTTTTCCTGAGAGGAATACCGATATGCAGTGGTCAGTGAGAGGATAGTGATACTCGATGAAAAGGGAGTAATACTGTTCAAGGCACGAAGTCCTTAATGGAACACAAATAGTTCATCTATGATGAATCTATACCATTAATCTTCAAATACACAAGAAACTAGTAGATCAGATAGAGTCAGAAAACAACCTAGGGTATGGGTTTCTGATCTCACCCCATAAGATGTCAATCTTATGGAGGTGTACCATCCGACTACATTGTGAGGAAGTGATACGAGGTATCGACTCACTGTTATGGCAAAGTGCCATGAATCCGAAATGGATTCCATGTATAACAACTATTTTGGATACTAGTGTTGTACCACAAGGCATTGTGCCTATGGTACATTTAACGTCTTCAAGGAAGACATACATGGAAGGCAACATACCAACGTGCAAAGTTAGGCTTTTGACGGAAAGGTATCGTTATCAACATTGTGTTAATAACGGTTCAACCTTTTACCTGTTGCCATGGTAAATCCATTTTGAAAATGCTTGAAAATAACTGTATATTTCATTTATGAAATATGTCAGTTATAAATCAAAATCGATTTCCTGAAAAGGAAACCTTTTGGAGGATGTTTACAACATCCTGACGATTTTATATAACCGACAAACAAGGTTTGCGGGTTGTTCGATCCATGTTGGATCAATGCAAGCGTAAGGTTCTTGGAACTGACGTTTTGAAATAATCATAATGGTTTATGATTCGACTCAAAACGAAATAATTCTTGTGTATATAAGGAGGTTAGTGGGAGATTGCACTAACAGTGAAATTCCCATAAAGCAATTGGTGAAAGCTTGACTTTCATAAATATTCTTTCATAATAATTCTCCGTAGAATTCTGGGGAGTAACAACCTTTATTCAAGGAATAAAGATAAAGATCTACTGGGATAGATTGGAGTTGTTAACACTCTCTGGGAAATTGTACATTTAAAATGTACTTGTATTGGTGTCTCATACGCTTCGAGCATATGGAGTCACAATCGGGTCAATCCAAGTGATAGTCACTGGATTGAAGTTAAGAACATCTGTTAGTATCTCTGAGAACTAAAGATGTTATCTTTTACTATGGAGAAGGAGAAACTTGAAGTGACTGGGATCACCACTGCAAGTTTCCAAACAATTAAATACTGTGGTACTATAAAGTTTGAATAACGGGACAGTGAGCTGGAAATCTTCCAAGCAAGATAATTGTTGCCGAATAAACAACAAATGCGGATTATTACTGCAGCTGAGGCAGCAATAGAAGTCTTTGGGTCGAAAGTAAATCTAATTAGATTAGATATAGTTCTGTTAGCAGCTGAGCTAGGCGTCAGCACAGGCTAAGGATTAAAGGTCTCATCGACGATCCAGATATATACTTCTATATCATCTGATTCGTTCGGATCATACATCATGGCGATGTGTGATCGTATAAATCGCGTCAAACGATAATCGAACAAATCCGCTGACGAAAACCTTTCCTCAGCAATTTGAGCGAACCTTACATAGTTCGGTTGTAGGACACTCGAGTGACTGGCTATGTGCCAAGTGGGAGATTGTTGGATAATATGACCCATAGCGTCACTATTTGCACAGATCATTGTGTTGCTGTAGCAAATTAACTATGTAACAAGGAAATTGCACTCTCGTCATTTGTGATTAGATCACCATAGATATATAAATGAAGAGAGGTCTCTATGATTAGTTCCTGGATTGAGATGATATGAGACAGTATCAGTCCACGAAGGATTAATCATTAAATATCCCTAGCCGTAGTATTATCGAGACTGGACATCGATAATGTGGAATAGGCTAGTATTGCACTTGTGCGCGTTGTGAGGGCACAACGGCATAGTTCTCATATATATAAGTATTGGATACTTGTGCAAGTGCGATAGGAGGTCGTGTTTCACCGATGGTACGGGAAACAGCTTCGCTCTGGATAGACCCTTCGGAATCCCATTGGTATTATGACTAGGTGTCTATGGGAGGCCGAAATCAAGGTAGGTGTGTATAGTCTTAACCTGAGACTTACATCGCTAATACTTACGACAATCGGTAAACTTTGGTTTTGGTGGTGGGGGATCTTAACTGGTTCTGTGTTCACCTCTTCTGGGTTTATCAGGAATCGTAGTGTATTGGATGTGATGTCAAGACGGAAGTGTCACTCCAGTCATAGTGGAGATGATGTCACGCAGGATACGGTATTAGTGCTTTTAAGTGATGGCGCATCCAATCGTGATATTATGACCAGGTCATGAATATCCGATTATAGAGACTAGTTACTAGACATCCGATATGTGTTTCGGACGGGGCAGACACTTATCCAGCCCCAGCCCTAGCACGTGATTATCCGATACTGGGCCGATATGCACAATACAATGTATACTACGCTTGATACAGATCTTTGATATTCTTTGATGGATATGTCCGGAGAACTTGGTAGACTTGGTGCTTTGCTAGGAGTCGACCTTGTCTCGTAAATCAGTAGAACGTAGTACTTGGTACGTACGTGATTCGGATACTCCGACGACCATATTTACTGCCAGATTATCCGGGGATCTCATGGGTCGCTTCCCGATAATCCACCGATGACGCACAACTCGCACTCTTGAATAATCTGGGATTATACAGAAGAGAGAGAAAATTAATCTAGGATTAATTACGGAGATATTTTATTTAGGATAAAATATCGTATAGAGAGAGAACGATTAATTTGGAATTAATCGTAAAATTATATATTCGATATAATAATCGAAATTCGACTTCGACGCGAAATTAAAATTAGATTTTAATTGGGCAAACGAGTTAATTTGGAATTAATTCGTTAGCGACGTAAATAATAATTTTGCTAGGCGCAATTAATTATTTATTTAATTTCAATTTAATAACGTCGCGACGTAAGTTCGGTATTTCGGAAATATCGAACCCGAACGCGTGAGTGAGTGCACGTGGGCCCACTTTCATTTGGAAACGTGTGGGGCCCACATGACACATGTCATATTATGCATTATTTAATTCTAATGCATGCATGGAGATAGTGTACAATGCACTCAATGGTTTTGCATGGAAATTGAGTGTTTGACACTCTAAGCCATTGCATGATTTGTGTCATAAGTTATTATTAATTAATAAATATTATGGCATAAATATAAATTGATTTTTTGTAACAAAAATCAAGAAGAACTCTCTCATTTCTCTCCACTCTCTCACGCCCAAAATAGGGCAAAACTCACTGGTTTTTCATCAAGAAAAACGTGAGCTAAGGGAAGCCAAGAGTTGGGTTTTCATGGTGAAAACCGCAAGTGCTAGCACACTACGAGTCTTGCGAAGGTGGTAGGGAGGTTCCCCCATGAGCCGGGATCCATCGGACGAAGCTCGGAGCTCCGTTTCTCAGCTTAAAATTCTGATTTGGTGGACAGTGGACTGTTGCAGTGGCGTGAGCAAGGCAGTGCGTTTTTGGCCTTCATTCGTCTCCAAATTGACTCAACCGATCAATGTGAGTATTCCGCTACCTCCGTTGATGTATTCACGCATGTTTTCATGTCTTGATTTGATCTTGGGACTTAGAAAAACTCAACACACAATGCATGTTCCAGAAGGTCAAATCACAAGGTCTCGAGCTAAGAAGATCCAGGAAGTTATGCAAAGATTCATACAGAAGATTGTATCTGACTATGCATGCACTTCTACTACATTGAGTATGGGCTTGAAGCTGGACGAACCCAAGATGGCGAATCTTATTCAGGCCGTGGAGCAATGAGATACTTAGGCTCATTTTATTATAATTATTTGAGAATTGTTATTACTTTATGTAAGGCTTGACATTTATTTTATTTCGGCCCTTTTATTTATGTTTAAGTGTTTTTCGTTTTTATGTTTGGGAATTAGGTTAAGCGTGCAAGGGTTTGCACGTGGGGATAGCTTAGCTTAGTTATAGGATACGTGCATGTTGGCGTGTGGGTAGTTTCATCTTATCCTTTTGGGATAGGGTTTTGATTGAAGCCTCCTTATAAATGCTAACTTTTGGTTATGTTTAACAACTCTTCTTCAATGAAAATTATATCAATTTTCGTGAACATTGAGAAACCCTCAATTTGTTCTCACTGGTTTTGGCTTATCAAAGGTCTGCTAACCCTTTATGGCGCCCCATTAGCACTATAGTTTTCTGTTGCTTGTTCTTCAAGGGTTTAGAGTTTTTATCTGAACTGTCTTGGCTTTCTTGGGAACGATTTCAGTATTGTGTAGGTTTGTCTGGCTTTACTCTAGGCAGGTTCTTATCAGGATTTTACGCGCGATAATACTTTTACATCATTCTCAATGAGTAAAATATCATCGACGTATAAACGATAAAACCCACCTTATTGTCAATGAAACGCATGTTTACACAAGGTTCTGCTCAATGTCATACAACTTGATCATTGTATCAAATTTTATATTCTAAGATCAAGATGTTTGCTTCAGTTTATAAATGGACCTTTGCAGCCTGTAAACTTTTTGCTTTTGACCTTGAGTAATGAATCCATCTGGTTGTACCATATAGATACATTCATTAAGACTGTCATTCAAGAATGTTATCTTGACATCCATTTGTCATATCTCATAGATATAATATGTGGCAATGAATAAAAGAGTGCTATAAGATTTAAGCATGGCTACGGGCAAGAAAATTTCCCCATAGTTGACTTAAACTTTATGGGTATAGCCTTTGACCATTAACCTAGCTTTGAAGGTCTATACCTTATTATCTTCATCTCTTCCTCTTATATATCCACTTTCAACTTTTAGGTTTCACCCAATGAGATTGGTCTACAAGCTCCCAGACTGAATTGGAGTACATGGACTCCATCTCGAGATTCATGGCTTTGAGCCATTCCTTTTTATCAAGATCATCTATTGCATTATAATAGCTCAATGGATCATTTACACCATTACTGGAGTGGACAAATCTTACCTCTGTAATCCCTAGATAACAATCAGATTATTACATAACCCTCTCACTACGTCTAGGTGGTAGACTTTCCTGATGTAACTGCATCTGACACTCAGATGTCAAAGGTGCAACGTTATTATCGACACTGTTGTTGATGGTTACTAGTCAAACCAGAAAGTAACTCCTCGAGTACCACTTTACTGCGAGGCTTGAATTCTCTCATACATTCCTCCTCAAGAAACGTAGCGTTTGTCGACAGAAAAACTTTGTTATCTTTTATAATGTAGAAGAATCCACCCATAGTCTCCTTAGGATATACACCACTGATTGTAATATATAATCTCATAATGAACTAGGTAATGAATTGTCACTAAACATTGATCTCATTATATCTAGTGTGGTCTGATTTCTCCTTCTGAAAAAACATTTGATGGTAAAATTTTGATGGTTTTACCTAATTGGTTCTCAACCTCAGCACAAAATTCTTTGAACTTTTCAAAGGTATGTCTGCATTAGATAAACATACACTTGTTTAGAATAATCATCAATAAATGTGACAAAATATTCATAACCACCGAATGCTTAGTTTTCTCATAGCCATTTTCTAATAAAATATCTATTGGTCATTTTACTTTCTAGACAAGACACATAGACTAGTAAGGTGGGGATCTTTAACTAACTTAAAGATCCATTGTCTACTAATTTGTTTATCCTGTCAAGGTTAATATGACCAAGTCTAAGATGCCACAGATATTTGTTATAGTGAAAAATCCTTTGTCGTTTAGTTTTGGGTGAAAATGTTGGGTTTCTCTAAGGTCCCAATGAACATTATCAAGCAAGAAACAAGTATGAATACATCAAAGGAAGTTGCGGAATACTTACATTGAACGGTTGAGCGATGCGACGAACACAAAAACTTCAAGTTCTCCTCCAAGGTGCATTCGGCAGTGACAGTTTTTTAGCTCTCCAAAATTCGGCAATCTACAAGCTCCAAGCTCCAAGCTTTCGAATGGTGATTCCAAGATCACAAGTGGGTTTCCCTATCACCTTTGCAAGACTTTATTGTGTGCTAGCACTCTTAGCTTTGCAACAAAATCATCTTGCTTCTCCTTGCCATTCTCGGCAAACCAGAAAACAGAAGAAGAGAAAGAGGCCCTAGGCCGAGACAGATGGAAGAAGAAAGAGAAGAGAGAAGGTTGTGTTGGTTTGTGGTAAAAATGTGTATCTAATACACTAAAATAAATTTCCAAATTCATTTACCAAATTTTTGGCTTTCCAAAAGTCAAAAGGTTTTAAGCCATAACCACTCACATCAACTATTCACATCAATCAACTGACAAGTTGTCACATCAATTGATTGACTAGCGATTTGACGCTTGATGTGACTTGCGGGCCGTACTCGAATTCGAAATGTGAGTGCGCTCGCAAACACTCCAGAACTCGGGTTCGCTAATTCCAAATTAACGAATTTTCCGTTGCGACGAAATTAAATCTAATTTAATTAAATAACTTTGCCTAGCAAAATAAATTTCATGTCGCTAACGAATTAATTCTAAATTAACTCGTTCGCCCGAATTAAAATCTAATTTCAATTCCGTGTCGAAATCCAATTTCGTTTAATATATCGAATATATTATTTTATCGATTAATTCCAAATTAATCGTTTTCTCTCTTTGACAATATTTTATCCCAGATAAAATATCTCCGTAATTAATCCCAGATTATTTTTCTCTCTCATCATTAATTAATCCCAGATTAATCAAGTGCGAGTCATACGTCATCGGTGAATCTTCGGGAAGCGACCCATGAGATCCCCGGATATGTTGGCAGTAAATCCGGTCGTCGGACTATCCGAACACGTAATTACCTAGTACTACGTTTGTTACCGATTTACAAGACAATGTTGTCTTCTAGCAAAGCGCCATGCCTACCCAATTCTCCAGAAATATTCTTACAGGAATATGTAATCTATATCAGGCGTAGTATACGTAGTATTGCATATTTCGATCCAGCATCGGATGCCATGTGCAAGGCCTGGGGCTGGAAAATTGTATGCCCCATACGAAGCACATATCGATCTCTGGTAACTAGTCTCTATATCGGATATCATGACCTAGTCATATTATCCCGATGATTGCAGTACATAAGAGCACCAGTACTGTATCATACGTGACCATCATCTCCACTTTGACTGGAGTGATACTTCCATCTTGACATCACACCCAACACACTACGATTCTCAATATACCCAGCAGAGGCGTACACAGAACCTGGTAAAGCCATGGACGACCAAAACTAAAGCATATTGATTGTCGCAAGTATTAGCGGTGCAAGTCTCAGGTTAAGACCAAATACACATACCCTGATTCGGACTTTCATAGACACATAGTCATACTACCAATGGAATTCCGAGGGGTCTATCCAGAGCGAAGCTATTTTCAATACTATCGGTAAAACACAACCTCCTATTACACTTGCATGAGTATCCTATACCCAAATATATGAGAACTATGTTGTAATGCCCTCACAACGCGCACAAGTGTAATACTACTTTTTCCGCATTATCGAAATCCAATCTCGATAATACTCTGACTAGGGCTATTTAATGATTAAACCTTCGTGGATTGATACTGTCTATATCATCTCAATCAGGAACTAATCATATGGACCTTTCATCATTTATATATCTTGGTGATCTAATCACAAATGATAAATGAGCAATTTCCTTTGTCACATAGTTAATTTGTACAACAACACCATGATGTACAAATAGTGACGCTATGGGTCATAACTGTCCAACAATCTCCCACTTGGCCTATAGCCTGTCACTAGAGTATCTTACACCCGAACTATGTACGGTTCGCTCAAATTACTGAGAAAAGACTTTCGTCAGCGGATTTGCATGATTATCGTCTGATGCGATTTATTCGATCATTATATCGCTACGATGTATGAACTGAATGAATCAGATGAATAGTCGAAGTATATATCTGGATCGTTGATGAGTCCATTAATTCTTTAGCATGCGCTGTAGCCTAGCTCAGCTGCTAACAGAACTATATATAATCTAATTAGATTATTATCAATCCAAAAGGCTTCTATTGCTGCCTCAGCTGCAACAATAACCCGCATTTGTTATTTATTCGATAACAGTATCTTGCTTGGAAGAATTCCAGCTCATTGTTCCGTTATTCAAACTTTACAGTACCGTTGTTACGACTTATAGTCGTTATCAGTTAGGAAACTTGCAACGGTAATCCCAGTCACTTCAAGTTCTCCTTCTCCATAAAGTATAAGACAGCATCCTTAGATCCTCTAAGATACTTAGGATGTTCTTAACATCAATCCAATGAATATCACTTGGATTGGCCTAATTGTGACTCCATATGCTCAAAGCATATGAGACACCAGGTCGCGTACATTATTTCAATGTACGAGTTCTCGGAGAATGTTAACAACTTTAAATCTATCTCAGTAGATCTTTATTCCTAGAATAAAGGTTGTTTCTTCCAAGAATTCTATGGAGAATTTTCATGAAAGCCAAGCTTTCACGATTGTATTATGGAATATCATTTCCAAGAAATGATATATCATCATTACTTTAGACATTTATTGTCAGTGCGCTCCCACTAACCTATTTAGATACACAAGAATCATTTTCGTTTTGTGAATTAAATCATACACCATTATGATTACATCAAAATGATAATTCCAAGAACTTAATGCTTGCTTCAATCCATCCATGGATCGAATAACCTGCAAACCTTGTTTGCTGTTTTGGTACGACAAAACCGCCAGGATGTTGTAAAAATCCTCCAAAAGGTTTCCGTTTCTGGAAAGCGATTTTGACGTTCAGCTGTCATATTTCATGAATGAAACATGCAGCAACAGCAAGCATTATCCAAATGGATTTACCGTGGAAACATGTAAAAGGTTTCGTCGTAATCGACACAAGTTGATAACGATACCTTTTTCGCTACAAGCCTAGCTTAGTACGTTGGTATTTTGCCTTCCATGTATGTCTTCCTTGAAGACTTATATAGTACCAATACGCACAATGCCTTACGGGTACTACAACTAGTATCCAAACTTAGTTGGTATACATGGAATCCATTTCGGACTTCATGGAACTTTGCCATCATAATAGGGAGTCGAGACCTTGTACCACTTCCTCATAGTAGTCAGTGTATTCCTCAATAAGATTGACTCTTTATGAGGTGAGAACAGAAACTCATACCCTAGGTTGTTTTCTGACTCTCTCCGACTTACGTGCTTCTTGTGTATTTGAAGATTATTGTTATAGTTTCATCCTTGATGAACTATTTGTGTGTTCCAATAAGGAATCGGTGCCTGGAATAGTATTACTCCGATTTTCATCGAGTTTTGCTTTCCTCCCATTACCACTGCATATCGATATTCCTCTTAGGATAACGCGCATGGCGGGCAACAATTACATTTTTCTCTAGTGAGTTATATAAGTACTATACTTTGGTTTCCCTAGGATAACCATTATTAGGCACTTATCTGATTTGGGTTTTAGTTTGGTATCATCCAATATATGCCCAGCATACCCAAATTTCAGGAATGAGAAATCCCAGTTTCTTTCCTTTTCATATCTAATATGATGTCTGTCAAACAGATTTTATGGAACCTTATTCTAAATAAGTTCTGCATTGTTTATGCATATCCGTTGAAGGAAATGGTAGCTTAGAGCGACTCATGATTAACCTTATCATGTCCAACAAAATTTGGTTTCTCAGTTCGGACACACCGTCAAATTGACGTGTTTCGGGAGGAGTCCTCATTGAAAGAATACTATACTCTTTCAAGTATACGAGAAATTTATTGCTTAAGTATTTTCATCATGGTCCAACCGTGATGGTTTTACACTTTAACCGATTCTGTTTGTCTACTTCGTGTCGAAACTTTCTGAAATTTTCGATTCGTGTTTCAAAAGAAACAAAAACCATAACGCGATGCCACACTCCGTAAAGTTCACGAAATATTCATATCCACCTCTAGCCTAACTAGATATGGGCCCACTTACGTCACTATGACCAAAGGCTAACAGATCGGTGGCACTTGCACTTTTACCAAGTAATAGTGTTTTTAGGCACTTTGCCAATAAACTAGATTCGTAGACATTATTTGAATAGAATCAAATCCATCCTCCTAGTATCCACTCTTCAAACTGTGGATATACGAGTCTTTTTAATGTGTCCCAGATAACAATGCCACAAATAAGTCTAGAACTATTTAAATCTAGTTCGAGCTATTTGTTTGTCATGTCATACGTTTGAGATTTGTTTATATTCAAAATATAAATACTGTTATTCACATCTAATGTGGTTTATCTCAATCATCTTTATATAAATAAAACACTTTAGTGTTCTAGAATATAAAGGTATACCCGCAACGGGTTTAAACCCTGATATAGAGATAATGTATCTAGTCAAACTAGTTACATTGTAACAGTTTCCTAATTTAAGTACACACCCGAAGGGTAGTTCCTAAACTTAGGATCTACGGTTAAAAACAACGACTTTCATCCATCATCCCCGTTTCAATTCATAGATTAATCTCAACTGTAGTCAGTATCCTGCTCATAGCAGATTCTGCACATCAGTACATATCTTATGTACCACACTCAGTATCTAAAATCCAATTTTAATACTAGTTGTGAACATTTTTATGACAAACATGTTTGAAGTCAGAGCCTCCAGTCTTCAATTCCTTCATTTCTGTCTTGTCCATACGGTAGTCACGCTTCCGTGTCCCCATTTGCCACAATTTAGGCAGACATTTTGGGATATGTCATTTGTCTTCCCAGAAGATTATAATGATTTGCCTTTGCCCATTTTCACATTCCAAAAGCCTTTGGCCAAGCCTTGGCCAAGCCTTGGCCTTCAGAATATCGAAGTAAGGTGCGCCTTGCGCTTCTTGCCATATTGCAAACTTTGGCTTTGACTCCTTGAGTATAGCCATTAACTCTCCAAGAGTTTACTATTGCAATTTAGTACTTCAAAGATCTAAAATAGATCTATAAAGATCCTTCAATTTCATTATCATACTTTAAGGATCTAATCCTTAGTTCTGATTAAGAAATTAAGGAGTCTATTTTGGCAAGCTTAATGGATTAAGCACTAAAGTTATCATCACATGAATCTTCCAAAGATTATGTTCTACTTATTTGCTTAACTCCGAGCTTAGGCCTAAGATGTTATTTTATCAAATAAAGTAACTTCTAGTTTTTCAAGACTATCCTGATGTTTATTCCCAATTTGAAAATAAAGTCGTTTAAATACATTTTCACCCAGGATTATGTTTTAAACACTAATTTTTCAATTATCTTGATTCTAATAGTCCAACTATTTAATCAATGATTTTAGGTACTATTTATTATAATGATTACTATAGTCCAACTATATAATCAACTATAATTTAATTGATTAAATTCAATTATATTGATTACTATAATCCAATTATAAAATCAACTATAATCAAAATAGTTTGAATACAGTCCAACTGTTTAATTAAAACAACATTAATTATTAGTCCAACTAATAATTATTTATTGACGAATTATTTGAAATGAGCGCGTATGGCAAGTAACTAAACGAATATTGAAAATTTAATACTTGCCTCCCACTATTTTTCGGGGGCGACCCTAACCCTCTGTCGGAGTACTTGGGAAACCTGTTTCCTAGTGGGCTAGGATCCCGTTAAATAACACACACAATCTTGACTTTGGCCACAAATTGTATGATAATTAACTAGGTTATCTCTAAGATCAATTGGATCCCATCCAATTCCTAGATCCAGTAGGTGGACATCCAAGTCCGAAACATATATCTTATATATGCCAATATATCCAATATATTGCCTAACCTTTTTCCTCTGAATCAACTAAGCCTTGGCTTTGGCACAACAAACTTAGTGATCCCAGCTAAGCGGAACCCATTGACCATGGAAAGCTTCGTAATCAATGTCGATGGACAAGAAGTGATCTTGACTTTGGCCAACAAATCACAACTTGGACAAGACACCAATATGGAACAAAGCCTTCATGACTCAAACACATCCTCGACGGACAAAGTCCTTGACTTTGGCCAACAAACCAATGCCAGTCTTGGATCTTGAGTAAGAATTACTCAATGGAAGGAAAAACGCTTAATATTTTGTGAGGGTTTTTCGCGTGCAAATTTATTATCTTTGTTAAGGTCTCATCATCATACACCCTTAAACATGCATTCTAAACACATAATAAGGCGCGTAAAATAAATAATAATGATATGTGATGGATACTTAACACATTGTTCCTAGAACAAATCTCTCTTCTCCTCTCTCCTCGCCTCTCTAGCTAGCACAAGTATTTACTTCTACCCTTACATAACACTTCTAAGAACCTCATTTATAATGAGGGGAATAGGTGAGAAGAGAAATATAAAGAGTAAGGAGGTAAATAGGCTGGACCGCAGGTCCAATTAATAAATTCTAAATTTATTACAACAATTTCCAAAATTGCCCCACCCATCTAATATCCATCTGATATACATTATTCATGCATCGCAACAACCATGTATTCACACAGCATGTTATCAATCAATCTAATCCAATTAATTAATCTGATAATAAATGACCATCCAATGTTCAAACAACGATTTGATTTTGCGCGAGTCCAACTCGTTTTGTGAATAAGTACTCAAGTACGAATTCTTGAATTAAATTAAACTACAACATTAAATCCAATTTAATATGTACTTAATATTAATTCACTATTTAATTCCAAATTAAATATACACACTTTATATGAACCTTTACGACTTAGATTTTAAATCTAACCGTTACAGGTCTCAAAGCCCGATTAACTTCCAACGTTATTTAATTTAAAGTCCAATGGGCTTTTAATTAATTTCTTAAGGCGTGGACTTTTGGTCAACATGGGTCAAACCCAAAGACTAAAGCCCATTTGAAGGAATCACCCTTATATGCCTATAAACCAATTTAGGCCCATTAGGCCCAATTAAAGTTAAAGGTCAATTAGTCATAATTGGACTTTATGGATGCGGTTTGGGGCCTAATTGGATCCAACCAATTTAGCCTAACCCATCTTGGTACAACCAAAAGCCCAATAATCCCAATTACAACATTACAAGCCCAAATCCAATTTAAGCCCAACATAAGTAAATTCCAATTTCACAATTTAATTACTCAAAGTGTAAGCCATAATTAATCAACCGAATCAATATTACAAACACCATTAGCCTAATTAATTATGCTCATTAACATTAAAACATGTCCAACACATTTTAATCAAAATCAAAAAACCCATTTCCCATGCTTATCAAGTCTCGGCAATTAGGGTATTTTTATGTCCGATTCAATTCAATCCAATTAAATCCAATTCAACATTAAATCAACATTCCCAATCGTTTCAAGTCATCCAATGATCAACGAAACAAAATACCAAGACATTAGGGCAAGTAGTAGATTCGGCCAAGCCAATCTTTTTGGGGAAAATTGATCCAATCAATATTTCATGAAATTGATCCAATCAAACTTCAATTAAACATCATTTAAGCATACTCAATCAAGCAATTTTATCAAATCATGCTCAAATACAATTTACCCAATTTTTAACCCTAAAAAGTTTCATGCTCAATATTGGCTCAAGATACCATTGTTGGGTTTCTCTAAGGTCCCAAGGAACATTATCAAGCAAGAAAAAAGTATGAATACATCAAAGGAAGTTGCGGAATACTTACATTGAGCGGTTGAGCGATGCGACGCACACAAAAACTTCAAGTTCTCCTCAAAGGTGCATTCGGCAGTGACAGTTTTTGAGCTCTCCAAAATTCGGCAATCTCCAAGCTCCAAGCTCCAAGCTTTCGGATGGTGATTCCAAGCTAACAAGTGGGTTTCCCTATCACCTTCGCAAGACTATTATGTGCTAGCACTCTTGATTTTGCAACAAAATCATCTTGCTTCTCTCCTTGCCATTCTCAGCAAACCAGAAAACAGAAGAAGAAGAGGCCCTAGGCCCAGAGAGATGGAAGAAGAAAGGGAAGAGAGAAGGTTGTGTTGGTTGGTGGTAAAAATGTGTATCTAATACACTAAAATAAATTTCCAAATTCATTTACCAATTTTGGCTTCCAAAAGTCAAAAGGCTTTAAGCCATAACCACTCCCATCAACTATTCACATCAATCAAGTGACAAGTTGTCACATCAATTGATTGACTATAGCGATTTGACGCTTGATGTGACTTGCGGGCCGCACTCGAATTCGAAATGCGAGTGCGCTCGCAAACACTCCCGGGCTCGGGTTGGCTAATTCCAAATTAACGAATTTTCCGTTGCGACGAATAAAATCTAATTTAATTAATAACTTTGCCTAGCAAATTACTATTCACATCGCTAAGAATTAATTCTAAATTAACTAGTTCGCGCCGAATTAAAATCTAATTTCAATTCAATCCGCGTCGAAATCCAATTTTGTTTAATATATGAATATATTATTTTATCGATTAATACCAAATTAATCGTTTTCTCTCTTTAACAATATTTTATCCCAGATAAATATCTTTGTAATTAATCCCAGATTAATTTTCTCTCTCATCATTAATTAATCCCATATTAATCAAGTGCGAGTCATACGTCATCGGTGAATCTTCGGGAAGCGACCCATGAGATCCCCGATATGTTGGTAGTAAATCCGGTCGTCGGACTATCTGAACATGTAAGTACATAGTACTACGTTTTTATCGATTTACAAGACAAGTTTGGCTTCTAGTAAAGCGCCATGCCTACCCAATTCTCCAGAAATATTCTTACAGTAATATCTGATCTATATCAGGCGTAGTATACCTAGTATTGCATATTTCGATCCAGCATCGGATGTCACGTGCAAGGCCTGGGGCTGGATCGAAATATGCAATACTAGGTAACTAGTCTCTATATCGGATAATCATGACCTAGTCATATTATCCCGATGACTGCAGTACATAAGAGCACCAGTACCGTATCTTACGTGACCATCATCTCCACTATGACTGGAGTGATACTTCCATCTTGACATCACACCCAACACACTACGATTCTCAATATACCCAGCAGAGGCGTACACATAACCTGGTAAAGCCCTGGACGACCAAAACCAAAGCATATTGATTGTCGCAAAAATTAGCGGTGCAAGTCTCAGGTTAAGACCAAATACACCTACCCTGATTCGGACTTCCATAGACACATAGTCATACTACCAATGGAATTCTGAGGGGTCTATCCAGAGCGAAGCTATTTTCCGTACCATCGGTAAAACACAACCTCCTATTACACTTGCATGAGTATCCTATACCCAAATATATGAGAACTATGATGTTATGCCCTCACAACGCGCACAAGTGTAATACTAGTCTTACGCATTATCGATGTCCAATCTCGATAATACTCTGACTAGGGATATTTAATGATTAAACATTCGTGGATTGATACTGTCTCATATCATCTCAATCCAGGAACTAATCATATGGACTTTCATCATTTATATATCTTGGTGATCTAATCACAAATGATAAAAGAGCAATTTCCTTTGTCACATAGTTAATTTGTACAACAACACCATGATCTGTACAAATAGTGAAGTTATAGGTCACAACTGTCCAACAATCTCCCACTTGGCCTATAGCCTGTCACTCGAGTGTCTTACACCCAAACTATGTACGGTTCGCTCAAATTACTGAGAAAAGACTTTCGTCAGTGATTTGCATGATTATCGTCTGATGCGATTTATTCGATCATCACATCTCTACGATGTATGATCCGAATGAATCAGATGAATAGTCGAAGTATATATATGGATCGTTGATGAGACCATTAATTCTTTAGCCTGCGATGTAGCCTATCTCAGCTGCTAACAGAACTATATCTAATCTAATTAGATTATTATAAATCCAGAAGGCTTCTATTGCTGCCTCAGCTGCAACAATAACCCGCATTTGTTGTTTATTCAGTAATAGTCTATTGCTTCAAAGAATTCTAGCTCATTGTTCTGTTATTCAAACTTTACAGTACCATTGTTACGACTTATAGTCATTATCGGTTAGGAAACTTGCAACGGTGATCCCAGTCTCTTCAAGTTCTCCTTCTCCATAAAGTATAAGACAACATCCTTAGATCCTCTAAAATGCTTAGGATGTTCTTAACATCAATCCAATGACTATCACTTGGATTGGCCTGATTGTGACTCCATATTATCAAAGCATTGTTGGACATTATGACCCATAGCGTCACTATTTGCACAGATCATTGTGTTGTTGTAGCAAATTAACTATGTGACAAAGAAATTGCACTCTCATCATTTGTGATCAGATCACCATAGATATATAAATGAAGAGAGGTCCCTATGATTAGTACCTGGACTGAGAATGATATGAGACAGTATCAGTCCCCGAAGGTTTAATCATTAAATATCCCTAGCCGTAGTATTATCGAGACTGGACATCGATAATGCGGAATAGGCTAGTATTGCACTTGTGCGCGTTTGTGAGGGCACAACGGCATAGTTCTCATATATATAAGTATTGGATACTTATGCAAGTGCGATAGGAGGTCGTTTTTCACCGACGGTACGGGAAACAGCTTCGCTCTGGATAGACCCCTCGGAATCCCATTGGTATTATGACTATGTGTCTATGGGAGGACGAAATCAAGGTAGGTGTGTATGGTCTTAACCTGAGACTTACATCGCTAATACTTACGATAATCGATAAACTTTGGTCTGGTGGTAGGGGACTTTAAACGGGTTCTCTGGTACACCACTTCTGGGATTATCAGAGAGTCGTAGAGTATTGGGTGTGATGTCAAGACGGAAGTATCACTTCAGGATACACGTATACGTGCTCTTTAAGTTTGCGCGGCCATCGGATATTATGACAAGGTCATGTATATCCGATTATAGAGACTAGTTACCAGACATCCGACATGTGCTTCGTACGGGGAGACACATATATCCAGCCCCAGCCTAGCACGTGATTACTATCCATACTGGGCCGATATGCACAATACATTGTATACTACGCTTGATCAGATCAAGATATTCTTAGATGAATATGTCCGGAGAACTTGGGAAGACTTGGTGCTTTGCTAGGAGTCGACCTTTTCTCGTAAATCGGTAGAACGTAGTACTTGGTACGTACGTGATTCGGATACTCCGACGACCGTATTTACTGCCAGATTATCCGGGGATCTCATGGGTCGCTTCCCGATAATCCACCGATGACGCACAACTTGCACTCTTGAATAATCTGGGATTATATAGAAGAGATAGAAAATTAATCTAGGATTAATAACAGAGATATTTTATCCGGGATAAAATATCGTCTAGAGAGAGATAACGATTAATTCGGAATTAATCGATGAATTAATATATTCGATATATTAAACGAAATTAGATTTCGACGCGGAATTAAAATTAGATTTTAATTCGGGCAAACGAGTTAATTTAGAATTAATTCGTTAGCGACGTAAATAATATTTCGCCAGGCGCAATTATTTAAATAAATTCGATTGAATTAACGTCGCGACGTAAGCTCGGTATTTCGGAAATATCGAACCCGAACGCGTGAGTGCACGTGGGCCCACTTTCATTTGGAAACGTGTGGGGCCCACATGACACATGTCATTCTAATGCATTGCATGTAGATAGTGTACAATACACTCAATGTTATTGCATGTAGATAGTGTACAATGCACTCAATGTTATTGCATGGAAATTGAGTGTTTGACACTCTAAGCCATTGCATGTGTTGTGTCATAAATTATTATTAATTTAAAAATTATGGCATAAATATAAATTGATTTTTGGTAAATCATTTTAAATCAACATAACACAACTTCTTCTCTCTCTCAAATTTCTCTCCTCTCTCACGCCCATTTGAGCAAAGTGTTCACTGGTTTGGAACCAGTTTGGGCGTGAGCTAAAGGGAAGCAAGAGTGGTTTCTCATGGTGAGAATCAAGTGCTAGCACACTTACAAGTCTTGCGAAGGTGGTAGGGAGGTTCCCCCATGAGACGGGATCCATCCGACGAAGATTGGAGCTCCGTTTCTTCACTCAATTTTCTGTTTTTGTAGGCAGTGGACTGCATGCATAGGCTTACATGGCAGTGCGTTTTTTTTGGGCTTGAATCGTCTCCAAATCGACATAACCGATCAATGTGAGTATTCCGCGCTCCGTTGATGTGTTCACACATAATTTCATGTCTTGATTTGATCTTGGGACCTATAGAAAACCAACAATGGCATCAAGAGCTAATGTTTGCAAGCATGAAATTTGTAGGGCTTAAAATTTGGGTAATCTTGTTTTGAGCATGATTTGAATGAATTGAATGTTTGAGTATGCTTATAACATGTTTAAATTCATTTGGTTGGACTAATTTGATGAAAAATGATTTGGATTATTTTTTCCCCAAACTTATTGCCTTGGCCGAATGTTTAATGGATTTTGAATCCTTGGAATTTTTGATTTTGATTCATTGGATGAGTTAAAATCATGTAGGATGATGTTAATTTGAGGTCAATTGGATTGTACTTTGAATTGAACATAAACCCTAAATTCTATATGTTGGCCGAATGTGATATGCCCTTGAATGTCTCTGGATGTTTTGATTTTTATGACATTGGATGTGTATGAAATCATTCGGGAAGTTAATACGTTGTCGATTGTGTATTAATCGGATTGAATTCAATCGGACAAAATAACCTTCCTTGCCGAGACTTAGAAGCATGTAAATGGTTTGATTTTCATTATGTGTGTTTGACATATGATAATGAATTGAATATGATTAATAAGACTAATTTGGTGTTTTAAAAATGTTGATTTAGTTGATTAATCATATAACGCACTTTTGGTAATTAAATTGTGAAAATTGGATTTTTTGGATTTAATTAATTGGGCCTAATTTTGGAAATTAGAATTTAAGTTGTAATTGGGCCTTTTGGGCTTGATTTATCAAGTTTGGTTTAGGCCAAGTGGATTGGATCCAATTGGGCCCAAAACCTTAACCATAAAGCCCAATTGTGACTAATGAACCTTTAATGTTAATTGGGCCTAATGGGCCGAAATTGATTTCTAAGGCATTTTGGGTGATTCCACTATTGGGCTTTGGTTGCCGAAGCCCATGCCTAAAGAAATTAATAAGCCCATTAGACTTAAATTAAATTGACGTTGGACGTTAATCGGTCTTTGAGACGCGTTACGATTAAATTTGGAATTTAAATCGAAAAAGGTTTATTAAATAAAGTGCAATATTTAATTTGGAATTGAATATTAATTAGTATTAAATACATGTTAAATTTGATTTAATGATGTAGTTTAATTTAATTCATGAATTCGTACTTTGAGTACTTTTTCGCATAAACGAGTTTGACTCGAACAAAATCAAATCGTTGTTTGAACATTGGATGATCACTTAATTATCAGATTAATTAATTTGATTAGATTGATTGATAGCAATGCTTATGTGTGTGAATACGTGGTTGTGTTGAATGAATAATGCATATCGGATGGATACTAGTCGGGTGGGCAATTTAGAAATTGTTGTAATAAATTCGATTTATTAAATTGGACCTGCGTGTCCAGCCTTATCACCTTCTTTCTCTTGTATTCTCTTCTCACCTATTCCCCTCTATGTATATGAGGTTTCTTTAGAAGGTGTAGTGTACGGGTAGAAGTAGTACAAGTGCTAGCTTGAGTGAGAAAGGGAGAGATTTGATCTAGGATCAATGTGTTAAGTATCCATCCGCATATCATTATTATTTTAATTTCATACTCGCTTTATTATGTATTTAGAATGCATGTTTAAGGGTGTATGATGATGACACCTAACAAAGATAATTAAATGGAGCCAATTTGCACGCGAAAATCCCTCAATCTATATTAAGCAAATATCCTTCCATGAATGATTCTTGTTCAAGATCCGAAGTTGGCATTGGTTTGTTTTTGACCAAAGTCAAGACCTTTGTCAATCAAGGATGTACTTGAATCATGAGAGTTTTGTTGCATATCGGTGTCTTGTCCAAATCGTGATTTTTATTGACCAAAGTCAGATCACTTTTTGTCCAATGACATTGATTACGAAACTTTCCTCGTCAATGGGTCCCGCTTAACTGGAATCATTAGGTTTGTGTTTGGCCAAAGCCAAGGCCTAAATGATTCAGAGGATATGGTTAGGAAAATGTAATGGATACATTGACATTATACATATGTTTCGGACTTGGATGTCCACCTAACCGGATCTAGGAATTGGATGAGATCCAATTGATCTGAGAGATCTACCTAGTTAAATAGCATACAGCTTTTTATTTGCCAAGTCAGGGTTGTGTGTGTTATTTAATAGGATCCTAGCCCACTAGGAAACGCGGTTTCCCGAGTACTCCACAGAGGTTAGAGGCTCGACGAAAATAGTGGGAGGCAAGTATTGAATTTGCAACATTCGTTCGAATACTCGCTAAACACGCTCATTTTTATTTTACTCGTCATATTAATCAAAAGTATTAGTCGGACTAATATTTCATGTTGTTTTAAAAATATATATAGCTGGTCTATATACAAACTTATTCAATTATAGTTGATTTTATAATTAGATTATAGTAATCAATATAATTGAATTTAAATGATAGTTGATTTTATAATTGGATTATAGTAATCAATATCAAATTATAGTTGATTAAATAAATTGGATTATTGTAATCATTATAAATAGTACCTTATTAAATTGATTAAATAGTTTGGACTATTGAAATCAAGAAGAATTGAAAGGTTGAATATTTAAAATATATAATCCTTGGATTAAATGTTTTAAATGATTTAATTTTCAATTGGGAATTAATAATAGGTTAATTTATTTGATAAAATAACTATTATAACTAAGCCCAAATTAAGCAAATAGTAGAGAATAAAGTCTTTGGAAGATTTATGTGATGATGACTTTAGTGCTTAATTAATATACTTATAATAAATCTATCTTAGATTTAAAAGTATTAAAATTGCAATTAATAATTCTTGGATATTAATTGACTATTCTAGTGGAGAAAAGTCAAAGTTTGCAATTGGGCATGTAGCACAAGGTGCACATCGTTTCGATATTCCGAAACCCAAGCTTAGCCAAAGGTTTGTGAAATATTGAAAAGGATAATTGACATATCCCAAAGTGACTACCATTTGGATATGGAAGACACGAAGGAATTAAAGAAAGGGCGAGGCTCTAACTTTAAAATATTTGTCAAAGTTATGTTCACTACTAGTATTGAAATTGAATACTTAGTGTGGTACATAAAATATATGTATTGACGTTCAGAATCCGCTGTGAGCTGGATACTGGCTTCAAGCCGAGATTTCTCTGCGAATTGGAAACGGGACGAAAGTCGCTGTTTCGACCGTAGATACCTAAGTTTAGGAACTACCTTTTGGGTATGTACTTAAATTAGGAAATGTTATAATGTAACTAGTTTATCTAGAGACATTATCTCTATATCAGTGTTTAATCCATTGCGGATAAAACCTTTATATTCTAGAACACTAAAGTGTTTCAATATATAAAGATGATACTGAGATAAATACATTGGATGTAATAACAGAATTTATATTTTGAATATAAGAAAATCTCAAACATATAAAATGACAAATAAATAGCTCAATTGATTTGATCAATGGAGACTTATTTGTGGCATTGTTGTCTGGGACACAATTAAACAAGACTCGTATATCCACACTTTGAAGAGTGGGTACTAGGACTGATTTGACTATTCAAATAAGGTCTACGAATCTAGTTTATTAAACAAGACTCGTATATCCACACTTTTAAAGAGTGGGTACTAGGACTGATTTGACTATTCAAATAGGTCTACGAATCTAGTTTATTAGGTTAATACCTAAAATACTATTTACTTGGTAATAGTAAAAGGGCCACCGATCTGTTAGCCCTATTCATGGTGAAGTAAGTGGGCCCATATCTAGCTAGGCTAGATGTGAACATGAATATTTCGTGACCTTACGGATGTGACATCACGTT
The DNA here is from genome assembly GCA_019454045.1 of Zanthoxylum bungeanum. Taxonomy (NCBI): domain Eukaryota; kingdom Viridiplantae; phylum Streptophyta; class Magnoliopsida; order Sapindales; family Rutaceae; genus Zanthoxylum; species Zanthoxylum bungeanum. The sequence continues at coordinate 314,586 of SKCR01025349.1, read as the reverse complement.
GTGGTTATGTGTTTCTTTTGAAGAACACAGATCGGAAACTTTAGAGTTTCGACACGAAGTAGACAAACAGATCGGCTATATGTTATTCCGCCACGGTAATACCGTAATGGAAAATACTTAAGCAGTAAGTTTCATACGTACATGAAAGAGTATGGTATTCTTTCAGATGAGGACTCCTCTCGAGACACGTCAGTTAGACGGTGTGTCCGAACTAAAACCGAATTTTGTTGGACATGATAAGGTTTATCACGAGTCGCTCTGAGCTACTATTACCTTCTAACAGGATATGTATTAACAGTGCAAAACTTATTTAGAATAAGGTTCCATATAAATCTGTTTGACAGATATCATATAGGATATGAACAGGGAAGAAACGAGGTTTCTCATTCCTGATAATTTGGGTATGCCAGGCATACGCGTTGGATGATACCAAACTAAGGACCCAAATTGGATAAGTGCCAATATAGGTTATCTAAGGGAAACCTTAAGTATAGTACTTGTAAATCCCACATGAGAACAATGTAATTGTTGCTCACCATGCGGTTTCCTGAGAGGAATACCGATATGCAGTGGTCAGTGGAGGATAGTGATACTCGATGAAAAATCGGAGTGATACTGTTCTAAGGCACGAAGTCCTTAATGGAACACAAATAGTTCATCTATGATGAAACTATACCATTAATCTTCAAAAACACAAGAACCTAGTAGATCGGATAGAGTCAGAAAACAACCTAGGGTATGGGTTTCTGATCTAACCTCATAAGATGTCAATCTTATGGGGTGTACCATCCGACTACGTTATGAGGAAGTGATACGAGGTATCGACTCCCTGTTATGGCAAAGTGCCATGAGTCCGAAATGGATTCCATGTATAACAACTATGTTTGGATACTAGTTGTTGTACCACAAGGCGTAGTGCCTATGGTACATTAAACGTCTTCAAGGAAGACATACATGGAAGGCAACATACCACGTGCAAAGCTAAGGTTTTGACGGAAAGGTATCGTTATCAACATTATGTTAATAACGGTTCAACCTTTTAATGTTGCCATGGTAAATCCATTTTGAAGATGCTTGTTGATAACTGTATTTTCATTTATGAAATATGTCAGTTACAAATCAAAATCGCTTTCCTGAAAAGGAAACCTTTTGGAGGATGTTTACAACATCCTGACGATTTTGTATAACCGACAAACAGGTTTGCGGGTTATTCGATCCATGTTTGGATTGATGCAAGCATAAGGTTCTTGGAACTGTCGTTTTGAAATAATCATAATGGTTTATGATTTGACTCAAAACGAAATAATTCTTGTGTATATAAGGAGGTTAGTGGGAGAGCGCACTGACAGTGAAATTCCCATAAAGCTAATTGTTGAAAGCTTGGCTTTCAATAGAAATTCTCCGTAGAATTCTGGGGAGTAACAACCTTTATTCAAGGAATAAAGATCTACTGGGATAGATTTGGAGTTGTTAACACTCTCTGGGAAATTGTACATTTAAAATGTACTTGTATTGGTGTCTCATACGCTTCGAGCATATGGAGTCACAATCGGGTCAATCCAAGTGACAGTCACTGGATTGAAGATTAAGAACATCTGTTAGTATCTGAGAGAACTAAAGATGCTATCTTTTACTATGGAGAAGGAGAACTTGAAGTGACTGGGATCACTGAAGCAAGTTTCCAAACGATTAAATACTACGGTACTATAAAGTTTGAACACGGGACAGTGAGCTGGAAATCTTCCAAGCAAGATAACTGTTGCCGAATAAACAACAAATGCGGATTATTGCTGCAGCTGAGGCAGCAATAGAAGCCTTTGGGTCGAAATAATCTAATTAGATTAGATATAGTTCTGTTAGCAGCTGAGCTAGGCGTCAGCACAGGCTAAGGAATTAAAGGTCTCATCGACGATCCAGATATATACTTCTACATCATCTGATTCGTTCGGATCATACATCGTGGCGATGTGATGATCGTATAAATCGCGTCAAACGATAATCGAACAAATCCGCTGACGAAAACCTTTCCTCAGCAATTTGAGCGAACCGTACATAGTTCAGGTGTAGGACACTTGAGTGACTCGCTACGTGCCAAGTGGGAGATTGTTGGACAATATGACCCATAGCGTCACTATTTGCACAGATCATTGTGTTGTTGTAGCAAATTAACTATGTGACAAAGAAATTGCACTCTCATCATTTGTGATTAGATCACCATAGATATATAAATGAAGAGAGGTCCCTATGATTAGTACCTGGACTGAGAATGATATGAGACAGTATCAGTCCCCGAAGGTTTAATCATTAATATCCCTAGCCGTGTATTATCGAGACTGGACATCGATAATGCGGAATAGGCTAGTATTGCACTTGTGCGCGTTTGTGAGGGCACAACGGCATAGTTCTCATATATATAAGTATTGGATACTTGTGCAAGTGCGATAGGAGGTCGTGTTTCACCGAGGTACGGGAAACAGCTTCGCTCTGGATAGACCCCTCGGAATCCCATTGGTATTATGACTATGTGTCTATGGAGGCCGAAATCAAGGTAGGTGTGTTATGTCTTAACCTGAGACTTACATCGCTAATACTTACGACAATCGGTAAACTTTGGTCTTGGTGGTAGGGGACTTTAAACGGGTTCTGATTCACCACTTCTGGGTTTATCAGAGAGTCGTAGAGTATTGGATGTGATGTCAAGACGGAAGTATCACTCCAGTCATATGGAGATGATGTCACGCAGGATACGGTATTAGTGCTCTTAAGTGCTGCGCGGCCATCGTGATATTATGACCAGGTCATGTATATCCGATTATAGAGACTAGTTACCAGACATCCGATATGTGTTTCGGACGGGGCAGACACTTCCAGCCCCAGCCCTAGCACGTGATTATCCGATACTGGGCCGATATGCACAATACAATTGTATACTACGCTTGATACAGATCATGATATTCTTAGATGAATATGTCCGGAGAACTTGGGAAGACTTGGTGCTTTGCTAGGAGTCGACCTTGTCTCGTAAATCGGTAGAACGTAGTACTTGGTACGTACGTGATTCGGATACTCCGACGACCGTATTTACTGCCAATTATCCGGGGATCTCATGGGTTCGCTTCCGATAATCCACCGATGACGCACAACTTGCACTCTTGAATAATCTGGGATTATATAGAAGAGAGAGAAAATTAATCTAGGATTAATAACGGAGATATTTTATCCGGGATAAAATATCGTCTAGAGAGAGATACGATTAATTCGGAATTAATCGATGAATTAATAATTCGATATATTAAACGAAATTAGATTTCGACGCGGAATTAAAATTAGATTTTAATTCGGGCAAACGAGTTAATTTAGAATTAATTCGTTAGCGACGTAAATAATAATTTCGCCAGGCGCAATTATTTATTTAAATCGATTGAATTAACGTCGCGACGTAAGCTCGGTATTTCGGAAATATCGAACCCGAACGCGTGAGTGCACGTGGGCCCACTTTCATTTGGAAACGTTGGGGCCCACATGACACATGTCATTCTAATGCATTGCATGTAGATATGTGTACAACACTCAATGTTATTGCATGTAGATAGTGTACATGCACTCAATGTTATTGCATGGAAATTGAGTGTTTGACACTCTAAGCCATTGCATGTTTGTGTCATAAATTTATTATTAATTTAAATAAATGGCATAAATATAAATTGATTTTGGTAAATCATTTTAATCAACATAAACACAATCTTCTCTCTCAAATTTCTCTCTCTCTCTCCTCACTCTCACGCCCATTTGAGCAAAGTGTTCACTGGTTTGGAACCAGTTTGGGCGTGAGCTAAAGGGAAGCAAGAGTGGTTTCTCATGGTGAGAATCAAGTGCTAGCACACTTACAAGTCTTGCGAAGGTGGTAAGGTGGTAGGAGTTCCCCCATGAGACGGGATCCATCCGACGAAGTTGGAGCTCCGTTTCTTCACTTCAATTTTCTGTTTTTTGTAGGCAGTGGACTGCATGCAGTAGGCTTACATGGCAGTGCGTTTTTGGGCTTGAATCGTCTCCAAATCGACATAAACCGATCAATGTGAGTATTCCGCTACCTCCGTTGATGTGTTCACACATAATTTCATGTCTTGATTTGATCTTGGGACCTTAGAAAACCAACAAGCATATGAGACCCCAGTCCGCTACATTTTATTTCAAAGTACGATTTCTCGGATAAGGTTAACACCTTAAATCTATCCCATTGATCTTATTCCTGAATAAGTTGTTTCTTCCAAGAATCGAACAATACAAGAATTTTCATGAAAGCCAAGCTTTCATTCATCACACCGATTGTATTATGGAATATCATTTCAAGAAATGATATATTCATCATTAACTTATGACATTTATTGTCATGGCGCTCCACTAAACCTCTTTATATACACAAGAATCATTTTCATTTTGATTAAATCATACACCATTATGAGTACATCAAAACGATAATTCCAAGAACTTAATGTTGCTTAATCATCCATGGACCCTAAAATCCTGCAAACCTGTTGCTTGTTTTGGTACGACAAAACCGCCAGGATTTTGTAAACATCCTCCAAAAGTTTCCTCCATTCCGAAAGCGATTTGACGTTCAGCTGTCATATTTTATGAATAACATGCAGCAACCACGCAATTATCCAAATGGATTACCATGGCAACAGGTAAAAGGTTTCGTCGTAATCGACACAATGTTGATAACGATACCTTTTTTCGCTACAAGGCCTAGCTTAGTACGTTGGCATGTTGCCTTCCATGTATGTCTTCCTTGAAGACTATATAGTACCAATAGGCACAATGCCTTGCAGTACTACAACTAGTATCCAAACTTAGTTGGTATACATGGAATCCATTTCGGACTTCATGGCACTTTTCCATAATAGGGAGTCGATACCTTGTACCACTTCCTCATACGTAGTCAGTTCGTATTCCTCAATAAGATTGACATCTTTATGAGGTGAGATCAGAAACCCATACCCCAGGTTGTTTTCTGACTCTCTCCGACTTACGTGCTTCTTGTGTATACGAAGATTATTAGTATAGTTTCATCCCTGATGAATTATTTGTGTTCCATTAAGGAATCGGTGCCTGCAATATTATTACTCCGATTTTCATCGAGTTTTACTTTCCTCCCACTTACCACTGCATATCGGTATTCCTCTTAGGATAACTGCATGGCGAGCAACATTACATTGTTCACTAGTGAGTTATATAAGTACTATATTTTGGTTTCCCTAGGATAACCATTATTAGGCACTTATCCGATTTGGGTTTTAGTTTGGTATCATCCAAACATATGCCCAACATACCCAAATTTTCAGGAATGAGAAATCCCAGTTTCTTTCATGTTCATATCTAATATGAAGTCTGTCAAACAGATTTTATGGAACCTTATTCTAAATAAATTATGCACTGTTTATACGTATCCGTTGAAGGAAATGGTAGCTCAGACCGACTCATGATTAACCATATCATGTCCAACAAAATTTGGTTTCTCAGTTCGGACACACCGTCAAATTGATGTGTTCCGGGAGGAGTCCTCATTGAAAGAATATTATACTCTTTCAAGTATACGAGAAACTTATTGCTTAAGTATTTTCATCATGGTCCAACCGTGATGGTTTTACACTTTAGCCGATTCTGTTTGTCTACTTCGGGTCGAAACTTTATGAAAGTTTCTGATTCGTGTTTCAAAAGAAACACATAACAATAACGCGATGCCACATCTGTAAAGGTCACGAAATATTCATATCCACCTCTAGCTTAGCTAGATATGGCCCCACTTACGTCACTATGACCAAGGGCTAACAGATCGGTGGCACTTGCACTTTTACCAAGTAAATAGTGTTTTAGGCACTTTGCCTAATAAACTAGATTCGTAGATATTATTTGAATAGAATCAAATTTGCCCTAGTATCCACTCTTTAAAAGTGTGGATATACGAATCTTGTTTAATATGTCCCAGACAACAATGCCACAAATAAGTCTCAACCGTTTAATCCAGTTTGAGCTATTTGTTTGTCATGTCATACGTTTGAGATTTATTTATATTCAAAATATAAATACTATTATTCACATCTAATGTGGTTTATCTCAATATCATCTTTATATAATAAAATACTTTAGTGTTCTAGAATATAAAGGTATACCCGCAACAGGTTAAACCCTGATATAGAGATAATGTATCTAGTCAAACTAGTTACATTGTAACAGTTTCCTAATTTAAGTACACACCCGAAGGGTAGTTCCTAAACTTAGGTATCTACAGTTAAAACAACGACTTTCATCCCGTTTCCAATTCATAGATTAATCTCAACTGTAGTCAGTATCCTGCTCATAGCAGATTCTGCACATCAGTACATATCTTACGTACCACACTCAGTATCTAAAATCCAATTTTAATACTAGTTGTGAACATTTTTATGACAAACATGTTTGAAGTCAGAGCCTTGCCCGTTCTTCAATTCCTTCATTTCTGTCTTGTCCATACGGTAGTCACGCTTCCGTGTACCCATTTGCCACAATTTAGGCAGACATTTTGGGATATGTCATTTGTCTTCCCAGAAGATCATAATGATTTTGCCTTTGCCCATTTTCACATTCCAAAAGCCTTTGGCCAAGCCTTTGGCCAAGCCTTGGCCTTCAAGAATATCGAAGTAAGGTGCGCCTTGCGCTTCTTGCCATATTGCAAACTTTGGCTTTGACTCCTTGAGTATAGCCATTAACTCTCCAAGAGTTTACTCTTGCAATTTAGTACTTCAAAGATCTAAAATTAGATCTATAAAGATCCTTCAATTTCATTATCATACTTTAAGGATCTAATCCTTAGTTCTGATTAAGAAATTAAGGAGTCTATTTTGGCAAGCTTAATGGATTAAGCACTAAAGTTATCATTACATGAATCTTCCAAAGATTATGTTCTACTTATTTGCTTAACTCCGAGCTTAGGCCTAAGATGTTATTTTATCAAATAAAGTAACTTCTTAGTTTTCAAGACTATCCTGATGTTTATTCCCAATTTGAAAATTAAAGTCGTTTAAATACATTTTCACCCAGGATTATGTTTTAAACACTAATTTTTCAATTATCTTGATTCTAATAGTCCAACTATTTAATCAATGATTTTAGGTAGTATTTATTATAATGATTACTATAGTCCAACTATATAATCAACTATAATTTAATTGATTAAATTCAATTATATTGATTACTATAATCCAATTATAAAATCAACTATAATGGAAATAGTTTGAATACAGTCCAACTGTTTAATTAAAACAACATTAATTATTATGTACAGCGACTTTCGTCCCGTTTCCAATTCATAGATTAATCTCAACTGTAGTCAGTATCTTGCTCATAGCAGATTTTGCACTTCAGTACATATCTTATGTACCACACTCAGTATCTAAAATCCAATTTTAATACTAGTTGTGAACATTTTTATGACAAACATGTGTAGGCATTGCATTTTTGCATGTGAAACCCGATGATGAGTCTCAAGTGGAGGCACTACCTTTTTAGTTAAGGATATTGCGAGAAACAGAAGTCGGAAGGGGAAATTTGGAATAAGTATGTCGTCAAGTTCATTTCACAAGTTCACTATTTTCGTTCGTGCTGCGTTCGTTACCACGTTCGAACGTCAAACAGATTGCGGATGTTCGTGCAGCATTCTAAGAGGCGTTCGAACGGTGTCGGTATTTCTGGTTTTGCTGCTAGGCCCACACGCCCAAGGCCCTTAAATTACACCCAAATTAAATCAAATATTAATTAAATTATACATTGAATTAAATAAAATAATTAAACCATTTAGATAAATCAAATATATTAACTTCCTAACTAAGCAAAATCATATACTAAATTAAAAAGATGTCATGCCTAATTAAATCACTCATAACCAATTTCAAGATATTGACTTCCTAATCTAAACCAAATTTGTCCCCCTCGATCTTTGACTTTCCTTGCTCCGCACAAAATCAAATCTCTTCCTTGTGAGACAAGGAGTAGCCCTAGCCATTCTCTATATAAACAACCTCTCACCAAGACATGGCTCGGCTAGCTCATACACATAATTCTCACGCAAGTCACACCACAAAAAGCCCTAGCCACTCACGGTAATAGCAACAAGAAGAACACAAACAATTATCTTCATCTCCTCCACACATCACCGAAAATCTCCCCCATACAGCAGCCCTCCATCACCGAAAATATACCCCCAAATAGCAGCCCAAACACGCTCCAAACAGTCGCTAAAGTACCCCCAAACAGCAGCAAAATCCTCTTAAAACAGTTCCTAAAATCCTTAAAACAGTAACATAAGAACTGCACTTTTAATCCTTAAAATAATCACACAACTGCAATTAAAACCCACAAAAAACACTCGAAATAGTCCGTTGAAATGTCAAAACAGTGACCTGAACAGTGAGCAGAAAATACAGAGGAAACAGCAGTAAAACGGAGGCTAAAAAGCAAGCAAAGCAGCAAAACAGTGAGCCAAGACGCTAAACCAGTGAACCGGAGAAATAGAGGAGCTTTACCCTTCGATCTCCGCGAAAAACGCAAGTCCGAATGTCAGCAAAAAAGGTTAGACCTGAGGGTATTTTCCACATTCATTTTTTGTTTTATTTTTATTATTCATTGAGTATTGTTCGCATGATTGTTATGTCAAAATGCATGTTATGGCCCTTGAGTAGATAAATATGCATGTATCATGAAATATTGTATGTTGTGGACTTGGAATAAAATAAAAGATGTGTCAACTCTCTCGCGGTATATCGGATGGAAACCCGGACATAAATTTCATAGCCGATTCCGAATGGACGGTAGTATGATCTGTACTCGGGATACAACTCCACGTACCACTTGAGTAAACGGCACTTTCTTTGTTTTATGTTGCTTTGATTTATTTATTTTTTGTAATTTGAATTACGCATGTTACTTGTTTATGCATGACGCAATCGAGTGCATGGGCTTAGTAAGTCGGATTAAAGGTCCCCTATTTGGAGGGGTTGAAATCCTTTACCACGATGTTTTGCCGCGCCGGTTAATGTGTGTTCGATTGGATGTAAGATATGTTCAATCGGGCATACTAAGTTTGATGTCATTGTCTTTATTTTTGTATGCATGACGCAATCGAGTGCATGGGCTTAGTAAGTCGGATTAAAGGTCCCCTATTTGGAGGGGTTAAAATCCTTTACCACGATGGTTTGCCGCGCCGGTTGATGTGTGTTCGATTGGATGTAAAATATGTTTAATTGGGCATACTAAGTTTGATATCATTGTCTTTATTTTTTTATGCATGACGCGATCGAGCGCATGGGCTTAGTAAGTCGGATGAAAGGTCCCCTATTTGGGGGTTAAAATCATTTACCACGATGCTTTGCCGCACCGGTTGGTGTATATTCGATTGGATGCGAGATGAGTTCATTCAGATACCTGAGGTCCCACATTGTGGATTTGTTTGTCTATAAATGTGTTGCATGCATCAAGTCTGGTTCCGTTCGAACGCGTTCTCGAACGCCACACGAACGTGAACCTTCTGTTTACCGTTCGAACGCGTCCTCGGACGCTACGCGAACGCACACATATTTTCTTAGTATTTCATGCATCAGGTCTGGTTCCGTTCGAACGCGTTCCCGAACGCCACACGAACGTGAACCTTCTATTTACCTTCTGTTTACCGTTTGAACGCGTTCTCGAACGCTACGCGAACGCGCACCCCCTGAGCTGAGTTATTTTCATCAGATTTCGTACATAATTTTCCCTAGTAGCTATTCCTTCGTATGATGAACCTGATTGTTTCTATGCAATATGCAAGATTGTGTAGGTGTCGTTCGTCTATATTCCCCACATGTATGAGTATAATGTGTTTATTAACTTGTATGCTTGACGTATGTTAATCTTTATGTATGCAAATTGAGACATAGATTACATGCAAATAGGCTGTATGCAAATTAGGATATGTGTTACATGTAAATTTAGATGAACTTGTTGATGTATGCATGAGAACTTAGAAGCATGATAATCTTGGAAATAAGTGTTACTTAAGCTTGATTAAATTATTGCACAAATCCTTTCATTACAAGTGACATAAGTAATGGACCATTCCGAACCCAACGGTTTGAGGTCTTCCCTTGCGAGGGGTGAGTACGGCCTTAAATCTCATTTTCCCGGTTCACACCGGGTGGCGACTCCATTATTTCTCCGATTTAGTCCCTCGTGGCTACTCCGTACTCCCAAATAGGCCGCGAGCCTAGAACAGCATGCGTCGCTCAGTTTCTGTGTTCCCACAGTCTGGCGACTCCACTGGGGATAGAGAATCGGCCCCGAAATATTGTCTTGTAATGTTTGGATTTATGTTCTAATTGACCGTGTCTATAGTGGATAAAATGGGGGTTTAATCAATGGCATTTTGAGGCTAGGTAATGTTTTGGTGTCTTTCTTCATTCACTACCTTCCTAGAATGAAAAGTTGTGAAGGCACCTATATAGCCATATACCCGTAGCCTATTGTGATGGACTAATTTGGAGGACTCGTTGTTTATTCCTGTCACCAAGCGATAAGATCCTAAGAGGCTAGGGTACTTATGAGAGCCTCGCTCCACCCTCCCTCTGGGGAATCTACAACGGGAAATCCATTTGACAGTTAGTCACACACCATAGCTCATTGGCACGTACCTTAGTGTATAAAAAAGGGTGCGCTCACTTGGTCGCTTGAACCCTTGATTGGGGAGACCTAGTTGTGGGCCATCCTTCGCCGGTGAGAGCCTTTGTCTACACTTTTGCGAACCCACCCATAGACCGGGGTTGTATGGTTAAAGTAACAATTATTTCCTTGAGTATGTGCTTGTGGACCATCCTCATTTGGATGTAGTTGGACTATTGTCAGAAATGCGAACTTGCTGGGCCATTTAAACTGGGGCGAGTTCGTACCTTATGACCATTAGGCCCAAAGCTTCTGAAATGTTTATGGGCCATTCTGTAGAAATCATTGTTTTATGTTTGCATTATCTTTCTTTTATGCTTGTGTTTGGGAACATCGTCGTTTGGATCCATTTGGACCATTTGTCATGGGATATGGGCTTGTTGGGCCATTTAAACTAGGACAAGAACGTATTTTATGACGATTGGGACAAAGGCTTCTAAGTGATTGATGGGCCACTTCGTGCTTGTGTTCGGAACATTGCCATTTGGATTTAGTTGGGCTCCTTGCCATGAGATGTGAACTTGTTGGGCCATTTAAACTGGGACGAGTTCACTCCTATGACAGTTAGCCCAAAAGCTTCTAAAATGATGACGGGCCGATTTGTTTGAAAATTTTAATTAATTTAGTATGTTATATATGTTACATGCATCTCATGCACCTCATACATACATATATCATGTTAACACCATCTATGTCTCAAAAAGACATCATAGATACCGTTTGGGTTAAAGAATGAACAAGGCTCATTAAAAGAACAGTAACAGTCATGAGTGAATCCGGTAATGAGGTATCACGTATGGATCAGTTAGAGAATGGTCTCGCCAAGATTACTGAACAGTTGCAAGCCTTGACTACTGCTGTGGCTGGTATGGAATTGCCCCGTGCTGGGGGAAATTCAAAGAATGTGAGGCGTAAGGAGCCTCCGAATGGGTTGGGGGATGATATCCCCACTTTTGATGATGATATGGCAGAGTATGCAGCAGACAGAGTATCTGGGTCTCAGGCAGAGTTACAGAAACTTCGGGATCAGGTTGAGTCAGTTACCTACAAGATGAGGGGTAAGAATGAAGATTTGCTAGATTATGACACACTGACTTTCGAGGAACAGTTGCCGGCACAGTTCAAGATGCCTGATATGTCTAAGTTTAATGGGAATGGGGATCCAATGGTGCATCTCCGACAGTTTGTATCAGTCATGAGTTCAGTTGGCCTGTCTCAGCGCCAAGTGCAAAAGATGTTTGGAATGTCGCTCGAGGGAGCTCCCGTGGTGTGGTACCACAGTTTGGAGAAAAAAGTGAAGGAAGATTGGAGGGAGTTGGCTGACGCCTTCCTGAAGCAGTATGTCACTAACCTAGAGATTGATCTGTCACTCCGCGATCTGGAGAATGTTAAGCAAAAATCGAAGGAGAGTTTTAAGGAGGATGGAGAGGTCAGTTGTTGAAAATACAGACTAGGCCCTCGGAGAAGGACCAAATTAAAATGATTATCAAGGGCACCAAGCCCTCCAATTACAGAAGGTTGAGGAGGATGACCTCCATGATTACAAACTTTCGGCAGTTGAGGGAAACTGTCATGGATATTGAGGAAGAAGAGGACGAGAATAGAAAATTCTATGGTCTGAACAAGGAGGCCCATTGGGGGAACATCGGGAACAAAGCCCATTTCTACTAAGATTGCTGCTATCCGGAACCGGAGATTTTCCAACTTGGGAAGACCCCTGTCAAAGGTGCTAGAGAAATTGAAGAGGCAAGGGCTCTTAAAACCCTTGGAAGCCAAACCATTACCCATCACATTATAACCTAAGCCTTTACTGTCACTTTCACCAACAGAAGGGCCATGACACTGACAACTGTGCCCGACTCCGCCATGAAATCCAAGACCTGATAGACTCCAAGAAAATACCTGACCCAGAAACAGAACAGCCTGACACACACAGAAACCCATTACCCAACTACCGAGTCGTACCACCACCAGCCTATATGATCAATTCTGGCCTCCCAGAAGACCTTGTCCTAAAATCCTTTCACCCTCAAGCCTTTTGTCTGGGAATCTGGGATAGTACTAGTGAAGATGATACTGAGCAGAGGAAAAAAATTTTGGCTTGATTTCTCTAGCAGTGCAGTGATGAGGAAGAAGTGAGGGGAATGACGCGCAGCGGTCGTTTTTACAATGATATGGCAGAAAAGAAAATGGTAAGGAAGTTTTGACAGATGGCAAGAAGTGGTTGAGACAGCAGAAAATACTGAGGGGGATATAGTGCTGAGGCAATTGAGGAAGACTAGAGCACAAGTGAGTATCTGGAACTGTTATGTGCGTCTCGGGAGCATAGGCAGGCCATGGTTGAGGCCTTGAGCAAGATTGTGGTACCGGAAGACGCCAACCCTACAATGTTTATTGGGTCAGTTCAGAAAGAAGCTTTTCAGATATCTTTTTCTGAGGATGAACTCCCGGCGGAAGGAAGAAATCATAATAGGCCTTTATTTATCAGGGCCGAGGTGAGAGGCAAGAGAACTTCATGTGTGATGGTGGATGATGGTTCGTCCATCAATGTGTGCCCGTTGAAAATTCTGGCAAGATTGCGTATGAAAGCAACAGACTTGGACCCCTCAGCCGACTATTAAGGCTTATGATGACAGTAAAAGGGGAGTTGAGGGTACTTTGTGGCTATGGTCAAGGTAGGCTTGATTGAAGATGAGGTTGAGTTCACGGTACTGGACATCCCGGCTACTTTCGCCTTATTGTTGGGAAGGCCTTGGTTTCACAAACTTGGGGGGGGCGTGCCTTCCACTTTACATCAGATGATCAAGTTTCCGTATGAGGGAGAAGTTGTTACTATCCGGGCTGAGATAGATAATGTCGTGGCCGCCTTAGAGATACACCTTTCACGATTCAGGTGTCAGCTACTTTTGAGAGGGTGGATCTAGGGTGGCTAGGATCCGGGCTGAGATAGATAATGCCGTGGCCGCCTTAGAGATACAACCTTTCACGAGGTTTCAGGTGTCAGCTACTTTTGAGGAGTGGGTGGATCCTAGGGTGGCTAGGATCATGAGAAAAATGAAGTTTGAGCCGGGTGAAGGTTCAAAATTACCAGATTCTAGAGGATAGACTACTCGGAAGGGTTTGGGGTACAAGTCGGATGAACAAAAGCCGAAGGTCAAGAAAAAGGGCCTGAAACTGATGGAATGTTTTGTGAAAGCTTCAGGATATCAAGGGGAGCCTGAACCTGTAGAAGTTAATGGAATTGTGGTACCTAGGTTTGAAATCTTCCAGGATATGTTGGGTAAGAAGCCGATAGTTGAAGAAATTGTGAAGAAAGAATAAGAGAATTGGGAGGAAGAACTGATGAAGTTGGAGAGCCTGACTCTGGGAGAGAACAAAAAGCCTGAGGAAAGCCTGGTTGCAGAGGAAGAAATGCCTATAGATGATGAAGAAATTTACCTTCCTGATTTGTTTGAATGTACTTCTGCATTATCCAATAATAAAGACATCTATTTTGCTTACTTGCCTGAGTCATTTCCATTTACTCTGCACGAATTAAGCATATTTGATATCAGTTCAGCCAGAACTACTGCATTTAACCTTGGTACACCCGAGAGTCCCAAGGAAATTCTGATTGCAAGTGAAGTTACCTCCGACGAGAGAGAGGAGAAACTAGAAGAAGTGTTGGTCAGATATGCCAAATGTTTGCTTGGTCCTATGAGGACATGCCTAGGGTAGACAGAAACATTACCCAGCACACAATACCAACTTATCTGAACATGAGGCCAGTAAAACAGAAACTCCGACAGATGAGACCAGAATGGGCTGAGAAAGTCAGAGAGGAAGTTAAGAAACAGATAGATGTGGGGTTCCTGGAAGTAGTGAAGTATCCTGAGTGGTTGGCTAATATAGTGCCGATGCCAAAGAAAGACGGGAAGGTCAGAATGTGTGTAGACTACAGAGATCTCAACAAGGCTTGTCCGAAAGATGATTTTCCTCTACCGCATATAGATGTTCTGGTTGATAGTGCGGCTTTATCTGCTATGTATTCATTGCAGATGGGTTTTCAGGTTACAATCAGGTTCTCATGGCTGAAGACAAACACAAGACTGCATTTGTTACGAGTGGGGTGGGTACTTACTGTTACAAGGTAATGTCGTTTGGGCTTAAGAATGGGGAGCTACTTATCAGCGGATGGCCACTACACTTTTCCACGACTTGATGCACAAAGAGATTGAGGTGTATGTGGATGATATGATGGTGAAATCAGAGACAAGAGTTGGGCATATTGAAGCACTGGAAAGGTTCCTTCAGAGAGTTGACAGATACAACATGCAGCTTAATCCCAAGAAATGTGTGTTTGGGGTGACATCAGGGAAATTGCTTGGTCATACAGTGGGAATGGGCGGAATAGAGGTAGATATTGAGAAAATCAAGGCAATCACAGAAATGCCTGCACCGAAGACAGAAAAAGAAGTCAGAGCTTTCTTGGGAAAGATTCAGTACATCAGTAGGTTCATCGCCAAGTTGACATCAGTATATGAGCCTATCTTCAAACTGTTGAGAAAGGATCAGCCAGTGAGATGGAATGAACAGTGTCAGACAGCCTTCGACAAAATCAGAGAGTACTTGGTAAAGCCTCCTGTATTGAAACCTCTGAGACCGGGCAGACCTTTGGTATTGTATTTGGCTATAGAATCAGAAGCACTGGGGGCAATGATGGTATAGGCAGATGAGACAGGGGTAGAACATACAGTTTACAATCTAAGTAAGAAGATGCTCCCGTATGAGGCTCGGTATCAAGAAGTAGAGAAGATTTGTATTGCCGTGGTATGGGCTTCCAGAAAGTTGCGACATTATTTCCAGTCTTACAAGATCCAGGTAGTGGCGAAGGAAAATCCTCTGAAATATCTTCATTCGGTGCCTTCACTAGTGGGAAAATGGGCAGATGGTTGGTATTGCTGACAGAGTTTGACATTGAGTATCTCACCTCCAAAGTGATCAAAGGGCGAGCAGTAGCAGAGTTTCTGGCATTGCAACCTGTTGAGGGGGATCAGTATAAGTTTGAATTTCCAGACGAAGAGATCCAAGCAATAACAGTTCAAAGATGGAAGATGTATTTTGACGGAGCAGTGAATTACAAGGGGCCGGAATTGGGATCGTGATAGTGACCCCCGAGGGAGAGACTTTGCCTTTGGCCAAGAGGTTGACATTCAGAGTGACTAACAACATGGCCGAGTATGAAGCATGTTCTTTTGGTTTGACAGCATTGATAGCCTTGAAGGCCGGGAGTGTGGAAGTCTATGGAGATTCTATGATGGTAGTCCAGTAGATGCGAGGAGAATAGGAATTGAAAGAAGAACGGTTGAAACCATACCTTTTTCACCTCAGAAAGTTGGCACAGGTTATCCCCGAGTATAAGTTTCAGCACTTACCGAGAGAATAGAATCAAATGGCAGATGCATTGGCTACATTTGCAGCAACTTGGGAAAATCCAGAAAAGTTAGTGATGAGACCGTTGATACTGACAACAGCAAGCAGACCTATTTATGAGAGAAACATTTCTGGAAGTTGAGGTCGACGACGGTAACCTTGGTATTATGACATTCAGAGGTATCTGGAACATGGTGAACTCCGGAAGGGGCAGGCAGAAAAGACAGAATAGCCATTCAGAAGTTAGTTCCCAGTATGTGACTTTGAAAGGGGAACTGTACAAGAGGCAAGCAAACGGTATTCAGTTGAAGTGTTTGAGAAAAGAAGAAGCTCAGCATGTAATGGAAGAAATACACGCCCGGGTATGTGGTCCGCACATGAAGTTGTTGAATCTGTCCCGCAAGATAGTGAGACAAGGTTTTTATTGGTCAACCATGGAAACAGACTGCGCGAGATGGTAAAGCACTGTCATGACTGTCAAGCACACGTTAACTTGAATCACTTACCGCACACAGAGAGTGAACGGGTTGTCAGAGCCGTGGCCTTTCTCAGCATGGGGAATTGATATGATTGGAGAAATTCGACCGAATGCATCGAATGGGCATCGCTTCATAGTAGTGGCCGTGCGTAGATTACTTCTCGAAGTGGGTGGAAGCCGAATCATTCCGCAATGTTATAGCAAAACAGATGGCAAAGTTTATAGCTCAGAACCTCATTGCGGCATGATATGTCGCATCATGTAGTGACAGACAACGGAGTTCAGTTTCAAGGAGAGACGAAGGCAATGTTACAGAGGTACAGGATAGGCCACCACAAGTCATCACTGTATAGGACGCAGGCAAATAGGGCAGTTGAGGCAGCCAACAAGACTATAAAGATGATTTTAGCCAAGATGACAGAAAATTGCAGAGATTGGGCTGAGAAATTACCGTATGCTTTGTGGGGGTACAGAACATCAGTAAGAACAGCAACAGAGGCCACACCTTACTCTTTGGTCTATGGAATGGAAGCAGTATTACCAGTAGAGGTGGAAATACAGTCCATGAGGGTATTAGCAGAGGCATAATTACCGGAACAAGAGTGGTCTGCACAGAGGTTTGATCAGTTAGCACTGCTGGATGAGAGGAGAACGAAGTCTTTGTATCACATGCAGTTGTATCAGAAGAGACTAGCCCGGGCATTCAACAAGAAGGTGTACGTCCCACCAAGATCAGAAAGGGTGATTTGGTACTTAAGCAGTCGAGGCCGTCGACGATAGATCCGAGAGGAAAATTTCAGACCTAACTGGAAGGACCTTACATAGTGCAGAAGGTAATGGGAAATGGAGCAGTGAGCTATCAGACTTGGAAGGAAACGAGTTCACCGAGCCGATCAACGTGGACAGATTGAAACAATACTTTTTCTGAGGAAGAAAAGACTGAGCAGTCACCAAGGAAATTGTAGAAGACCTAACCCAAAGGGATAAGAAAAATCATTCATGCATACACATAACATTGCATTCTCTTCGTGTTTGTTCTTGGTTTTGTGTTCGCAGGTTCAAAGAAAAGAGAAAGCGGCAGAAATGAGCCAAACAATGTCAGCGCAGTTTCAGTCATAGGGATGAGTCCTAGGCGGCGAGGCCCATGTCAGCTTTGGGGCGAGGCCCATATCGGCTTGGGGGCGATGCCCATGTCAGCTTGGGGCGAGGCCCATGTCAGCTTGGGGGCGAGGCCCATGTCAGCTTGAGGGCGAGGCCCACATCGTCAGCAGTTTTGGGATGCGTCCCAGGGTCGAGGTACCCTTGTTGACAGTTGCAGTTCTGGGATGCGTCCTAGGGTCGAGGGCTCACTGCATCATCAGTTGTAGTTCAGAGTCGAGGTGCCAGGTTGAGTGCCCACTACATCATCAGTTCGAGGGCGAGGTCCCTATTGTCAGCGGTGTTGGGTCGAGGTTCCCAGGGCGAGGTGCCCCCATTGTCGTAGTAGTTTTGGGATGCGTCCGAAGGTCGAGGTACCCCTGTTGACAGTTGCAGTTCCGGGATGCGTCCCAGGGTCGAGGTACCCCCGCTGTCGGTTGCAGTTATTGGGATGCGTCCCAGGATCGAGGTCCACTGCAGCACCAACTCAGCTCGAGGCAGCAGACGAGCCAGGTAAGTAAAAATACGTTGCATAACTTTGATAGGATTGTTCTAAGTCACACACTGCATCAGTCCCATCAAAGTGGGGGTGACTGTAGGCATTGCATTTTTTGCATGTGAAACCCGATGATGAGTCTCAGTTGGAGGCACTACCTTTTTAGTTAAGGATATTGCGGGAAACGGACGTCGAAAGGGGAAATTCGGAATAAGTATGTCGTCAAGTTCATTTCACAAGTTCACTGTTTTCGTTCGTGTTGCGTTCGTTACACACGTTCGAACATCAAACAGATTACGGACGTTCGTGCAGCGTTCTAAGAGGCGTTCGAACGGTGTCGGTATTTCTGGTTTTGCTGTTAGGCCCACACGCCCAAGGCCCTTAAATTACACACAAATTAAATCAAATATTAATTAAATTAACATTGAATTAAATAAAATAATTAAACCATTTACCAATTAAATAAAACATAAAATATAATCATACCTAATTAGATAAATCAAATATATTAACTTCCTAACTAAGCAAAATCATATACTAAATTAAAAAGATGTCATGCCTAATTAAATCACTCATAACCAATTTAAAGATATTGACTTCCTAATCTAAACCAAATTTGTCCCCCTCAATCTTTGACTTTCCTTGCTCAACACAAAATCAAATCCCTTCCTTGTGATACAAGGAGTAGCCCTAGCCATTCTCTATATAAACAAACCCATCACCAAGACATGACTCGGCTAGCTCATACACATAATTCTCACGCAAGTCACAACACAAAAAGCCCTAGCCACTCACAGCAATAGCAACAAGAAGAACACAAACAATTCTCTTCATCTCCTCCACACATCACTGAAAATCTCCCCATTACTGCAGCCCTCCATCACCAAAAATATACCCCCAAACAGCAGCTAAAAAAAACACGCCTCCAAACACCGCTAAAGTACCCCCAAACAGCAGCAAAATCCTCTTAAAACTTCCCTAAAATCCTTAAAATAGTAACATAAAACTGCACTTATAATCCTTAAAATAATCACACAACTGCACTTAAAACCCACAAAAAACACTCGAAACAGTCCGTTGAAATGTTGAAACATCAAAACAGTGACTTGAACAGTGAGCAGAAAATACAGAGGAAACAGCAGTAAAACGGAGGCCAAACAGCAAGCAAAGCAGCAAAACAGTGAGCCAAGACGCTAAACCAGTGAACCGGAGAAATAAAGGAGCTTTACCCTTCCGATCTCCGCGAAACGCAAGTCCGAAAGTCGGCAAAAAAGGTTAGACCTGAGGGTATTTTCCACATTCGTTTTCTGTTTTATTTTTATTATTCATTGAGTATTGTTCGCATGATTGTTATGTCAAAATGCATGTTGTGGCCCTTGAGTAGATAAATATGCTTGTATCATGAAATATTGTATGTTGTGGACTTGGAATAAAATAAAGATGTGTCAACTCTCGCGGTATATCGGATGGAAACCCGGACATAAATTTCATAGCCGATACGAATGGACGGTAGTATGATCTGTACTCGGGATACAACTCCACGTACCGCTTGAGTAAACGGCACTTTCTTTGTTTTATGTTGCTTTGATTTATTTATTTTTCGTCATTTGAATTTCGCATGTTACTTGTTTATGCATGACGTAATCGAGTGCATTGGCTTAGTAAGTCGGATTAAAGATCCCCTATTTGGAGGGGTTAAAATCCTTTGCCACGATGCTTTGCCGCGCCGGTTGATGTGTGTTCGATTGGATGTAAGATATGTTCAATCGGGCATACTAAGTTTGATGTCATTGTCTTTATTTTTATATGCATGACACAATCGAGTACATGGGCTTAGTAAGTCGGATTAAAGGTCCCCTATTTGGAGGGGTTAAAATACTTTACCATGATGCTTTACCGCGCCGGTTGATGTGTGTTCGATTGGATGTAAGATATGTTCAATCGGGCATACTAAGTTTGATATCATTGTCTTTCTTTTTTTTATACATGACGCGATCGACGCATTGGCTTAGTAAGTCGGATTAAAGGTCCCCTATTTGGAGGGGTTAAAATCCTTTACCACGATGCTTTGCCGCGCCGGTTGGTGTATATTCGATTGGATGTAAGATGAGTTCAATCAGATACGTGAGGTCCCACATTGTGGATTTGTTTGTCTATGAATGTGTTGCATGCATCAGGTCTGGTTCCGTTCGAACGCGTTCTCGAACGTGAACCTTCTGTTTACCATTCGAACGCGTCCTCGAACGCTACGCGAACGCACACGCATTTTCTTAGTGTTTCATGCATCTGGTCTGGTTCCGTTCGAACGCGTTCCCGAACGCCACACGAACGTGAACCTTCTATTTACCGTTTGAACGCGTTATCAAACGCTATGCGAATGCGCACGCATCTTCTTAGTGTTTCATGCATCAGGTCTGGCTCCGTTCGAACGCGTTCTCGAACGCTATACGAATGCGAACCTTCTGTTTACCGTTCGAACGCGTTCTCGAACGCTACGCGAACTCGCACCCCCTGAGCTGAGTTATTTTCATCAGATTTCATACATAATTGTCCCTAGTAGCTATTCCTTCGTATGATGAACCTGATTGTTTCTATGCATTATGCAAGATTATGTAGATGTCGTTCGTCTGTATTCCCCACATGTATGAGTATAATGTGTTTATTAACTTGTATGCTTGACGTATGTTAATCTTTATGTATGCAAATTGAGACATAGATTACATGCAAATAGGCTGTATGCAAATTCGGATATGTGTTACATGTAAATTTAGATGAACTTGTTGATGTATGCATGAGAACTTAGAAGCATGATACTCTTGGAAATAAGTGTTACTTAAGCTTGATTAAATTATTGCACAAATCCTTTCATTACAAGTGACATAAGTAAGGGACCATTCGAACCCAACGGTTTGAGGTCTTCCCTTGCGAGGGGTGAGTGCGGCCTTAAATCTTATTTTCCCGGTTCACACCGGGTGGCGACTCCATTATTTCTCCGGTTTAGTCCCCCGTGGCTACTCCGTACTCCCAACTAGGCCGCGAGCCAAGAACAGCATGCGTCACTCAGTTTCTGTGTTCCCACGACATGTTTGAAGTCAGAGCCTTGCCTGTTCTTCAATTTCTTCATGTCTGCCTTGTCCATACGGCAGTCACGCTTCCGTGTCCCCATTTTCCACAATTTAGGCAGACATTTTGGGATATGTCATTTGTCTTCCCAGAAGATCATAATGATTTTGCCTTTGCCCATTTTCACATTCCAAAAGCCTTTGGCCAAGCCTTGGCCTTCTAGAATATCGAAGTAAGGTGCACCTTGCGCTTCTTGCCATATTGCAAACTTTGGCTTTGACTCTTTGAGTATAGCCATTAACTCTCCAAGAGTTTACTATTGCAATTTAGTACTTCAAAGATCTAAAATTAGATCTATGAATATCCTTCAATTTCATTATCATACTTTAAGGACCTAATCCTTAGTTCTGATTAAGAAATTAAGGAGTCTATTTTGGCAAGCTTAATGGATTAAGCACTAAAGTTATCATTACATGAATCTTCCAAAGATTATGTTCTACTTATTTGCTTAACTCCGAGCTTAAGCCTGAGATGTTATTTTATCAAATAAAGTAACTTCTTAGTTTTCAGGACTATCCTGATGTTTATTCCCAATTTGAAAATTAAAGTCGTTTAAATACATTTTCACCCAGGATTATGTTTTAAACACTAATCTTTCAATTATCTTGATTCTAATAGTCCAACTATTTAATCAACGATTTTAGGTACTATTTATTATAATGATTACTATAGTCCAACTATATAATCAACTATAATTTAATTGATTAAATTCAATTATATTGATTACTATAATCCAATTATAAAATCAACTATAATCGAAATAGTTTGAATACAGTCCAACTGTTTAATTAAAACAACATTAATTATTAGTCCAACTAATAAATTAATTTATTGACAAATTATTTGAAATGAGCGCGTATGGCAAGTAACTAAACGAATATTGCAAATTTAATACTTGCCTCCCACTATTTTTCGGTGAGCCTCTAACCCTCTGTCGAGTACTCGAGAAACCTTGTTTCCTAGTGGGCTAGGATCCCGTTAAATAACACACAATCTTGACTTTGGCCAACAAATTGTATGATAATTAACTAGGTAGATCTCTAAGATCAATTGGATCTCATCCAATTCCTAGATCCAGTAGGTGGACATCCAAGTCCGAAACATATATCTTATATATGCTAATATATCCAATATATTTCCTAACCTTTTTCCTCTGAATCAACTAAGCCTTGGCTTTGGCACAACAAACTTAGTGATCCCAGTTAAGCGGAACCCATTGACCATGGAAAGCTTCGTAATCAATGTCGATGGACAAGAAGTGATCTTGACTTTGGCCAACAAATCACAACTTGGACAAGACACCAATATGGAACAAAGCCTTCGTGACTCAAACACATCTTCGACTGATAAAGGCCTTGACTTTGGCCAACAAACCAATGCCAGTCTTGGATCTTGAGTAAGAATTACTCAATGGAAGGAAAAACGCTTCATATTTTGTGAGGGTTTTTCGCGTGCAAATTGGCAAACAATTTATTATCTTTGTTAAGGTCTCATTATCATACACCCTTAAACATGCATTCTAAACACATAATAAGGCGCGTAAAATAAATAATAATGATATGCGGATGGATACTTAACACATTGTTCCTAGAACAAATCTCTCAATTTCCTCTCTCCCGCTAGCACAAGTATTTACTTCTACCCGTTACATAACACTCCTAGAGAAACCTCATTTATATTTAGGGGAATAGGTGAGAAGAGAAATACAAAGAGTAAGGAGGTAATAGGCTGGACAGGCAGGTCCAATTAATAAATTCTAAATTTATTACAACAATTTCCAAAATTACCCCACCCATCTAATATCCATCTGATATACATTATTCATGCATCGCAACCATGTATTCACACAAGCATGTTATCAATAAATCTAATCCAATTAATTAATCTGATAATTAATGACCATCCAATGTTCAAACAACGATTTGATTTTGCGCGAGTCCAACTCGTTTTGCGAATAAGTACTCAAAGTACGAATTCTTGAACTAAATTAAACTACAACATTAAATCCAATTTAATATGTATTTAATACTAATTCTCTATTTAATTCCAAATTAAATATTACACTTTATTAACGAACATTTACGACTTAGATTCTAAATCTAACTGTTACGGGTCTCAAAGCCCGATTAATGTCCTACGTTAATTTAATTTAAAGTCCAAAGGGCTTTTAATTAATTTCTTAAGGCGTAGACTTTTGGTCCACATGGGTCAAACCCAAAGACTAAAGCCCATTTAAAGGAATCACCCTTACATGCCTAGAAACCAACTTAGGCCCATTAGGCCCAATTAAAGTTAAAGGTCAATTAGTCATAATTGGACTTTATGGATGCGGTTTTGGGCCCAATTGGATCCAACCAATTTAGCCTAAACCCATCTTGGTACAACCAAGCCCAATAAGCCCAATTACAACATTACAAGCCCAAATCCAATTTAAGCCCAACATAATTAAATTCCAAAATTCCAATTTCACAATTTAATTACTCAAAGTGTAAGCCATAATTAATCAACCGAATCAATATTTCCAAAACACCAATTAGCCTAATTAATTATGCTCATTAACATTAAAACATGTCCAACACATTTTAATCAAAAATCAAACCCATTTCCCATGCTTATCAAGTCTCGGCAATTAGGGTATTTTTATGTCCGATTCGAATTCAATCCAATTAAATCCAATTCAACATTAAATCAACATTCCCAATCGTTTCAAGTCATCCAATGATCAACGAAACAAAATACCAAGACATTAGGGCAAGTAGTAGATTCGGCCAAGCCAATCTTTTTTGGGAAAATTGATACAATCAATATTACATGAAATTGATCCAATCAAACTTCAATTAAATATCATTTAAGCATGCTCAATCAAGCAATTTTATCAAATCATGCTCAAATACAATTTACCCAATTTTTAACCCTAGAAAGTTTCATGCTCAATATTGGCTCAAGATACCATTGTTGGGTTTCTCTAAGGTCCCAAGGAACATTATCAAGCAAGAAACAAGTATGAATACATCAAAGGAAGTTGCGGAATACTTACATTGAGCGATGCGACGCACACAAAAACTTCAAGTTCTCCTCCAAGGTGCATTCGGCAGTGACAGTTTTTGAGCTCTCCAAAATTCGGCAATCTCCAAGCTCCAAGCTTTCGGATGGTGATTCCAAGCTCATAAGTGGGTTTCCCTATCTCCTTCGCAAGACTCTATTGTGTGCTAGCACTCATGATTTTGCAACAAAATCATCTTGCTTCTCCTTGCCATTCTGGGAAAACCAGAAAACATAAGAAGAAGAGGCCCTAGGCCGAGAGAGATGGAAGAAGAAAGAGAAGATAGAAGGTTTTGTTGGTTAGTGGTAAAAATGTGTATCTAATACACCAAAATAAATTTCCAAATTCATTTACCAAATTTTTGGCTTTCCAAAAGTCAAAAGGCTTTAAGCCATAACCACTCCCATCAATTATTCACATCAATCAAGTGACAAGTTGTCACATCAATTGATTGACAAGCGATTTGACGCTTGATGTGACTTGCGGGCCGCACTCGAATTCGAAATGCGAGTGCGCTCGCAAACACTCTCGGGCTCGGGTTTGCTAATTCCAAATTAACGAATTTTCTATTGCGACGAAATAAAATCTAATTTAATTAAATAACTTTACCTAGCAAAATTAATATTCATGTCGCTAACGAATTAATTCTAAATTAACTCGTTCGCCCGAATTAAAATCTAATTTCAATTCCGCGTCGAAATCCAATTTCGTTTAATATATCGAATATATTATTTTATCGATTAATTCCAAATTAATCGTTTTCTCTCTTTAACAATATTTTATCCCAGATAAAATATCTCTGTAATTAATCCCAGATTAATTTTCTCCCTCATCATTAATTAATCCCAGATTAATCAAGTGCGAGTCATACGTCATCGGTGAATCTTCGGGAAGCGACCCATGAGATCCCCGGATATGTTGGCAGTAAATCCGGTCGTCGGACTAACCGAACACGTAAGTACCTAGTACTACGTTTTTATCGATTTACAAGACAAGGTTGGCTTCTAGCAAAGCGCCATGCCTACCCAATTCTCAAGAAATATTCTTACAATAATATGTGATCTATATCAGGCGTAGTATACGTAGTATTCTATATTTCGATCCAGCATCGGATGTCACGTGCAAGGCCTGGGGCTGGAAATGTGTCTGCCCCGTACGAAGCACATATCGAATCTCTGGTAACTAGTCTCTATATCGGATAATCATGACCTAGTCATATTATCCCGATGACTGCAGTACATAAGAGCACCAGTATCGTATCCCACGTGACCATCATCTCCATTATGACTAGAGTGATACTTCCATCTTAACATCACACCCAACACACTATGATTCTCAATATACCCAGCAGAGGCATACACAGAACCTGTTAAAGCCCTGGACGACCAAAACCAAAGCATATTGATTGTCGCAAGTATTAGCGGTGCAAGTCTCAGGTTAAGACCAAATACACCTACCCTGATTCGGACTTCCATAGACACATAGTCATACTACCAATGGAATTCCGAAGGGTCTATCCAGAGCGAAGCTGTTTTCCGTACTATCGGTAAAACACAACCTCCTATTACATTTGCGTGAGTATCCTATACCCAAATATATGAGAACTATGTCGTTATGCCCTCACAACGCGCACAAGTGTAATACTAGTCTTTTACGCATTATCGATGTCCAATCTCGATTACACTCTGACTAGGGATATTTAATGATTAAACCTTCGTGGATTGATATTGTCTCATATCATCTCAATCCAGGATCTAATCATATGGACCTTTCATCATTTATATATCTTGGTGATCTAATCACAAATGATAAAAGAGCAATTTCCTTTGTCAGATAGTTAATTTGTACAACAACACCATGATCTGTACAAATAGTGACGCTATGGGTCATAACTGTCCAACATAAAACACATCAGTGTTGAGCAGAGAGTTATATGTTAACAGTCTCTAGTTCATGTGCATATTGGTAATCCATTTTTGAAATAATAACTATTATTATTAAATAAAATGGAAAAACCATATTGTAGTAGTTTTGAAATAGAAATCAAATTTCTACGAAAAAACAGGAATAAACATAACTTTGTTTAAATTCGAATAATTATTATTTGAAAATTGAAAACTGGTAACTCCCATTAATTTCACTGAAACGACATCCCTTATCATGACTCTCATGGTAAAGTTACATTCAGCAAGATCTTTCTATGTATCAAGTAGTTATACTATTAGTCTTCCCACTGTTTATTTCTCTTCTTTGCAGGTTTGAAAAATTCAGTAACACTTGCTTCTCAACTAGGCTTATGAAGATCCATCAATATGGGCTCATTTAATATCAACTTGTTCATAACATAGTTGCTCTTAAAACGTAGGAAACTCTTCGAAAAAAAAAGTATACATGACCATAGTCACCTGACTACTCCCATTGATACAACATCTGTAGGTTTTGACCATTTTGAAGTGGATCATCATCCTTAAGATATGTTATCGGATAAATGTCGCTTCCTTCATCTTCGTGGTCATCACTGAGACCAATGACTCATGAAGTTTTCACTCCGAAGGCTTCCCAAACATGTCTTGCAATGACTTCATCATCATGGAGTTGTATCCATTGGTTCATGTTTTGCACCATGAACATTATACATCCTCGCTAGCAAGTAGTAGTGGGCATTCTCATTGGTCGTGACCTATCTTTGGTGTGTATCATGTACAACTTGGCTAGCATTTCTAGCCAGCTTTGGAGGACACTCCACATTAAGATAAATTTATGGTCTTCAAAAATTCCAGGACAACGTTCATGTTACTTTTCATTTATCGTAATTTTCTCTCATAGATTTTTCATTAGAAAGTATGGAAATATCGGAGGAAAATGGCTAAAACTTTTAATGAACAAACATGCATTTAAAATTTTATTCATCGTATATTAAAATCATCACAAGCATTCTGTCATAAAATTAAACATGATACATGGACCATGTAAAATGAATTAGAAACCAAAAAATAATTATTATGTCATGGAAACCTAACATTCCACAAATAAAGGTCGTCGTAGGGTATGTCAAATATTTGCAAGCTAGATCGAGACAATCTCAATTGATTAATATATGTGGGAATAACTCTTATTCCTATATTAATCAACTACTGTTTGATTTGATCAAGGAATTTTGATTAACATTTAATCATTCTTTTGTGAGTGTAATCCGTTGTTTCGGAACTCTTGAACTTAACTAGTGAAGTGCTGCCGTAGGGTATGTCAGTTCACTAGATACATCTAGAATTCTTATCCTCTCGGAATTCGATCTTGATATTGACCCGAAATAGACACCACCCATAGGGGATGAAAACAAAGTTGTCTCGAGACGCCTTTTGAATCTCACGTTATCGAACTAACAACAGAGATTGCTGGATATATTTTCATATATTGCTCTCCCACTCACTATTTTAAAATTTAAGGTTTCTACTACACTAGTATCTACTTTGCTTAGATTATGTGCGGCTAAAAACATAACCTAATTAATACTAATGGATTATTAGTGACATCTTCAAATTTTAACACTTAAAAATTTTGTTCACTAATTTTATTAGTCCAAACTAATATAACCCAATTAAATATTTTAATTAAGTGTTTTTTTTAGTGAGTTATTTCAATTTTAACTCTTAAAATTTTAGTTCACTATTTAAAGTTCAAAATTTTTGAATTCCGATGTTAAAAATTATTTAATTAAACTATTTAATTAAAATACATATGACTTATGCTATTTTTCTTTGGTACCTGTAATTGATTCCCAAGTGCAAACCACACTACCGTCCATTCAGAATCGGCTATGGAATTTATATACGGGTTTCCAACCTATATACCAAAATAAATAACTAGTCTCCTATCATTTTTCTTTTTCCGAATTACCAAATTTTAAACTTTTTTAAATTAAACTATTTAATTTATTTGCATGTATTAATCTAAATTTTAACTATTTAAATTTGCATAAGTTTTATGCTTTAATTAATTAAACTTGCATATAATGTCATGACATGTTATAATGCATGAGCGGGCATCCTATGCTATATGACATGTTATTCAAACAATTTACATTAAAACATACATACAACAAAACTAATGTATTGATCAGGCTCTTATTTTTCTATACTAATCTAATTAGTACATAAATTACCAAAGCATCACTTGGTCTTTAATTTTATAACAGCAAAATTCATTTGTCATTTTTTCCAAACTTTTCAAATTTTATAACAGCAAAATTCATGGTTAAATATATTCATAATGAAGACATTAAACATCCACCTTAATACATATTTTGTAACTCATTTTGAAATAATGTGTATTAATATCAAATATTAATACACATTTTAATTCAAAATAATAATTAAATTATCCAATAGTTTAATATTTATAAAATATAAATATAAATATATATGCTTATCTTATAATCAATCAATAATGAAAACTTTATATTAAACTTATTTAATATTGCAAGTGTGACTTCAATTATTAATCACAATAATAATTTTAACATAATCTATTATTATACATGTGAGTTCATAATTGAACTATCCAATGATGATATGATTTTCTATAGTATATTGAGTTAGCACGATGACCAAATAGACTTGCAGTTCTGAGATCTAATAATCTCGAAATATTAATTAAAACTCTTTAATCAAATATTCTGAATTATTAACTTTAAAAATTCCACTAAAAATCTGAAGTTGCACTCTCGTTACTGCAAATATACCGAAACCCGTATGCGTCCATCGATATAATCACTTCATACAGATTGACCCTCCATAAGTATCTCATAATTAGAGTCGGGTCATAATATCTCTTATACCCCTCTAAATATTTTGTTCCATAAGTACCATTGATTCTCTAATGAATAATTTATTCATAACTATTATTAATATTAATCTTTCTATTCATAAATTAAAAGACTTGAGCGCTTTAACCGTTCAAGTACCGAATCAGCCCTTAAAATATACTCATCTACATCTCGTAAGAAGTAGTGGATTCCAATTCTATGTAAAACATCATGAGCCACACACCAAACCATGTCCCAAAAGTACGTAGCTAATGGTCAGGATTTCTTCACTAACCCCAGCTTTATAAATCAAAGGACATAGCCTGCCATGCAGGAGTTCGTAGTACACTCAGGATTCAGATCAACCAATATATGATCATCTATTAGACTGTTATGAATTTCTTTATTTAACAAATTTCCAAAAAAATCATTTTTGTCTTGGTATAAGGTGCATTTATTCCTATGTCACCACATGAACGAACCCGGATCAAAGTCGTCATATAATATGGAATGGACTGCGGCTGCAGATAAACCACAAACAAAATGCCCGTCTTTATTTGCTCTCTACGGAGTATTTAGGATTATTAATTCCAGACTTAAATCTTTTTGTGTATAATATTTATACACTAAGTCTAAAACTACATTTAATATCCAAGGGCATACATGATAATTTATAATATGCGACTTTAAAGTCAACACTATGATAAATGAAAATTGCATCGTTTATTACTTAAAATAAATCTTGTTTACATATTACATTATGCTCTATGGCATATATCCAAATAGGGTATTCCTTGGAGCGAATATTGAATGACTTATTAGATGATTCCTAAATGTTGGTAGTGCACGCCACTGTCAATAAGAATCTCTTCCAGTTGAGTTGTATATCTAATCCTCTAAATATATGATAATATTGATTTTGTGTGTGATCTTCCACACTTAGATGGTATGCATGTCAGAGAACTTTCATGGTATGACCGCTCGATATTCGTTGGGTATTGACCCATGCATTCATTAATCAAGTTTGGATCAAGATAGGATTTGCCGGTCTAAATGTGTACCATTAAAGGGTTTAGGTATCTAATGTTTTGAGTAATGATTCTAAAGACTTTGGAAAAAGCCATTCACCTAGGGTTGATTGTGTACACATTAGAAATGGTGTTCTGATTAGTTATAAAGAATCATGGATTTGTCGACAATATGAGATGTGTGTTTTGGAAATTTGATGGGTAATCTATGTTTCCTGTGCACACTCAAATAGCCTATGACTGAGGGATTATTTAAACATATGCGACGATCTCGGCTTGCATAGTCTGGAATGGTCATTCGTGTTCTTCGTAATTCGGAGGTGGCCGATTTACGTACATATGAGTAGAGGTTATATGAAAAATGTATCCGAACTTAGAGAGCACTTGGGTAGCCAAATATATTTGATAATAAATATATTTTATATTATAATTATCAATTAAATAATTAAATGTTATTTGATAACATTAATTATTTAATAGACCAATTAGGATTAATAGGATAAATCATATTTATTTAATGGTTAAATAAATAATTACATGATATTTATATTATTATCTAATTAATATCTTTTTGGTAGAGAGATGTTATGTAATTATAATATATAATAATATAGTGTGTTAGCAATTTGATATTTAGTCAAGTTGCAAGCTTAATGATAATTGGATTAACACTTATTGCATATATGTGGTCCTATGAGAACTTGCCAACACATTATGGTTTATTATTCAAGGCATATGTAAACTAAAGTGGTACCAAAATCTAAATCTTTCATAAGTTAACCTAAACTAAAATTTGGTGGAGAGATTGCAAGGTAAATACTACAAATTTTGGGGGAGAAACTTTAAACTTATCAACAACTCAATTAAAGAGATTTAAAGATTTAATCTTTGTTCAAGCTTACTAAGTAACTTCTTGATCATCTCATTCATGTTATGCCTTCTTTGATGATTTGGATGTCATGCTTGAAGCATGTAGCGATGTGTTATGTGTTGGATGCATAATAGCATATCATGTGATTGTGTTGAGGTTAAAAAAAATATGTATGAATGCTATAATGAGGTTTCTGCTCAGCCTTTTGATTGTTGAAGCCATTAGGAGGTTGCAAGGCATTCTCCGTGTTCACATATGATAAGTTTGGAAAATAATAGTTAGGCATAAGATTACCTCTATAGTTGTTGAAGTTCTGATTGTTCATATATTGGGCTTGCTCAAAACTTACTCTTCTGTCTGGTAGGATCATTCTATCAGTAATAGCAGCTTTAATAGATAGTTGGGCTATTTGATTGGTAAATGTTGCTAAGGGGTGACACTTGATCTATAAATGCAACAATAGGATATGCCTCATGTATACCATCCACTTTAGTCATCGTCGAGCATTCACTTGGCCATTGGAAATTGTTAACAGCCATTTAAGCATCTTCAATAGCTTCTTGAAGAGGGTTCCTCCAGCAGCTGCATCATCCATAGTTATGTTTGGACCATATAACCCATTATAAAATAGAGGAATCTGGACCCAATCTTCATAATTATGTTGTGGCA
Source organism: Zanthoxylum bungeanum (assembly GCA_019454045.1). Lineage (NCBI taxonomy): Eukaryota > Viridiplantae > Streptophyta > Magnoliopsida > Sapindales > Rutaceae > Zanthoxylum > Zanthoxylum bungeanum. The sequence continues at coordinate 282,797 of SKCR01025349.1, read as the reverse complement.
CCTCCTGAGTGGATCTTTAAAGCACTTTCATGCCTCATACAGGTTCTCAGTCTCTAACTACTATAAGGTGCTAATCTTTATTCTCAGAGTGTCTGATTTAGCGGGTGGAAATAACTTGACAATACTTGTGGCCATATCATTCTATGTCATGATGCTCCCCATTAGTATAGATTACAGCCAACGCTTAGCTTTGTACCTTAAAGAGAATAGGAACAAGCGTGAGCTGATGGTCTCTGTAGTCACACCACTCATTTTAATGGTATCTACCCTCTCCAAAAATATCCTTAAGTGAATATTATGATCCTCGACAACTGAACACTCAAACTGGTTTTATTGCACTATGTTGATCAGTGCATATTTCAGCTCAAAGTTATTGGCATTGATCGGTTGGTGCGTAATCCTTGAATAATTATCATCAATGACTGGCTTAAAATGATCTCGGATTGCCACCTGGTGGGGGTTATTCTCTTTATTGTCTGCTGCCATTGCTTCTTTTTTAATTCTCTTTTTTCCTTAGTCTCCTCATTGTGCTTTCTATTTCAGGATCAAACAGGAGCGATTCGAGACTTGTGGATCTTCGCAATCACTGAAGCATAGAAATAAATTGTAACATCCCACAATCCGGGAGATGCTACCGGCAGGGAATACGCCGTAATATTCCCTTGAGCCTCTGACTCCTCAACCATATCAATTATTATTACTATTTTCTCTGATTATATATCTTTTGTATGGGATCGTAGCCCAAGCTTGACAACTTAACATGCAAACCCAACATTAATAATTGTATACATGATAAAACATGTTTTTACAATGACCATCACATAACCACAGACTAACACATAACTTCTATTTGACTCTAACTGGACTCTTTCTCTCTCTGACTTGAACTGGTGGACTCCAAACCCAAGTGACTGCATCAGTATCCGTCCTCTCGAGCTCATCCTCCGAGAATACCTGCAAAAAAAAGAAACTAAAAGTGGGGGTTAGATCGTCATACGATCTAAGTGAGTGGATGAAAAACTATAATACAGATTGTAGGACACAGAAGTCAGCGACGCTGTCCCGGGCTCGCGGCCCGGTCTGGAGTACGGAGTAGCTCGCGGGGGACTAAACCGGAGAAATAAAATGGAGTCGCCACCCAGCGTGAACTGGGAAATGATTTAAGGCCGCACTCACCCCTCGCAAGGGAAGACCTCAAACCGTTGGGTTCGGAATGGTCCCTTACTTATGTCGTTTGTAATAAACGGATTTATGCAATAATATAACCAAGTCTACGCAATATACACATGCAAGAATAACCTATATCTAAGTTTACATACAACCTATATCTAAGTTTGCATACATAAAAGTAAATCGACATAACGACAAGCACACAATTTCATGAACATATTAAATAGATAAATGCGGAAATATAAATAAATGATAACAGTAAAAGTGTCAATAATGAAATGATATGATTAATTATGTAATGCAAAATAAATGACCAAAGAAGCAAACGTGCATGACATGGGATGAAAAGAAATATGTTCACTGTATGGATGTTCATGTAGCGTTCAAAAACATGTTCGAACGGTAAACAGAGAGTTCGCGTTCGTATAGCATTTGGAAACGCGTTCAAACGGGATGGGACCTGATGCATGGTAAAGTAGAATGTATGCGCGTTCGAGTAGCATTCTGAAACGCGTTCGAACAGAAATGAGATAGAATATTCACGTTCGTATAGCGTTCGGAAATGCGTTCGAACGGGATAAGACCTGATGCATGATAAAACAAAACGCATGCGCGTTCGAGTAGCGTTCGTAAATGTGTTCGAACGGACTGAGGCAGAATGCATACTTTCGGGTAGCGTTCGGAAACGCGTTCGAACTAGATTACCAAAATTGTATCTGAAACGACGCAAACCCATACGTGAATAAACAAATACATAATATAGGACCTCGTATGCCCAATTAAACACATTTCCCATTCAATTGAGTGTACTTCGTCCGGCGCGGCAAAACATCGTGGTAAATGTAGCCTTTAGGCATTTCCCTCGAATATAGGACCTTTAATCCACCCTAGTTAGCCCATGCGCATTAAATTATCAATGCATGAATAAACAAATAAATAATATGGGACCTTGTATGCTCGATTAAACACATTTCCCACTCAATCGAGTGTACTTCATCCGGCGCGGCAAAACATCGTGGTAAAGGTAGCCTTTAGGCATTTCCCTCGAAGAGAGGACCTTTAATCCACCCTAGTTAGCTCATGCACACTAGAATGCAATGTATGCGTAAATAAAGCAATGATATGCAAAGGGTAAATGACATAATAAAAGGCGCGGCAAAACATCATGGTAAAGGTAGCCTTCAGGCATTTCCCTCTAATAGAGGACCTTTAATCCACCATAGTCAGCCCATGCGCATTAAATTATCAATGCATTACTAAAGAAACAACACATCGAAAATAAATAGCGGAATAAAATTGAATACCAAAATGTAACACGTGCTTGAAAGTTTCTCAAGCGGTACGTGGAGTTGTATCCTAAGTACAGACAGCACTACCGTCCATTCAGATTCGGCTAAGGAATTTACGTCTGGATTTCCATCCGATATACCGCAAGAGATAGCACGCAATCATCAACTCAATGTATGCATGGAATATGATAATGCATGTGATGAAACAAAAATAAATAACAGAAATGATAAATAGTAGGCTAAGTGCGAAATATTAAAGGAAAATAAATGATTGAAAATAAATGCGGAATAGTAAAGAGATTTGACCAATGGTTTGGCCATTTTTAATATAGGGCTTCGCATGCCCGGTTGGACATATTCCACGTCCAACCAAGCGTGCCGTGTCCGGGATAAAAAAATAAAATATAACAAAAGATGCCTTCAGGACTTACCTTTTAAATCGCTTCCCGGGAGTGCGTTACGTCGTCGCCGAAAGGGTTAGTGCTCCGTTATTTTTCTGGTTTGCCGCTGTTTTGGGCTATTATTTCCGCTGTTTTCTTCGTTGTTTTTTCGCTGTTTTGGGGACATTTTGTCTAGGTTTGGCTACTATTTTCAGGGGGTTATTGCTCGCTGTGTTGGAAGCAGTTTAAGGGACTGTTTTATGCGTTGTAGGGACTATTTTGGGACACGATTGAGGGCTGGTTTAGGGTGATTTTTATGGTTGTTTTGCTGCTATTGTTCACGTGTCTGTGCGTTTAGGGTGTGAGAGGTTGTTGTGCGTGTGTGTTACGTGAAAGGGAGGTTTGTCTTTTATTATTTTGATGATCAGGTCTTGGCTGTTGGTGATAGTTGTTTCACGGCTCAGTGGCCATGCGTGTTGACTGTTTGCAATAAAAGGGCGTAACTTTGGCTTTTATTTCGACTTGTTTTGTCAATTTGCAGTGTGCGGTTCCAGTGAGAGAGAGGGCCAAGTGTGATTGAGGTGTCCTTGTGTTTTCCGAGTGTGAGTGAGGTGTCTGTGTGAGTCGGTGAGGGTTTCTTATTAGTGTATTGAAGGGCTTCTAGGGTTCTTATTATTTCTTGTATGTAGTTGTTGCCGAGAGAGAGGGGGAAGATGGAGGGTAGAGTGAGGGTTCTGTTTTGTGGTATTTTTGTCGAGAGGGAGTGTAAGCTTTAGGGAATGAGTTGTTGTGCGCGTGCGTTGCCCTCCAGAGCCATTAGGGTTTATGTTGTGTTTATAGGGAGAGGGGAGAGAGACCGTAGGCCGAGAGAAAGAGAGAGTTCAAGGTTTATTTTGTGAGGTTTTCGTGAGTTGAGAGAGAGGGGGGGAGCCGTGAGGAGTGAGAGATGGAAAACTAGGATTGGTTTAGGTCTCTTTTTATAGTTGCATGCTAGGGTTAGGGTTGTGCATGGGCTTTCAAAAGGAAACAAAATCAAGTAATTGTGTGTGTATTTAATTATTTAAGGAAAGAATATTTATATTTTTGGTGGGGGAATATCTTTAATTTGGTGAGTGATTTAATTAAATTAGATTTAAATCTTTGGTAATTAGGAAGGAGATTTATTTTATTTAGGAATGGTATTTATTTAATTTAGGAAGAGGGATTTGATTTGATTTAATTGGATTTAATTTTAATTTGTGACATGTGTTTTAAATGTTTTAATTATTTGGATTGGGCTTGGGTCAAGTGGGCTTTGGATGGGTGCGGGGGTTTTGGGACGAGGCTTAAAATTTTAAAACATGGATCAATCGGGTGAATCCGAGGCCAAACAAGCTAATTAAATTTGTTGATGTATTTATTTTTAAATTTTTCCCTTCCGACGTCTGTTTCCCGCAACTTCCGCAACTTATCTGGTAGTGCCTATTGGACAATTTTGAGCCATAGCATCACTATTTGTACAGAACATGGTGTTTTTGTACAAATTAACTATGTGACAAAGGAAAATGCTCTTTTATCATTTGTAATTAGATTACCGGGATATATAAATGATAAAAGTCCATATGATTAGTTCCTGATTAATAAGATATGAGACAGTATTAATCCATTAAGGTTTAATCATTAAAATATCCCTAGTAGTAGTATGATCGAGATTGGACATCGATAATGCAGAATATACTAGTATTGCACTTGTGCGCGTTGTGGGAGCATAACGACATAGTTCTCATATATTTAAGTATTGGATACTTATGCAAGTGTGATAGGAGGTTGTGTTTACCGATGGTACGGAAATAGCTTCGCTCTGGATAGACCCCTCGGAATTCCATTGGTAGTATGACTATGTGTCTATGGAAGTCCGAATCAGGTTAGGTGTATTTGGTCTTAACCTGAGACTTGCTTCGCTAATACTTGCGACAATCAATATACTTTGGTTTTGGTCGTCCATGGCTTTAACAGGTTCTGTGTACGCCTCTTCTGGGTATATTGAGAATCGTAGTGTATTGGGTGTGATGTCAAGATGGAAGTATCATTCCAGTCATATGGAGATGATGGCCACGTAGGATAAGGAACTGGTAATCTTGTATGCTGCAGCTATTGGGATAATATGACTAGGTCATGCTTATCCGATTATAGAGACTAGTCATCACAGATCCGACATATGCTTCGTACAGGGCAGACACAATTCCAGCCCCAGGCCTTGCATGTGACATCCGATACTGGATCGTTATACGCAATACTATGTATACTACGCCTGATACAGATTATATATTCCATTAAGAATATTTCTGGAGAATTGGGTAGGCACGGTGCTTTGCTAGAAGCCAACCATGTCTTGTAAATCGGTAAAAACGTAGTACTAGGTACGTACGTGTTCGGATAGTCCGACGACCGGATTTACTGCCAACATATCCAGAGATCTCATGGGTCGTTTCCGAAGATTCACCGATGACGTATGACTCGAAATAATTAATCTGGGATTAATTATAAGAGTGAGAAAATTAATCTGGGATTAATTACGGAGCTATTTTATCTGGGATAAAATACTATTAAAAGAGAGAGAACGATTAATTTGGAATTAATCGATAAAATAATATATTCGATATTAACGAAATTAGATTTGACGCTGAATTAAAATTAGATTTTAATTCGGGCGAACGAGTTAATTTAGAATTAATTCGCTAGCGACGTGAATAGTAATTTTGCTAGGCATAATTATTTAATTAAATTTGATTTAATTACGTCGCAACGGAAAATTCATTAATTTGGAATTAGCTAACCCGAGCCCCGGAGTATTTGCGGGCCCACTCGGATTTTGAATCAAGTGGGGCCCACATGTCACATCACAAGTCACATCACTTGTCATTTGACTTACCTTTATGGTGATGGAATTTGGTGGGTGGGTGATGGCTTGTTTTACACTCCAAGTTGGTGAGATTTTTGACATATACCAAATATTAGTTTTGGTATATCATTAATTGATTTTGGAAATCAATTACAAGTCAACTCATTTTTCTCTCATTCTTCCTCTCTTCTCCATTCACGCCATTCTCCCTCTCTTGGAGTAAGGCTTGGCCGAAACTTACCAAGGGAAATTGGAAGATTTGTTGCAAATTTTTCAAGAGCTAGCACTCAAATGAGTCATTCAAAGGTGATAGGGAAACCAACCCTTGAGCTTGGAATCAACACTCAAAGCTTAGAGCTTGAAGATCAACAAAATGAGGGCTTGGCCGAATACATCAAGGAGCAAAATTTTTATTGTTCAACGCATCCACTTAGCCGATCAAAGTGAGTATTTTCCGCTACTTTACTTTATTGTATTCGCACATTTCATTGCTTAATTGATCTTGGTTTGACCTAGAAAACTCAACAATGGTATCAGAGCGGTTATTAAGCATGAAATTGAAATTTAGGGTTCTTAACTTTAATTTGGGTATTTTTTATTTGAGCATGTTTTTGGCAAATTATTTGTTTGAGCATTCTTATAATATGTTAACTTTGAGTTGTGCATGATCAATTTGAAGAAAAAATTAATTGGATTAATTTTCCCCAAATTTGAGGCTTGGCCGAGTATGGTTAGAACCCTAGGTCATGGTGATTTTTCAATTTTAGACAATTGGATATGTTTAAAATGCATGGGATATATTTGTTTGTGATTTAATTGGATTGAAATCAAAATTGATATAAAAAGTCCCTAATTGTCGTGAGCCTTGTTAGCATGTTGGGATTGATTTTGCTTCAATTTGTGTTGGACATAAGTTGGTTAATTAAAGCATGATTAATTGTGTAAATTGGGATTTTGGAAATGTTGATTTAAATAATTAATTATGGCTTATACACTTTAATTGATTAAATTATGATATTTGGAATATTGGAATTTAATTAGTTGGGCTAAATTTGGAATTGGGCTAATAATGTTTTATTTTGGCTTAATGGGCTTGGTTGGGCCAAGTTTGGTTTAGGTTAATTGGTTGGATCCAATTGGGGCTGAAACGTATTTCCATAAAGTCCAAATATAATATATTGGGCCTTTAAAATTTTAATCGGGCCTAATGGGCCTAAATTGATTTTTGGCAAATGGTGATTCCTTATTGGGCTTTGGTTGCCAAATTCCATGCCTTATAAATTAATTGAAAGCCCATTGGACTTTAATTAAATTGACATTGGATGTTAATTGGGCTTTTAGACCCATAAAGATTAGATTTAGAATCTAAGTCGCAAAGGCTTATTAATAAAGTGTAATTATTTAATTTGGAATTAAATAATGAATTAGTATTGAATACGAATTAAATTGGATTTAATATTGTAGTTTGATATAATTCAAGAATTCGTACTTTAAGTACTTATTCTTAAACGAGTTGGACTCGCGCAAATCAAATCGTTGTTTGAACATTGGATGCTCACTAATTAAAGATTAATTAATTGGATTAGATTGATTGATAACATGCTTTGTGTGAATACATGGATGTGAAGTATGAATAATGTATATCTGATGGATATTAGATGGGTTAGGGCAATTTTGGAAATTGTTGTAATAAATTTAGAATTTATTAAATTGGACCTGCGTGTCCAGTCTATTACCTCTGACTCTTTGTATTTCTCTTCCACCTATTCCCCTCAACGTAAATGACCTTTTTTAGAAGTGTTATGTATTGGGTAGAATAAGATTTGTGCTAGCGGAGAGAGGAAAGGGAGAGATTTGTTCTAGGAACAATTGTTTTAAATATCTATCTGCATATCATTATTAATTTATTTACCGCGCCGTATTATGCTTTTAGAATGCATGCTTAAGGGTGTATGATGAGACCTAATCAAAGATAATTAATTGGTTGCAATTACGCGAAAAACCCTCAACAAATATTAAGCATTTTCCTTCCATTGAGTGATTTATTCTCAAGATCCTAGATTGGCACTGGTTTGTTGGCCAAAGTCAAGCCCTATCGCGGATGTGTTTGAATCATGAAGGCTTTGTTCCATATCGCATGTCTTGTCCAAGTTGTGATTTGTTGGCCAAAGTCAAGATCACTTCTTGTCCATCGACATCGATTACGAAGCTTTCCAAGGTCAATGGGTCCCGCTTAACTGCAATCATTAAGTTTGTTGTGCCAAAGCCAAGGCTTAGTTGATTCAGAGGAAAAAGGTTAGGCAATATATTGGATATATTGGCATATATTTGATATATATTTCGGACTTGGATGTCCACCAACTAGATCTAGGAATTGGATGAGATCCAGTTGATCTTAGAGATCTACCTAGTTAAATATCATACAGCTTGTTTTCCAAAGTCAAGGTTGTGTGTTATTTAACGGGATCCTAGCCCACTAGGAAACTAGGTTTCCCGAGTACTCAACAGAGGGTTAGAGGCTCGCCGAAAAATAGTGGGAGGCAAGTATTAAATTTTCAATTTTGTTTAGATACTTGCCAATACGCGCTCATTTCAATTTTTCGTCATTAATTTAAATATATATTAGTTGGACTAATATTTAATCATTGTTTTAATTAAACAGTTGGACTGTATTCAAACTACTTCAATTTATAGTTGATTATATAATTGGATTATAGTAATCAATATATTTGAATTTAACCAATCAAATTATAGTTGATTATATAGTTAGAATATAGTAATCATTATATTCAATTATACCCGAAATCGTTGATTGGATAGTTGGACTATTGGAATCAAGATAACTGAAAGATTAGCGTTTAGAACATAATCCTGGGTGAAAATGTCTTTAAACGGCTCCAATTTTCAGATTGGGAATAGAACCTCAGGATAGTCCTGGGAAATGAGAAGTTATTCTATTTGATAGAGAAACATCTCGGGCCTAAGCCCGGAGTTGAGCAAATAGTAGAGCATGAGCTTTGGAAGACTCATGGTGATGATAACTTTAGTGCTCAATCCATTATGCTTAATGCAATGACTCCTTAATTTATTCGTCAGAATTAAAGATTAGATCTTTAAACTATGATGTTGAAATTAAATGATCTTCTTAGATGTATTCTTAGATCTTATAAGTACTAATTGCAATAGAAGCTCTTTCGCTCGTGTATGTCAGAGGGTACATCTGTCGAGCACTAGGTATCGCAGATGATTGCTGACATCGATCAGCTAGGTTAGCTGGGCATTACCTACGTGGCCGAGACTACCAAAGATTTGATCTTATAGTCTCTACCCGAAAGCTGGGGCAGGTTCATTTTGAACCGAGTGTAAACTCTTGGAGAGTTGATGGCTATGCTCAAGGAGGCAGAGCTAGAGCTTCTAAAATGGGCAAAGGCAAAATCATCATTGTCTTCTAGGAAGACAAAGGACATATCCCAAGATGTCTGCCTAAACTGTGGCAAACGGGGTCACTGGATGCGTGACTGTCGTATGGACAAGGCAAACATGAAGGAAATAATGGGGCAAGGCTCCGGCTTCAAGTATGTTTGTCATAAACATGTTCACTATTGGTTTCAAAATTGGATTTTGATACTAGATGTGGTACATAAATATGTACTGATGTGCAGAATCTGCTGATTAGCAGGAGACTGACTTCAGATGAGATCGAACTGCGAGTCGGAAACGGGACGAAAGTCGCTGTTTTAACCGTAGAAACCTAAGTTTAGGAACTACCCTTTGGGTATGTACTTAAATTAGGAAACTGTTAAAATGTACCTAGTTTGACTAGAAACATTATCTATATATCTAAGTTTAAACCCGTTGCGGGTATACCTTTATATTCTAGAACATAAAGTGTTTTATTTATAAAGATGATATTGAGATAAACACATTAGATGTGAATAACAGTATTTATATTTTGAATATAAATAAATCTCAAACGTATGACATGACAAACAAATAGCTCAAACTGAATTAATTGGATGAGACTTATTAGTGGCATTGTTGTCTGGGACACATTAAACAAGACTCGTATATCCACACTTTTGAAGAGTGGGTACTAGGACAGATTTGATTCTAATTCAAATGATGTCTACGAATCTAGTTTATTGGGCAAAGTGCCTAAAATACCTTTTACTTGGTAAAAGTACAAGTGCCACCGATCTGTTAGCCCTCGTTCATAGTGACGTAAGTGGGCCCATGTCTAGCTAGGCTAGAGGTGGATATGAATATTTCGTAACCTTTACGGATGTGGCATCGTGTTATGGTTATGTGTATCTTAATGAAGCACGAATCGGAAATTTTTGATAAATTCAAAGAGTTTCGACACGAAGTATAAAAACAAACCGGCTAGAGTATTAAAACATCACGATTGGACCGTGATGAAAATACTTAAGCAATAAGTTTCTCGAATACTTTGAAAGAGTATAGTATTCTTTCATAAAGGACTCCTCTCGGAACACCTCAATTTGATGGTGTGTCCGAACAGAGAAACCAAACTTTGTTGGACATGGTAAGGTTAATTATGAGTCGCTCTCAGCTACCATTTTCCTTCAAGGGATACGCATTAAACAGTGCAAAAATTATTTTGAATAAGGTTCCATTAAAATCTGTTTGACAGACTTCATATTAGATATGAACAGGAAAGAAACCGGGTTTTCTCTTTCCTGAAGATTTGGGAATGCTAGGCATATGTTTGGATGATACCAAACTAGGACCCAAATTGGATAAGTGCCTAATTTGTAATTGGTTATCCTAGGGAAACCAAAGTATAGTACTTATACAACTCACAAGAGAACAATTTAATTGTTACTCTCCATGCGGTTTTCCTAAGAGGAATACCTATATGCAGTGGTAAGTGGGAAGAAAGTAAAACTCGATGAAAAACGGAGTAATACTGTTCCAGGCACCGATTCCTTAACGGAACACAAAAAGTTCATCAAGGATGAAACTGTACCATAATCTTCGAATACACAAGAACAACGTAAGTCGGAGAGAGTCAGAAAACAACCTGGGAGGTATGGGTTTCTGATCTCACCTCATAAAGATGTCAATCTTATTGAGGAATACAAACCGGCTACGTATGAGGAAGTGATACAAGGTATCGACTCCCTATTATGGCAAAGTGCCATGAAGTCCGAAATGGATTCTATGTATACCAACCAATTTTAGATACTGATTGATGTACCGGAAGGCATTGTGCCTATTGGTACTATATAAGTCTTCAAGGAAGACATACATGGATGGCAACATACCAACGTACAAAGCTAAGCTTGTAGCGAAAAGGTATCGTTATCAACATTGTGTCGATTACGATGAAACATTTTAATCGTTGCCATGGTTAAATCCATTTGGATAATGCTTGCAAATGCTGCATATTTCATTTATGAAATATGGCATATGGACGTCAAAATCGTTTTCCTTAAAAGGAAACCTTTTGGAGGATGTTTACAATATCCTGACGGTTTTGTCGTACCAAAACAAGCAAACAAGGTTTGCAAGTTAATTCGATCCATTTATGGATTGAAGCAAGCATTGCGTTCTTGGAACCAGCATTTTGATGTAATCATAATGATATATGATTTAATTCAAAACGAAAATGATTCTTGTATATATAAGGAGGTTAGTTGGAGCACACTGAAAGTGATTGTCCTATATAATGATGATATATCATTTCTTGGAAATGACATTCCCATATTACAATCGGTGAAAGCTTGGCTTTCATGAAAATTCTCCATAGAATACTTGGGAGAGACAACATTTATTCTAGGAATAAGGATCTACTGGGATAGATCTAAAAGTTGTTGGCACTCTCCGAGAACTCGTACATTGAAAGATATGTACGTGACCTGGTGTCTCATATGATTTGAGCATATGGAGTCACAATCAGGCCAATCCAAGTGATAGTCACTGGATTGATGTTAAGAACATCCTTAAGTATCTTAGAGGAACTAAAGATGCTTTCTTAAGCTATGGAGATGGAGAACTTGAAGTGACTGGGTTCACCGTTGCAAGTTTCCAAACCGACAAAGACGACTGTAAGTCGCAATAAGAGTATTATATAGTTTGAATAACGGAACAGTGATCTGGAAATCTTCCAAGCAAGATATTGTTGCCGAATAAACAACAAAAGCGGAATATTACTGCAGTTAGGCAGCAATAGAAGCACTTTGGATCTATATAATCCTAATTGGATTAGGAGTAGTTCTGTTAGCAGCTGAGCTAGGCTACATCACAAGCTAAAGAATTAATGGTCTCATCAACGATCCAAGTATTTACTTCAACTATTTCATCTGATTCGTTCGAATCATACATCGTTGCGATGTGATGATCGAATAAATCACATCAGATGATAACTTTACAAATCCGCTGACGAAAGCAGTTTCTCAGCAGAAGTTTGAGCGACCAGTACATAGTTCAAGTGTAGGACACTTGAGTGATTGGCTATAGGCCAAGTGGGAGATTGTTGGACAATTATGACCCATAACATCACTATTTATACAGAACAAGGTGTTGTTGTACAAATTAACTATGTGACAAAGGAAATTGCTCTTTTATCATTTGTAATTGGATTACCGGGATATATAAATGATAAAAGTCCATATGATTAGTTCCGGATTAATAAGATATGAGACAATATTAATCCACTAAGTTTTAATCATTAAAATATCCATAGTTGTAGTATTATCGAGATTGGACATCGATAATGCGGAATATACTAGTATTCCACTTGTGCGCGTTGTGGGAGCATAAAGGCATAGTTCGCATATATTTAAGTATTGGATACTTATGCAAGTGTGATAGGAGGTTGTGTTTACTGATGGTACGGAAACAGCTTCACTCTGGATAGACCCCTTAGAATTCCATTGGTAGTATGACTATGTGTCTATGGAAGTCCGAATCAGGGTAGGTGTATTTGGTCTTAACCTGAGACTTGCACCGCTAGTACTTGCGATAATCAATATACTTTGGTTTTGGTCGTCCAGGGCTTTAACCGGTTCTGTGTACGCCTCTTTTGAGTATATTGAGAATCGTAGTGTATTGGGTGAGATGTCAAGATGGAAGTATCACTCCAGTCATATGGAGATGATGGTCACGTAGGATAAGAAACTGGTACTCTTGTATATTGCAGTTATCGGGATAATATGACTAGGTCATGCTTATCCGATTATAAAGACTAGTCATCAGAGATCTGACATATGCTTCGTACAGGGCAGACACAATTCCAACCTCAGGCCTTGCATGTGACATCCGATACTGGATCGATATATGTAATACTATGTATACTACGCCTGATACAGATTATATATTCCATTAAGAATATTTCTGGAGAATTGGGTAGGCACGGTGCTTTGCTAGAAGCCAAGCATGTCTTGTAAATCGGTAAAAAAGTAGTACTAGGTAAGTACGTGTTCGGATAGTCCGACGACCAGATTTACTGCCAACATATTCAGGGATCTCATGGGTCGCTTCCCGAAGATTCACCGATGACGTATGACTCGAACATAATTAATCTGGGATTAATTATAAGAGAGAGAAAATTAATTTGGGATTAATTACGGAGAAATTTTATCTGGGATAAAATACTATTAAAAGAGAGAGAACGATTAATTTGGAATTAATCGATAAAATAATATATTTGATATATTATACGAAATTAGATTTCGACGCGGAATTAAAATTAGATTTTAATTCGGGCGAACGAGTTAATTTAGAATTAATTCGCTAGCGACGTGAATAGTAATTTTGCTAGGCATAATTATTTAATTAAATTTGATTTAATTACATCACAATGGAAAATTCGTTAATTCGGAATTAGCGAACCCGATCCCGGGAGTATTTACGGGCCCACTGGGATTTTGAATCAAGTGGGGCCCACAGGTCACATCACAAGTCACATCACTTGTCATTTGACTTACCTTTATGTTGATGGAATTTGGTGGGTGCGTGATGGCTTGTTTTACACTCCAAGTTGGTGAGATTTTTGACATATACCAAATATTGGTTTTGGTATATCATTAATTGATTTTGGAAATCAATTACAAGTCAACTCATTTTTCTCTCCTTCTTCCTCTCTTCTCCATTACAAGTCAACTCATTTTTCTCTCCTTCTTCCTCTCTTCTCCATTCACGCCATTCTCCCTCTCTTAGAGTAAGGCTTGGTCGAAACTTACCAAGGAAAATTGGAAGATTTGTTTTAAATTTTTCAAGAGCTAACACTCAAATGAGTCATTCAAAGGTGATAGGGAAACCAACCCTTGAGCTTGGAATCAACACTCAAAGCTTGGAGCCTGAAGATCACAAAAATGAGGGCTTGGCCGAATACATCAAGGAGCAAAATTTTTGTTGTTCAACGCATCCACTTAGCCGATCAAATGAGTATTTTCCGCTACTTTACTTTGTTGTATTCGCACATTTCATTGCTTAATTGATCTTGGTTTGACCTAGAAAACTCAACAGTGCCTCCATACGAGGCTCATCATTGGGCTTCATGCAAAAATGTAAGTGTCTACACTGATATAAAATATTTCGTTCTAAAACCAAAATTCTAGAAATAACTTTATGTGAAATCTCTTTTTCTGAAAATTTTGTCTGAAATCCCTTTTATAAAACTTATTTTTCTGAAATCTTCTTTCGAAGGTCTTGTTTCGAAAAATTGTGTCTGAAAGATCTATTCTGAATATTATTGCTGAAATGTCTATTTTCTGAAAATTGTTTCTAAAATCTGATCTCTGAAAACTATTTTCTGAAAACTGTTATCTAAAAATTGATATGTCTCTGAAAACCTTGACGTATGGGGGCGTTACGTATCGACGTCCCCCTATAAGCCTAACTAGAGCCAGAAGTGCAAATCCATGACTTTGGGGCATTACGTATCACTATCTCATAAAGCATGCCACTACTGTCCCTGAAACTAGTGGTCTTGGGGCGTTACGTATCGTTGTCCCCCAAGCCACTGAACTAGAACTAGGGGTGTGGATCTATGATACCCTTCAAGTTCTGAATCTAGGATCTAAGGGCATTTGTCATCCCTAGTCCTAAACTAGGATCTGGGGGTGTTACGTATCACCGTCCCCCCAGTCCTCTACATGTGCACATGTGTTATCCGTCAATTCCAAGCTGAATCAAGTTATATACTGAGGTGGGATTTTCCCTCATGCCTCGAAAAATCATAAAATCAATATCTGAAAATATTTCTTTTCTCAAATGTAATTTTTCATGAAAATAACAGTAATGAAAATCATCTAACGCCCTATAGCGTAAAAATATAAGTCTGAAACAAATAAAAAATAAAAAATAAATGTCAATGTAAGAGAAGAGTGTCCAGTCACTGATTATAGAATGTGGCCGCGATCTCACTTGCTGAAGAAAGCTATGGTTCCTTCTATATGCTTGATTTTCTTCTTCTTTTAGGGTTTCATGGATGCCAAACCTTCTTGTTTCTCCCTTCTTCTCCTTTTCTTATTTCCTTCTTTCCATTTTCTTCTTTTTCTTCTCTTCTTCTTCTTCTTCCTCCTCTCCCTTCTCACGTTTTCTTCTTCTCATTTTTTTTGTGAATTTGGTGAATAGTATTCCCATTATATAGTAGAAGTCATTTGATATTTGGAAGGTTGGAGAAAAGTGTGGAATTTTGGAGAAGGTTTGAGATTCTTCTATTTGGTCCAAATTACTATTCATCAGAAAATATAAAATTCATAAAAATTAGAGTTTGAATGAGAAAGTTATGGCCCACAAAATATGGGTGTCCGGAGTGGTATATTATACAGTTTCATATCGGAATTTCGGGGAATTAACTAGTTATCCCCAAGGTCATTCCATGAGTGTATTTATGCCCCAAAATAATTTATATTATGTTCTCTTCGTCCCGTAATACCACAGTACTACCACGTAACAGTAATAAGACTACCGGTCGTTACAAATTCTCCCCCCCTTAAATAGGATTCGTCCTCGAAACCTCTTTAAACTTGAGATCTTATCATAGATCACAGAATTCGTGGGTTCCTAATAAACCACCAGCTCTAACTAACTATGTGCTCAACTCCTTAGTCTCATCTATTGTATAATACTATCTTCCGTCGACTTTCCATATGCTATCATTGCACTACCGGACAATGAGATGATCATGCTAAATCTAGAATGTCATGTCTTGGAAGTCGTGACTAGAGTTGTACTCTAATTGTCTGTGTGATCACTTATTCTGCTAAAACTACACTGTGTCATCGAGGATTCCATTTGATTTAACAACGAAGGCCTCTACCCGGTTGATCATTTATCACTAGACTGGTAGGCTTATGTTATTCTCCATCATTCTTAATATCTAATATATGCATTATACATATTGTCATACTTGGTAAGCTGCTTCAGATTTCGTGGCTTCAACGAATATCCCTTAGGGTCTTTACTGAAAGGTACTACCTCGTTCTTGTTTCATAAGATCTTCCCTGAGTATTCTTAACTACTTCATTTTTGGACCTCTAGTTGTGCTCAACATTCTTTATCTCCAGGAAATCTCTTTCTCTAGATCTTTAGTTATGCTCAACAATCATTTGACTTAATCAAGTTCATAATAGTTAGTACCTTTGACCCTCACTAAAAATACTAATGTCTCCACGGTCAGGCTTCCCATACTTCCTTTTCAGAATCGACAAGTTTACATGAGTGGTCCTTGTCATTATTTGCCATGCATATTCTCGATGCTCCTTTTGCTCCACTTGTCTATCATGATCTTAATATTCTTTTGTTGGACAATGATGACCCATAGCATCACTATTTGTACAGATCATGGTGTTGTTGTACAAATTAATTATGTGACAAAGGAAATTGCTCTTTTATCATTTGTAATTAGATTACCAAGATATGTAAATGATAAAAGGTCCTTATGATTAGTTCCGGATTGAGATGATATGAGACAGTATCAATCCATGAAGGTTTAATCATTAAATATCCCTAGTCGTAGTATTATCGAGATTGGACATCGATAATGCGGAATAGACTAGTATAACACTTGTGCGCGTTGTGGGAGCATAACGGCATAGTTCTCATATATTTGGGTATTGGATACTCATGCAAGTGTAATAGAAGGTTGTGTTTACTGATGGTACGGAAATAGCTTTGCTCTGGATAGACCCCTCGGAATTCCATTGGTTGTATGACTATGTGTCTATGGAAGTCCGAATCAGGGTAGGTGTATTTGGTCTTAACCTGAGACTTGCACCGCTAGTACTGCGATAATCAATATACTTTGGTTTTAGTCATCCAGGGCTTTAACCGGTTCTGTGTACGCCTCTTCTAGGTATATTGAGAATCGTAGTGTATTGGGTGTGATGTCAAGATGGAAGTATCACTCCAGTCATAGTGGAGATGATGATCACGTAGGATACGAAACTGGTGCTCTTATATGCTGCAGCTATCGGGATATTATGACTAGGTCATGTTTATCCGATTATAAAGACTAGTTACCAGAGATCTTATATGTGCTTTGTACGGGGCAGACACAATTCCAGCCCCAGGCTTAGCACGTGACATCCGATACTGGATCGCAATACGCAATACTACGTATACTACGCCTGATAAAGATTACATATTCCTTTAAGAATATTTCTGGAGAATTGGGTAGGCACGGTGCTTTGCTAGAAGCCAACCATGTCTTGTAAATTGGTAAAAGCGTAGTACTAGGTACATACGTGTTC
Organism: Zanthoxylum bungeanum; assembly: GCA_019454045.1. Taxonomy (NCBI): domain Eukaryota; kingdom Viridiplantae; phylum Streptophyta; class Magnoliopsida; order Sapindales; family Rutaceae; genus Zanthoxylum; species Zanthoxylum bungeanum. Next base: position 265,354 of record SKCR01025349.1, on the reverse strand, counting down.
GGATAGTCCGACGACCGGATTTTCTACCAACATTCCGGGGATCTCATGGGTTGCTTCCCGAAGATTCACCGATGACGTATTACTCGCACTTTATTAATCTGGGATTAATTATAAGAGAGAGAAAATTAATCTGGGATTAATTACAGAGATATTTTATCTGTGATAAAAATATTTAAAGAGAGAGAACGATTAATTTGGAATTAATCGATAAATAATATATTCGATATATTATACGAAATTAGATTTCGACGTGGAATTAAAATTGGATTTTAATTCGGGCAAACTAGTAATTTAGAATTAATTCACTAGCGATGTGAATAGTAATTTTGCTAGGCATAATTATTTAATTAAATTTGATTTAATTACGTCGCAACGGAAAATTCGTTAATTCGGAATTAGCAAACCCGAGCCCGGGAGTGTTTACGGGCCCACTCGCATTTCGAATTTAAGTGCGGCCCACAAGTCACATCACGCGTCACATCATTAGTCATTCTTGTGATGGAAGTCACATCACTTGGAGTGATGTGATGCAAGTCACTATTCATGAGTGATGTGAGTTGTTGGAAGGCTTAATTGCCTTGTACCTTTTTTGAAAAGAGAAAATTGGTATTTGTTTTTTGAAAATCAAATACCATATACACAACACACAAACACAACCTCTCTTCCTCTCTCTCCCTCCCATTCGTCCAAGGGTCAAATTCTCTCATTCTCCATTTTTGACAATGCCGAGAGTTGAAAGAAGAAAATGTGAAGATTTGTTGCAAATTTTCACAAGTGCTAGCACACATTATGAGTCATACAAAGGTGATTGGGAAACCCACCTATGGGCATGGAATCCACACCCAAGCTTGGAGCTTGACCAAAACTTGGAGAGCACAAAAAGGGAGCCATTGCCGAGAGCTTCATGGACGAGCAAAAATATTTTATGTTCATTGCATCAAAATCCGATCAATGTAAGTATGATTCCGCCATACTTCTTTGTTGTATTCACATAGTTTAAATGCTTAAATCGATCTTGGGACTATAGTAGAAACCCAACAATGGTATCTTAAGCCTTGTCTAAGCATGAAAATGGATTTAGGGTAAAATTGGGTAAAATTGATTTGAGCATGTTTGGATGAAATTGATTGTTTGAATATGCTTGAATGATGATAACATAGTGTTATGCATGATCAATTTGATGAAAATTGAATTGGATCAAATTTTCCCTAATTAGTAGGCTTGGCCGAAAGTTGTTATTGCTATAATGTCATGGTAATTTTGTTTTTTGAATCATTGGATGAGTTGAAATCACTTGGGATATGTTGATTTTGGATTTAATTGGATTGAATTCAGAATCCGACAATAAAACCCTACAATTGCCGTGACTAGTAGCATGGAAAATGATATGATTTTTTGATTCAATTGTGTTGGACATGTGTTGATGATAATTAGCATAATTAATTGTGTAAATTGGTATTTTGGAAATTTTAATTTGATTAATTAATTATGGCTATACACTTAGATTAATTTAATTGTGAAATTTGGAATTTTTTGATTTAAATTAATTGGGCTTATTTTGGAATTGGGCTTGAAAAGTTGTATTTGGGCTTGGTTGGGCCAAGTTTGGTTTAGGCTAATTGGTTGGATCCAATTGGGCCCAAAACCATTTCCATAAAGTCCAAATATAATTAAATGGACCTTTAATTTTAATTGGGCCTAAATTGGTTTCTTGGCTAATAAGGGTGATTCCTTAAATGGGCTTTGAGATTTCGGTTTGACCCATGTTGACCAAAGTCCATGCCTTATTAAATTATTGAAAGCCCATTGGACTTTAATTAAAATGACATTGGATGTTAATTGGGCTTTGAGACCCGTAACGATTAGATTTGGAATCTAAGTCGTAAAGGCACATTAAAAAGTGTAATTATTTAATTTAGAATTAAATAAAGAATTAGTACTAAATACAAATTAAATTGGATTTAATATTGCAGTTTAATATAATTCAAGAATTCGTACTTTGAGTACTTATTCGCAAAATGAGTTTGACTCGCGCAAAATCAAATCGTTGTTTGAACATTGGATGGTCATTAATTTTCAGATTAATTAATTGGATTAGATTGATTGATAACTTGCTTTGTGTGAATACATGGATGTGATGTATGAATAATGTATATCAGATGGATATTAGATGGGTGAGGGCAATTTTGGAAATTATTGTAATAAATTTAGAATTTATTAAATTGGACCTGCGTGTCCAGCCTATTACCTCTTGACTCTTTGTATTTCTCTTCTCACCTATTCCCCTCAATGTAAATGAGGTTTCTTTAGAAGTGTTATGTAATTGGGTAGAAGTAATATTTGTGCTAGCGGGAGAGAGGAAATGGAGAGATTTGTTCTAGGAACAAAATGTGTTGAGTATCCATCCGCATATCATTATTATTTTATTTATACGCGCCTTATTATGTTTTTTAGAATGCATGTTTAAGGGTGTATGATGATGAGACCTTAACAAAGATAATTAATTGGTTGTCAATTACGCGAAAAACCCTCAACATATATTAAGCATTTTTCCTTCCATTGAATGATTCATTCACAAGATCCAAGATTGGCACTGGCTGGTGGCCAAAGTCAAGACCTTTGTCCATCGCGGATGTGTTTGAATCATGAAGGCTTTGTTCCATATCGGTGTCTTGTCCAAGTTGTGATTTGTTGGCCAAAGTCAAGATCACTTCTTGTCCATCGACATCGATTACGAAGCTTTCCAAAGTCAATGGGTCTCGCTTAACTGGGATCATTAAGTTTATTATGGCAAAGCCAAGGCTTAATTGATTCAGAGGAAAATGGTTAGGGAATATATTGGATATATTGGCATATATAAGATATATGTTTCGGACTTGGATGTCCACCTACTGGATCTAGGAATTGGATGTGATCCAATTGATCTTAGAGATCTACCTAGTTAAATATCATACAGCTTGTTGGCCAAAGTCAAGGTTGTGTGTTATTTAACGGGATCCTAGCCCTCTAGGAAACAAGGTTTCCCGAGTACTCAACAGAGGGTTAGAGGCTCGCCGAAAAATAGTGGAGACAAGTATTAAATTTGCAAATTCGTTTAGTTACTTGCCAATACGCGCTCATTTCAATTTTTCGTCAATACTTAAATAAATATTAGTTGGACTACTATCGTTGTTTTAATTAAAACAGTTGGACTGTATTCAAACTACTTCAATTATAGTTGATTATATAATTGGATTATAGTAATCAATATATTTGAATTTAACCAATAAAATTATAGTTGATTATATAGTTAGACTATAGTAATCATTATATTAAATAGTACCTGAAATCGTTGATTGGATAGTTGGACTATAGCAATCAAGATAACTGAAAGATTAGCGTTTAAAACATAAACCTATGTAAAAATGTTTTTAAAACGGCTTTAATTTTCAAATTGGGAATAAAACCTCAGGATGGTCCTGGGAACTGAGAAGTTATTTTATTTGATAGAAAAACATCTCAGGCCTAAGCCCGGAGTGGAGCAAAAAGTAGAACATGATCTTTGGAAGATTCATGTAATGATAACTTTAGTGATCAATCCATTATACTTATTGCAATGACACTTTAATTCTGTCGTCGGAATTAAGGATTAGATCCTTGTACCATGATGATGAAATTAAAGGATCTTCATAGATTTATTCTTAGAAGTATAAATTGCATAAGAAGCTCTTTCGCCCGTGTATGTCAGAGGGTACATCTGCCGAGCACTAGGTGTCACAGATGATTGCTGACATCGATCAGCTAGGTTAGCTGGGCGTTACCTATGTGGTCGAGACTCCCAAAGATTTGATCTTATAGTCTCTTCCCAAATGCTGGGGCAGGTTCATTGTGAACCAAGAGAAAACTCTTGGAAAGTTGATGGCTATGCTCTAGGAGGCAGAGCCAGAGCTTATAAAATGGCAAAGGCAAAATCATCACAAGTCTTCTAGGAAGACAAAGGACATATCCCAAAATGTCTACCTAAAATTGTGGCAAACGGGGTCACTGTATGCGTGACTGCCGTATGGACAAGGCAGACATGAAGGAATTGAAGCCAGTGCAAGGCTCCGGCTTCAGATATGTTTGTTATAAACATGTTCGCTATTAGTTTCAAAAATTGGATTTTTGTACTAAGTGTGGCACATAGATATGTACTGGTGTGCAGAATTTGCTGATAAGCAGGAGACTGACTTCAGTTGAGATTGATCTGCAAATCGGAAATGGGACAAGAGTCATTGTTTTGACCGTAGAGACCTAAGTTTAGGAACTACCCTTCGGGTGTGTACTTAAATTAGGAAACTGTTAAAATGTAACTAGTTTGACTAGAAACATTATCTCTATATCAGAGTATAATCCGTTGCAGATATACCTTTATATTCTAGAACACTAAAGTGTTTCATTTTATAAATATGATATTGAGATAAACACATTAGATGTGAATAACAGTATTTATATTTTGAATATAAATAAATCTCATACATATAACAGGACAAACAAATAGCTCAAACTGATTTAATCAGATGAGACTTATTTGTGGCATTGTTGTCTGTGACACATTAAACAAGACTCGTATATCCACGCTTTCGAAGAGTGGGTACTAGGATAGATTTGATTCTAATCAATGAGAACTCCTCCCGGAACACCTCAATTTGGTGGTGTGTCCGAACTGAGAAACCGAATTTTGTTAGACATGATAAGGTTAATCATGAATCGCTCTGAGCTACCACTTTCTTTCAAGGGATACGCATTAAACAGTGCAAAACTTATTTTGAATAAGGTTCCATAAAATCTGTTTGACAGACTTCATATTAGATATGTACAAGAAAGAAACCGGATTTTCTTATTCCTGAAGATTTGGGAATGCTGGGCATACGTTTGGATGATACCAAACTAGAACCCAAATTGGATAAGTGCCTAAGTTGTGGGTTATCCTAGGGTAACCAAAGTATAGTACTTTTACAACTCACAAGAGAACAATGTAATTGTTGCTCCCCATGCGGTTTTCCTAAGAGGAATACATATATGCAGGGGTAAGTGGGAGGAAAGTAAAACTCGATGAAAATCGAAGTAATACTATTCAAGGCACCGATTCCTTAATGGAACACAGATAGTTCATCAAGGATGAAACTGTACCAATAATCTTCGAATACACAAGAACCGCGGTAGTCGGAGAGAGTCAGAAAACAACCTGGGAGGTATAGGTTTCTGATCTAACCTCATAAAGATGTCAATCTTATTAAGGAATACGAACTGACTACGTATGAGGAAGTGATACAAGGTATTGACTCCCCATTATGGCAAAGTGCCATGATGTCCGAAATAGATTCCATGTATGCCAACCAAGTTTGGATACTGATTGATGTACCAGAAGGCATTGTGTCTAATGGTACTATATAAGTCTTCAAGGAAGACATACATGGATGGTAACATACCAACGTACTAAGCTAGGCTTGTAGCGAAAATGTATTGTTATCAACATTGTGTCGATTACGACGAAACCTTTTACCTGTTGCCACGGTTAAATCCATTTGGATAATGCTTGCTAATGCTGCATGTTTCATTTATGAAATATGGCAGCTGAATGCCAAAACCGCTTTCCTTAACGGAAACCTTTTGGAGGATGTTTACAACATCCTGACGGTTTTGTCGTACTAAAACAAGCAAACAAGGTTTGCAAGTTAATTTGATCCATGTATGGATTGAAGCAATCATTGGGTTCTTGGAACTATCGTTTTGATGTAATCATAATAATATATGATTTAATTCAAAACGAAAATGATTCTTGTGTATATAAGGAGGTTAGTGGGAGTGCACTGTCAGTGAATGTCCTAAATAAATGATGATATATCATTTCTTGGAAATGATATTCCCATAATACAATCGGTGAAAGCTTGGCTTTCATGAAAATTCTCCGTAGAATTCTTGGGAGAGACAACCTTTTATTCTAGGAATAAAGATCTACTGGGATAGATCTAAAAGTTGTTGGCACTCTCCGAGAAATCATACATTGAAATAAATGTACACGACCTGGTGTCTCATATACTTTGAGCATATGGAGTCACAATCAGACCAATCCAAGTGATAGTCATTGGATTGATGTTAAGAATATCCTTACGTATCTTATATGATCTAAGGATGCTTTCTTAAGCTATGGAGAAGGAGAACTTGAAGTGACTAGGTTCACTGCTGCAAGTTTCCTAACCGATAAAAACGACTATAAGTCGTAATAAAGGTACTATATAGTTTGAATAATGAAACAGTGAGCTGGAAATCTTCCAAGTAAGATATTGTTGCCGAATAAACAACAAGAGCAGAATATTGCTGCAGTTGAGGCAGCAATAGAGGCCTTTTGGATTGATAATAATCCTAATCAGATTAGGAGTAATTCTGTTAGCAGCTGAGCTAGGCTACATCACAGGCTAAAGAATTAATAGGTCTCATCAACGATCCAGATATATACTTTAGATATTCATCTGATTCGTTCGAATCATACATCGTGGCGATCTGATGATCGAATAAATCAGATTAGATGATAACACTGTAAATCCGCTGACGAAAGCATTTTCTCAGCAGAATTTTGAGCGAACCGTACATAATTCGGGTGTAGGACACTTGAGTGATTGGCTATAGGCCAAGTGGGAGATTGTTGGACAATTATGACCCATAGCATCACTATTTGTACAGATCATAGTGTTGTTGTACAAATTAACTATGTGACAAAGGAAATTGCTCTTTTATCATTTATAATTAGATTACCAAGATATATAAATGATAAAAGGTCCTTATGATTAGTTCCGGATTGAGATGATATGAGACAGTATCAATCCACGAAGGTTTAATCATTAAATATCCCTAGTCGTAATATTATCGAGATTGGACATCGATAATGCAGAATAGACTAGTATTACACTTGTGCGCGTTGTGGGAGCATAACGGCATAGTTCTCATATATTTGGGTATTGGATACTCATGCAAGTGTAATAGGAGGTTGTGTTTACCGATGGTACGGAAATAGCTTCGCTCTGGATAGACCCCTCGGAATTCCATTGGTAGTATGACTATGTGTCTATGGAAGTCCGAATCAGGGTAGCTGTATTTGGTCTTAACCTGTGACTTGCACCGCTAGTACTTGCGACAATCAATATACTTTGGTTTTGGTCGTCCAGGGCTTTAACCGGTTCTGTGTACGCCTCTTTTGGGTATATTGATAATCGTAGTGTATTGGGTGGATGTCAAGATGGAAGTATCACTCCAGTCATAGTGGAGATAATGATCACGTAGGATACGGAACTGGTGCTCTTATATGCTGCAGCTATCGGGATATTATGACTAGGTCATGTTTATCCGATTATAGAGACTAGTTACCAGAGATCTGATATGTGCTTCGTACGGGGCAGACACAATTTCAGCCCCAGGCTTAGCACATGACATCTGATACTGGATCGCAATACGCAATACTACGTATACTACGCCTGATAAAGATTACATATTCCTTAAGAATATTTCTGGAGAATTGGGTAGGCACGGTGCTTTGCTAAAAGCCAACCATGTCTTGTAAATCGGTAAAAGCGTAGTACTAGATACGTACGTGTTCGGATAGTCCGATGACCGGATTTACTACCAACATATCCGGGGATCTCATGGGTCGCTTCCCGAAGATTCACCGATGACGTATGACTCGCACTTTATTAATCTGGGATTAATTATAAGAGAGAGAAAATTAATTTAGGATTAATTACGGAGATATTTTATCTGGGATAAAATATTATTTAAAGAGAGAGAACGATTAATTTGGAATTAATCGATAAATAATATATTCGATATATTATACGAAATTAGATTTCGACGCGGAATTAAAATTGGATTTTAATTCGGGCAAACGAGTTAATTTAGAATTAATTCACTAGCGACGTGAATAGTAATTTTGCTAGGCATAATTATTTAATTAAATTTGATTTAATTACGTCGCAACGGAAAATTCATTAATTCGAAATTAGCGAACCCGTGCCCGGGAGTGTTTACGGGCCCACTCGCATTTCGAATTTAAGTGCGGCCCACAAGTCACATCACGCGTTACATCATTAGTCATTCTTGTGATGTAAGTCACATCACTTGGAGTGATGTGATGTCAATCACTATTCCTGAGTGATGTGAGTTGTTGGAAGGCTTAATTGCCTTGTACCTTTTTTGAAAAGAGAAAATTGGTAGTTGTTTTTTGAAAATCAAATACCATATACACAACACACAAACACAACCTCTCTTCCACTCTCTCCCTCCCATTCGGCCAAGGGCCAAATTCTCTCCTTCTCCATTTTTGACAATGCTGAGAGTTGAAAGAAGAAAATGGGAAGATTTGTTGCAAATTTTCACAAGTGCTAGCACACATTAGGAGTCATACAAAGGTGATATGGAAACCCACCTATGGGTATGGAATCCACACCCAAGCTTGGAGCTTGACCGAAACTTGGAGAGCACAAAAAGAGAGCCATTGCCAAGAGCTTCATGGAGGAGCAAAAAGATTTTGTGTTCATCGCATCAAAATCCGATCAATGTAAGTATGATTCCGCCATACTTCTTTGTTGTATTCACATAATTTAAATGCTTAAATCGATCTTGGGACTATAGTAGAAACCCAACATCTTTCTCATTACTTAGCTATTTAACTCTCTCTATGTTATCCTTGCCGAGCTCAAACTGCTTAAGAACTTCTCTCTTCAAGTTCCAATAACTCTGCTTATTTAAGGGGTTTGGGGTTTCCTAACTCACCGGTACCGTCTACCGATGACTCTTGTACTTAATATGTTGCTTCTGGATAGTTTCCTAGTGGTCCTCTTTTATTAATGGTTCCTATTAATAAAACACAAAACAAACTACAAAACACGTAAAATGGCACAAAACCTAACAAAATAATAAACTAAAAATGTATGATTAAGTGGGTATAAATTACACTTATCAGTCTCAAAGTTAACTATAAGAAACGTTTTATTGTTTGTATAGATGGTGATCTTGTTTAGGCTAATTATGTAGCTTCTCTCTTGAACTGTAAATGTATTTCTGCTCATTTCAGGGGTGACAATTCCACTCCCAGTTCTTGATAAAGTTTGTTCCAGGTTGTGTAATTAGAAAAACAAGTTTTTGTCCTTTGAAGGTAGGCTTATACCCTTCTTAAGTCTTCTCTTCCCTCCATCCCCTTGTATTATCTCTCTTTATTCAAGTTGCCTAAGAGTATATATGGGAAGCTTGAAACTATCTTTAGACAATTCTTATGGTCGGGTTCTCTTGAAAAAAAGAGCTCTTTATAATGTGGGATGGGATATTGTTAAAAAGCCTCTTGATTTTCGTTGTCTGGGAGTTGTGGACCTAGCAACGAAAATAAAGCATTATTGCTTAAATGGATTTAGCGGTTTGCATCAGATAAGTCTTTTTTTTTAGGAAGAGTTTTATATGTCACAGATATGGTGGATGCATCTCTAACTTGTTTCCTAAACATGCTTCCACCAGTTTATTGGCATTATAGGGTGATAAAGTAAAATTACAGGATATAGGTTTTGGCTCAGGTACTTGGAAATAGTCCTTGAAATTTTTAGTTGGTAATGGATCAGAAATTTAGTTTTGGCATTAAAATCGGTGATGGCAGTTTTCTCTAAAATTCAGATTTCCCTCTTTATTTCGACTTATAATTAATAAAGAGATTTCTGTGGTTGATTTTCTCATTTTAAGTGAGTCGGTTTCGCCTTGACGTCGCTCCTTGCATGTCTCTGAACCAATTGATTTTGTCTCATTGTTAAGTTAGTTCAAGCTATTCCTATAAACCAAGTAAATGTTGATTCTATCTCTTGAACTCTTTGTCGATCAGGAAAGTTTGCGATGGGTCATTGCTCTTTTGTTCTTTTTTTCTAACTTAGTCCATCGCGACCTTCGCATTTTGCTTTTATTTGGAGAAATATTACACTTAAGAAATTTTAATTTTCCATTTTCCTTGTTTTTCTTGGTAGAGTGCGAACTAAAGATTTTTTAAATCGTAGAGGTATTCTTGATCATTCTTTGATATTTTGTCCTCTTTGTGGTTTGAGTGGGGAATCGATTAACCACCTACTGTTCTCATGTCCATTTGCCTGAAATGTATGGTTTTGGTTTTTTAATTGATAGAGAGTTATTTATGTAATTTCTGATAGTCCGACTGACTTCATTCATTCTTGTAAATTTTTGCATATATTTGGCAAGTTATCTGTATTTTTAGACTCTCTCTTCATGGCCATATTTTGGTGTATTTGGTTGGAAAAAATCAAAGAGTTTTTAACAATATCTCTTTGGTATTGTCAATGATTCGTGGGAAGATTTTATTCATTATCTCAAATTGGATCACCCTCACTCATGAAGATTTCAACCTCTCTAGATACGAATTATTGATTTCTTCATGTAAAATCCTGAGCTCTCATTATGTATAATTTTAGGTTTTCTTGTATTTTTTAAGAATAGCTAGCTGTTGCTGGTTGTAGTGTGCATACTTTAATACTTTATGTATCTTCCACAGCTTCACTTTTTGTGAACCAGTGATCTTGCTTTATTTTAATAATCTCTCTCATTTTTATCCAAAAAAAACTACTAGTAGGAACCTTCCACTAAAATTATATATTTTTGTATAAATAAAATTTTAAATAAAAATCAGTTTGGTGAATTAAACTATTTTAGGCCATAATTTGCAAAAACAAAAATTATAGAATGCAAATGGAAAACTAGTTTAAACTAGTTTATATTTTTTTTATATAAAAAAACTAGTTTGGTGAATTAAACTATTGATGTAATAACCCAATATATTGTCTAATGTGCTAATTTATTAAAAATTATAAAAAATAATAGTTGTATTTAATATAATTAGACATGTCATATGCTTATTAATTGGTGGTATCACGTCACTCATGTCTCTATTGTATCAAATAAGTACTTCATAATTTGCTAAGACAAGTTTTTATATTTATATTTTTAAATAATCCATTTCAGTATTAAATTAGGCTCTTTATGGAATTTATACTTTTTAATAATCCATTTCAGTATTAAATAAGACTCTGTTTGATATTGTGGTGAGATGACAAAACTGTATTTTGGTCAAAATATAATTTCTAAGTGTCTCGTTAATGATAAAAAAAATATTACGATCACTAATCGTGAGCTTTTTAAGATTTGAGTTTTGTAAAATCTAAAGCTTTTAACTTTTACTCACGATTAAATTATTAAAAATGTACATTGTAATTATTATTTAGCGTAAAAAATTAAATAACACAGTTTATGGACCATAATTTATTCACCATACTTTTTTGATCATAAGAACAAAGAGAGCCTACTTCAAAATCCTAAGCTTCAAAATTTCTTATATTTTGACGTCGCTCCACTCAAAATCATGGTTCCGCCCTTGTCGGTAGCCGATGGCGAAAAAAAAATAATGATTTCAGGGATTGTAGAATCGATTATTGTTTTTTGCTAGAATTAACTATTAGAATCTGATTTTGAAATAATTGATGCTAATCAATCCACAGTCTCTCAATCTCAACCGTTGGTTTTGGACATTTTAATTAGGGTGTTGTAATCTTTACAAAAACATGTATGAATATCTACTTTCAAGGTTCTTTCCATTATATGAGTAGAAAATGACCAAACCTATCTAAAGTTTCTTTGAATTAGATGAAAAGGACAGCTTGTGATTAATATTGGTAATGAATTTTATCATGAGCTCTGAAAATTTAACAATATGATGCATCCACCTAACTACTTGTTAAACATTTATTTGTGAGTGGAAGACTTTATTACACTTTAGTGCTAATTACTTGCAGTCTTACACTCAACGATACATGTTATTGTCTAAAAATTGTCACTAGGTTTAAGAACTCGGCCCAATCAATAGGTAGATATTTCATGATGAACCGAATGGGTAATCACTGTGGATCGTGATTTGGAAGGTACAATATATCTAAATAAGATTTAAATTTATATTGAACCCTTGGCCTAAGTCCATTTAAAGGAACTTAACTCATAAAAGAATGTCTTATGAAACAAGCCAATAAATAATTAATCACCCTAGAAGCCCACAAATTCATATAAGCTCATGCTCAGATTAACCATATGAGCACTAATATTTCATCAATCATGAGCTTAAGTGGAAAAGCATTCTAAGAATCTATTGTAAAACCTAGATTATCATAAATATTTAACACGAAACGTTGGAAGCTCTGCCGTCAAATCACTCGACCCGAGCTTAAGCGAAGCAGGTAAAACCTCCGACTCTTCCAAACTATTACAAGGTAAATTGCATAAATATTCTTAATCGTGGGATTATCAATAACAATGATATTGATAATTTAGATAGATTATCATGATATTATTATTGCCTACTCGTGGGGTAGCTAATCTTATACATTATTAGCATGGTCCGGATACCTGGTGTTAACACATGATAAATATATGAAGATTATAAAACACACAATAGAGGATCGTCAAACTCAAAATAAACATATCTTTAATGAGTTTAGTATTGCATTACACAATTTACATAAGTGATGGTGCAAATCCATGGCCATGGTAGAAGAATTCCGAGTATGGAAATTCTCATATTACATATCATTAGGATTATGATCAACACTAAACCAATAACTAATAGAGTAGACACATTATGTACTATGTCATTGATGACATACTGGTTTGGGCAAATGATCTAATCCTACAAAAAATCGTTAATAGATTATTTTTATTCTTTCTCATTCGGGGTTATGATACACTGCTAGGTGTCATTAATGATCATTGGAATATGGAAACCACATTATGATATTTATTTGGAGGATAGATTATGTGATTTTAGTCTATCATGATCAATTTCATGTCCGACTTGAGAACAAATCTAGTGAGACATATACTATATGTATGTGTGTCTATAATTATATTATGTAATGAAATAAAGTAAAATATATTTTATATATTTTGGGAATAATTTGAGGATTTTTTGACAAGAAAAAATGGATATATTCGGAGTTAAATCAGTTACTGAATTCGACAAATTATTTTGGACAAAACGAATTACCGTTTGGATAAAACGGATAGTTGATTTTCCAAACTAGTTTCAGCCGAACGGGTAAACTAATTATTGGGGTTATTGGCAAATCGTTTTGTAAACCGCCTTACCTACATTCGGTTTTAATAAACGAATGAAATTCATTTATTAAGTAAATAAAATTTTCAAACCCATATCATCTTTAAAACAAGTCAAATCGAATGAATAAATATATCATGATTCAAATTGATGCCCGTACATTTGATCCCCGAGTTCTGTCACTGAATGTTTTTATTTTTTGTCTTTTCTGTCGTTATATTAGTCATATAGTTTCAAACAATTATTTTTTTGTCTATTTGTAAAATTGTAATTTAATGTTTATAAGGGTATTTTAATCTTTTCGTACAAAATCACTAACAAAATTAGTATATGTTAAAATGGAAATTCATATACTTTTGACACTCTTAAGTGGACCGGAGAATAATTTTCAAATTTTCGGATAACTTTGAATTTATATCAAATTTCGGATGGAAAAATATACTTCATATTTTTTTAAAATGAATTTTTTTTAAAGTACTGTCCCTATTAGACTTTCTATATTAGGAAATGGATCAAATAGTAAATATTTCTTTTTTGATGGTTTGTGAGACTGATTTAGGCCTAGTAGGAAAAAAAACAATGAATATTTACAAAACTGACCTATTTGATTTGGTCATATATAAAGTTAACCACACTTTCATATAAAAAAAAAAAAAAAAAAAAAAAAAAAAAAACCAAAAACTATATAAATTGAAAAAATTACTTCCAATTTAACGAACCGGAACCTTGGCCGGGTCTACCCGCATAGGCGTCCATTGCCTATTTAGGCACCCACTCAAAGGTCGCCCGGGCGCCCATTTCCCCTTTTTTTAATTTTTTTTATTATATATAATTTTTTAATCTAATTTTATTTAATATTAATTTCACTTAATTTTTTATTATATGTAAATTTTTTAATCTAGTATTATTTAATTTTTATTTCACTTAATAATTTTCTTAAAACAATCGTCCTAAGTTTCTTATTACATGTAATGTGTGGTATACATGAGCCTTGTATTAAAATGAAAAACATTGTATTTGATTAGATGAATATTTGGAAAAAAAAATATTTTATAAATATTTAATTATTTGTGCATATGTGATTTGTGGTATAAATAATAAGAAACTTATAGTGATTTTTTATAAAATTATTAAGTGAAATTAAAATTAATAACACTAGATTAAAAAATTTACATATAATAAAAAAATTAAGTGAAATTGAATTAAATAATACTAAATTAAAAAATACATATAATAAAAAAAAATTAAAAGGGTTTGAGCACCCACTCTTGCAGCAAGCAAACACCTTGCCCATTGCCTTGAGTGGGCGCCCGTCCTTTTTCTTCTTTGGGGGGGGGGGGGGGGGGGGGGGGGGGTTAATTAGGGATAATTTTGTCCATTTATATATTTTTTGATTGTTAAAAATATTTTAAAAAAGTATGATTAATTTTATAAATTTGGGAAAAAACAAAGAAAGATAGAATTTCATCACATCTATCTCGAAGAAATCCAATAATCAATCTTGACTAGTACATTCCTACACATGTATTCATTAATAAACCTCATCATTTGCTTCAACCTCTACAACTTTCTTGTACACAAATCTCTTAGCAATCCATATAAAAACACATAAATTCAAAGCACTTAATCCAGCCAACACCCAGTAAAAATAATCAAGATGTGCCTGATTGAGATTGTCACCTAGCCAACTGCCACCATTATTGTTCCTTGATGTGATTGCCTCAACAACAGCTATTACACCAGTGTTGATAAAGCTTCCAACTCCAATTATACTAATAAAAGCTGCAGCCCCTAAGCTTCTCATTGCTTCTGGCATTTGATCATAGAACAATTCTTGCAATCCCACAACTCCAAAAACATCACAAACTGAAAGTAAAATGTATTGTGGAAGTAACCACCAAATGCTTATTGGCACTACTGCTTTGGGAGAATCCATTAGCCCATTTTCTCTTGCTGTGCTGACCCTTTTGCCTTCTACTAAAGCCGCTACAATCATAGTAAGCATTGATGTAAACAAACCTATGCCTATTCTTTGTAGCATGGTTATACCAGAACGATGTCCGGTGTATCTCCGGGCCAACGGAATAAAAATCCGTTCGTAAATGGGGACGCCAATGAGAATGCTGAAGCCTACAAGGCTTTGAAGTGAAGCTGGGGGTACTTGAAACTTTGCTCCAATGGATCTTTTCATTGTGCTGGCTTGCTTGGTGTAAAATGTGTGGAGTTGAACAAGTATGCAACTGAACATTAAGCAACTCAGCCATATGGGAATCAACCGTATTACCAGCTTTACTTCTTCTACTTGGTTTACTGAACATAACCTCCATGGATTCCTTGTTTTTCTCGCCAAATCTATTTCATCTATGATCATTGCCTTGTCCAAAAATCTGCAAAATTTAATATAATTTAAATTTGTTCATAGTTAATTCATGGGTTTTGCTAACACACCCCTCTGTCTGAATACACAAGCATTGAACTTGAAACCGTTTGATATACAGTTGAAACATTTATCAATAAATCTAATATTTGGTGATAATAAACTTGAAATTTCAAATATTAAACGGAAAAAAAATTCAACATACCCCATTATAGCATAGATGGGCCCATAATTATACTCCAAGTTTTTGAGCTATAATAATTTGACATTTGACATTTACTTCTAATATGAACCATGTATTTTACGAAGTCTTAAAGACCGTGATGCTTTTCTAGAAAGAAAAAAGCAAGTAGAGAATGATTTTTTTTTTTTTTTTAATAGCATTCAAATCCTGTGGACAATTCTCAGTTAATAGTAGATAATCCTTGTGTTCACACATAAAAATTAATAGGCCATAATAATTATGCTAAATATTTAATGGCCGACTTTAATTTTAGGGCACAATCACTACCAAAATTAGTTGACTTGAAAATTGTGAGAAATTTGACGTGACACATACCTAACTTGATTAGTACGAGCAAAAGTCCGTCGTTTAGATTGACTTGATTGGGGAGCAACGGTCCTTATTTCATCATCTTCATAGCCATAGTAAATGCCCCGGCCACCAGTGAGCGTGTCAGTCACGCGCCACTTCTGTGCTGCCGCCACGAACACTTGTGCCACCGTTGTAAATGGGCTGCCGACGGGGGCCTGCTGCCTGTACCTCTTGATTCCGATCAGAAATATTGCTAATGCAACTGCCAATGCCCCAGCCAATACTCCAAATCCTACTGCCCAGCCAACATTGTCCTGCATAATTGTTTTAATTGAAATCATGAATATTCGTGTATAGAAGAATTTATTTAATTAAATTAAAAGTTTAAATTAAAAATAACAGTTTTATTGTGATTTTGTACAAGACAACTACTCTTTAAGTACATATATTATTGTTCTAACACCACACGATTGCACGATAAAAATAATTATTCGAATATTTTTTCGAGTTCGATTCTTTCCGGACTAATTCCTTAAAAATTTTCAAGATTTTTATGAAATTTTATTTCTATGATATCATACCTACAAGATACTTTTATATGTTTTGGGAGTTCTTGGAGAGCGTTTGATCCCACACGACTTTATCTCTATATATATGGGAATCTACCTACGTAAGATGTGGTTATGAACATGTACAATTAAAATTCAAACACTCGATAACGAGAAAATCTTTGGTATAACAGAGGTACCACGTCATCCATGCAACAAGCCAATCATTCATTGCCAAGCGTGCTAAAAAATTATAAAACAACTAAAAAAATATGTATTAAATTATACATATCATTTTCTAATTCTCTGGTGGTACTACGTCACCCATACCTCCGTTGCACCAAAGATTTACTCCTCGATGACATAGATTTAATTATAATCATATATTCAATGACACTTAAACCTAGGATTTAAAACTCCATATAGGCATTTCAATTTTAAGCTCACTTTTGATACCAACAAGCAAGTCGAATTTAGATTTTGTTTTTTCAAACTATTTTGCCTCATTTAACCCGTTAACATTAACATATTTTTAAATTTTCTGTTTTTACAAAATTGTCATTGGTGTTTATATTCGAAAAGTTATTTCAAAATATTTGATATGAATATTTTTATTCAAGAAAAATAACATGTCAAATGAGTCGGTTCAAGTAAGACGGTCAAATCAACAATAATTTTGGTTTTAAATTATCTTTTACCCGATAAACTATAACCAGTTGGGTTCATATAAACAAAATAGAATGCAACATGCAATCATTTCAAAACGAATAATTTTCAGGCCAGAGTTAAATAGTGAATTGAAATTATTAGTCATCGATTATTTATATATATATATATTACCTGAAGGTAAATAACGACCAATACTGCAACAGAAGCACCAAACACAATCCCCAAGTACCACCAATTAAAGAATGAGCTTTTGGCGTCTCTGTCATTTTGGTTGCTTTCATCAAATTGGTCCGCTGCAAAAGTTTGTACACATGGCTTGTGGCCACCTTCGCCTACTGCCAGTATGTAAAGCGCTGCGAAAAACACAGCTTTCCTATAATCTAAAGGAATTACGACGGAGACTGCTAGAGACAACAGAACCATTCCCTATATCAAAACAGTAAAAAATTCGTTTGATTGTTTGTCTGAAAATACAGAGACAATGAAAGAAAAAGGAAGGCTTCTGCTACCAACAGGGTATGCGGATAGCAATTTATAACACTTGATCTTCATGTTAGATAATGAAAAAAATATAATATCTAGTCCACAATGTTCTCGCTACCAGCAGTATAGGTAGATAATTAGTTAACACTTGAATATAACGCTAGACAAAATATTTAGAGACAATGAAATTAAGAAAAAGAGAGTGAAAAAAATATTTACTGACCAAGAAATAGATGGAAGATGAAAGAAGAATGGTGTTGAAGCGACCAAGGTAAGAATCAGCAATGAAGGCTCCAAATAATGGGAAAATTGCAGAGATGCCAACCCAATTATTAACATTCTTGGCTGCAGTTGTAATGGGTTGATTTAGAACATTTGTTAGATATTGTATCAGATTACCAGCCAAGCCATAGTAAGCAAACCGCTCTGCCATCTCAACCGCTGCATGCATGCAAATTTAATTTACCAATTACGTTTACATGAATTAAAATCATAGAAAAATAACATAATTATGAAGATGGGGTTTGTGCTTGCTTACCGATGATGAAAACGGCAGCGTTCCAGCCACCCTTTGAGGGTTTTTGGAGGGGAGAAATTTTGTCTTTGGTTTCTACATCGCCTTTTTCAATTGCTATTGGAGCTAAACTATCCATGGAAGATTGATTTGATTTGGGAAAAAGGGAAAGAAAAAATTTCAAAAGTGATAGTTGATGCTTTGAGCATATTAGTCTATGCCTTTTATAGAGTGTAAAAATCAATGACTTTGGGAATTTGGGTAATTGACTATTTTTTATGGGCCCTCAAAGAGTGGGGTTAATTGTCAAAAACTATAAAGCTACATACAATTCCGTATTTATAGTCCAGCTGTAAAATAGAAATTTCCATACCCATCCATCAACTTAAGTTTTGTTATAACGTAATAACACTCTACATCAAAGTTTCCAAAAATGTAATAACAAATGACAATTCCATTAGCCCCAACTAAAAATTCATTTAATATACTTTTATTTAGTTAATTACTGTTGAGAAATGACAGTTAAGCAAAACAATGGCAAACCAAGGGCATAAATCTTTTTACATCCAAAATGAAAATAATGAATATGTCATCTTGATTCTCCTTCAAACTGATCATTATTATTGTTAAGGGCCCGTTTTGGCACTATTTTTTTTCATAAAAGTATTTTTCAAAAGCATTTTATGTTAGTGTTTGGTATTTGCTTATGGAAAGTATTTGTCATATTTTAAAAGCATTGGAGCTAACTTTGGAAATAGACCTAATTATCTGCTTTTTTTCAGTTGCACTTGGGTAATATTTTTTATTTTATTTTATTGAAATATGGATATATATGAATTTGATTGAAGTCTAAATAATCTGAATGTTATCTGAATTATATATTTATTTTTCTTTTTAAATTTCTGAATATAAGTGTAAGTTGTTTGTTTTCAAAAACCAAAAACATCTAAAATATTAGGGGTGATAGAAAAGCTCGTCTCAACTAGGCCGACGGATTTTAGCCCGGCCCGACGAGCTTTAGCCCAACTCGGGGGCCTTTTTAAGGCCCGGGCTTGGCTTAGACAAAAAAGAGCTCGGGTTGGTTTTTATTGATAATTTTTTTTAATTTATATAAATTAATCCTAAACCTGGCCCGGTTTTATTAATAAAAAATATTTTTTCATTATATAAAATAATTTTTTAATTCTAAATACATAAATCTATAATTAAAATTTTAAAGTTTAATATAAAAAGACTAAAAACATTGAAATTCTTATTTTTTTTTCAAATATTAAAAATTATTAAAATAATTATTAATTTAATAATAATAATAATAATAATAATAATAATAATAATTCAATTACTAAAAGCCCGCCTGGCTCGACATCATCCAGGCTTGAGCCGACTTTGCCGTAGTCACTCTTATGAAAATGATATTTTGACATTTGTATCTTTACAAGTATGATATATAATCGTTATAAATTTTATATGTTAAATAATTGAAAAAAAAAATTAAAATATTATCACACACACATTAATTGACACTACAAGAAAATGTGAGATTACCGACCGATTTTAGCGATCGAAAATATTTTGTCGGAAAAATATGATATATACTGACCGTTTACCGATCGATAAATTACCGACGGATTAATCTATTGGTATTCCGGCAGAAAAAGACGCGCCAAATGGCGCCAAGCTTTTACCGACGTCTTACCAACCATATTTTCAGTTTGTAAATAAATTCAGTTTGCCGACCGATCTAGTCGGTCGGTTTTTTTTTCAACTTTACTGACCGATGACACATCGGTGGGTAATTACTGACTGACTTAAAATCGATCAGTGATATTAGGCGCTTAATAACAATTGGACGCCAAGATATGGCGCCAACATAAATATTTTACCGAACGATAATATTATCGGTTAGTAAATTAATAACCGATTTCATGTCGATCGGTATGTACCTACCACATAAGTCGGTCGGTAAATTTCGAGAATATAAAAATAAAATTTCTTCTTCCCCTGCCTCATTACTCATTATCTTTTCAATTTCCAGATTTATGCTCATTTCTAGACCCGGCCTCGGTTCCGGTTTGGAACTGAAACCAAACCGGTTGGAACCGGACGGTTCCGATTATCGATTCCAGTTCCGGAATCACATTTGTTCAGTTCGGTTAGGGTTTACCCCTAGCCGAACCAAACAAAACCGAACGGTTCCAACGGTTCGAACTGGAACTGATAAGTGTGGTTTATACCCACTTATTATTGTACTCTTAGCTTGACGGTTCCGATTATCGATTCCAGTTCCGGAATCACATTTGTTCAGTTCGGTTAGGGTTTACCCCTAGCCGAACCGAACGAAACCGAACGGTTCGAACTGGAACTGATAAGTGTGGTTTATACCCACTTATTATTGTACTCTTAGCTTATTATTTTGTTAGTTTCCATATCATTTAATGTGATTTATAGTTTATTTTATGTCTTGTTCGTAGGAAGCATTAGAACATCAAGAATGGAGCAAATACGCGTATTTCGGGACCTATTGGAAGCATCAGACTTAAGAACAGGCAAAACAAGCATCAGCTGCGCACTAAATTTAAAAAGGCTATAACTTTTGATCTAGAAAGCGTTATGAGACCCATAATATATCAATTTGCATATACTCAAAGAGATCTATGCGTTCCATACAAAATCCAGGAGCTTTGGCGCCGCGGCGCCCCACGCGCACCAGAAACATGATTTTAGGGTTTTTTAGATGTTTAATGGTTCCAAGACTTTATTATAAATACATTAGTTCGTCCACAACTCAAAAGAGGAGGCTAATACACAACACAAAACACAAAAACACATATTTTTAGAGATCCAAGGAGGGGGATTGAAGAGCGACAAGAGGAGACGAAGGCGGTGACGTCCGAAGAGGAAGAGATTCAATTCAGGTTTTATTTTCTTGTTTCTTTCTTAGAACTCTAATGATTTCCATTAGATTCATGACTTTGTTTTCATTGTTTTTATCTATTGTCATGAACTAAACTCCTTAATTCTGGAGAATGATGTAACTAATGCTTGAACCTTTGTTTTAATTGTTAATTTTGTTATGAAGTTTTATTCAATTTATTTGTATTCTCTTGAGTTTAATGCTTTGTGTTTGCTGGCCACAAATATGATGATATATGTTTAGAATCTATTACTCGAGAGAGGGGATTTTGAATAGATCTAGAGAATATAACTTAGGAGTTTTATAGAGTTCGAGAGAATATATAAGTTCCTTTGAAGTCGTTAACATAGAATCACAAAGCGTAATGAGTTGTTAACTACTAGATTTTTATAGAGATATCGAAGTCTATAGTTGATGATATTTTCACTGATGCTCGAGAGAGGGAGTGCATAATTTCGGAATCTTGACTTATAAACAATATAACTGAACAAGTATTAATTGGCATGACAAATACATAGGCGACAGCTATGTGAAATCAGGATCTAGAATCTTTATCGTATTAGTCTCTCATATCTAAATATTTTTATATTTTATTTATTTAATTAAATCTTTGTTAATTATCATCTAAATAAAGTCAGGATTATCAATTATAGTACTTAGTGCGAGTTAACACAATCTCTGTGGGTTCGACACTCTAAACTCATTTATACTAAAACTTGACACCGTACACTTGCGGTACGATATAAAATATCACAACAAGTTTTTGTCGCCGTTGTCGGGGATTGTTTGTTTAATTCACATTAATATTACTACCAAGTAACCTTAGCTTTAATTTAAATTTTTATTTTTTTATTTTAATTTTAATTTTTATTGTGTGCTATTTATTCGTTTGCATGTTATTTATGCAGGAAGCACAAAACACACAAAGCCCGCGCAACCAAGTTCTAACTAGCAGGAGCCTGATCAACTCCATGCACGGTAGTGTTGTTCCTTAATTTTGCTTCTTTATATTCATCTTACATTGAGTACAATGTAAGTTTTAAGTTTGGGGGTGTGTGCATGTAGTGATAATTCCTGCTAGTTTAGTTTAAAAAAAATTATTTTTGTTTTTATTCCTTGATAGTAAAGCATAAATCTAATGATGAAATTGTTTGTTTTAGATGAAATCTTAGAAACGATAAGACCCAATTGATTTTTATCTAATGCCTTGAGTAGATGATCTAGGTTAGACTCGTAAGCACTTAATAACATGTTTTTAGCTGTAAGAACTTAAGTAGTTGACAAAGTGACTAGTTGAGGAAATTGCATGCCGATGAATGACCGTTTGCCTAGATATCTATCTCAATATGCAAGTATTATGATTTATCGTATGATTAGAAAAAGAAAAAAAAGAAATCACCTATAACCGATAAGCGTGAAGCTACCTATGGGCGAGTGTTAGGACCACCATAAGGAGAAATGCTACCTTAAAGGATATGTGTGTTTAAAAAAAATTAATAAAAAATTGAGAAGAAAAAGAAGAAAATAAAATCATACCATATGGAGCAAAGAAAGACAATTATAGAGTTAATTTGAGATATCTAGGTTGGTTTGACCCATCAGATCTCAATTTTTGAGACGAAATCATCGAGTTAGCCTACTTATGAGTCGAGCTGTAAATAAACCTACACACACACACTGTGAGTCTGGCTTAGATGGTTTATTCAAGAATTTGGATTTGAGTCCCAATTGTGTACTTTGAAGGTTCCTCATTTCATTGATAAGCATCATTTGAGGACAATTTTATGCGGAACTATCGTGATTATTTTATTTGCTTTTATATTTTTTTTGCATGATTGTGTGTGAATGACGTTTGTGGGTGTCGTCACTGTAAGCCCTCACGAGACTATAACTCATCCACTAGGGCCGCCTAGGGGTTTAAAGGCTTGTTGCATACGTTAAATGCAATCGTGATCCCTACGAAAGTGGCTTAGTTAATTTAGTTATTTTTATCTGTTTATTTAAATTAGTTTTTATTTAGTCTTTTGCTCGGGACTAGCAAAACCTTAAGTTTATGGGTGTTTGATAAGTGTGGTTTATACCCACTTATTCTTGTACTCTTAGCTTATTATTTTGTTAGTTTCCATATCATTTAATGTGATTTATAGTTTATTTTATGTCTTGTTCGTAGGAAGCATTAGAACATCAAGAATAGAGCAAATACGCGTATTTCGGGACCTATTGGAAGCATCAGACTCAAGAACCGGCAAAACCAGTATCAGCTGCGCACTGAATTTAAAAAAGCTAAACCTTTTGATGTAGAAAGAGTTATGAGACCCATAATATATCAATTTGCATCTACTCAAAGAGATCTATGCGTTCCATACAAAATCCAGGGGATTTGGTGCCGCGGCGCCCCACGCGCACCAGAAACATGATTTTAGGGTTTTCTTAGATGTTTAATGGTTCCAAGACTTTATTATAAATACATTAGTTCGTCCACAACTCAAAAGAGGAGGCTAATACACAGCACAAAACACAAAAACACATATTTTTAGAGATCCAAGGATGAGGATTGAAGAGCGACAAGAGGAGACGAAGGCGGTGACGTCCGAAGAGGAAGAGATTCAATTCGGGTTTTATCTTCTTGTTTCTTTCTTAGAACTCTAATGATTTCCATTAGATTCATGACTTTGTTTTCATTGTTTTTATCTATTGTCATGAACTAAACTCCTTAATTCTGGAGAATGATGTAACTGATGCTTGAACCTTTATTTTAATTGTTAATTTTGTTATGAAGTTTTATTCAATTTATTTGTATTCTATTGAGTTTAATGCTTTGTGTTTGCTGGCCACAAATATGATGATATATGTTTAGAATCTATCACTCGAGAGAGGGGATTTTGAATAGATCTAGATAATATAACTTAGAAGTTTTATAGAGTTCGAGAGAATATATAAGTTCCTTTTAAGTCGTTAACATAGAATCACAAAGCGTAATGAGTTGTTAACTACTAGATTTTTATAGAGATATCGAAGTCTATAGTTGATGATATTTTCACTGATGCTCGAGAGAGGGAGTGGATATTTTTGGAATCTTGACTTATAAACAAGATATCTGAACAAAGATTAATTGGCATGACAAATACATAGTTGACGATTAGGTGAAATCAGGATCTAGAATCTCTATCGTATTAGTCCCTCTTATCTAAATATTTTTATATTTTATTTATTTAATTAAATCTTTGTTAATTATCGTCTAAATAAAGTTAAGATTATCAATTGTAGTACTTAGTGCGAGTTAACGCAATCCATGTGGGTTCAACACTCTTCACTTATTTATACTAAAACTTGACACCGTACACTTGCGGTACGATATAAAATATCACAACATGAACCGTAAGAACCGTTCGGTTCCAGCAGTTCTACGGTTCCGGTTGGAACCGTTGAAGCCCTCCTTCCCAACCTCTCATCTAAAAAGAAATTCAGCGAGCAAGTAGCATTCCACACGGACATGGGAAGTCGATGAAGTCGATCTCTGTCTTCTCATCCAAGATGACTCAAAAGGAAGTCAAAAATCAATAGAAAAAATACCTTCCCGGCGGGTCTTATTTCATCTCAAACTCGGATTAGGAAGAGTGCCATTTAACTACAGATCAATCATAATAAACAATACAAGAAAAGAAATGGATTCTCCTGTCGGCGAGAAAAGCAAAAAAAAAAAGGATAGGGAAGAGGAGATTAAGGAAAGTCACTCCACTCCATAGATAGTTAACACATATTCTTGTTTCATTTTCAATTCCTTTCGGGTCGAAAACGCGGGCTGATGGTAGGGCTGTGCCCATTCTCCCTCTTCTTCCGCTTTACACCCGGAACTTATTGACTTTGACTTTTCAATCTCCGACCGTTCACTTGAACACGGAAGCTTTCAAGCTTCAGGAAAACTTGAGTATAGCGATACAAGGCTTGTTCTAAGCGGATAGTTATCACTAGTAAGCGGTTGAAAGAGATGCTTTTAGAATGGTTTCAAGCCCTTTATACTGAAAGAGTGAGTCAAGCTTAGTCCAATCTAGTGTAAATAAACTTATTGCTACTCACAGCGAGAACTACACTAGATTCTTATCAAAACAAAGACGGCAGAGGGCCCGCTCATGAATGAGGCGATGAAGGCTCGTTGAGACCTCCTCTTTTTTGTTTTGTTTGCTTTCCTCTTTCGTGGTCTGAACCTCTGAAATACAACCAAGCTGCATGCGGAAAGAGCCCTACCCCTACCATGGGCTGCCTTTGATTGGTTGTATTTCAGAGGTTCAGACCACGAAAGAGGAAAGCAAACAAAACAACAAAGAGGAGGTCTCAACGAGCCTTCATCGCCTCATTCATGAGCGGGCCCGTGTGCTGGTTGGTTTCGACAGACACACGCTTTATGACACTTGGTTCCTGTTGAGAGAGAGACATATCTTCTCGTGATAGCAATAACCTAACTAAGATCGCCTTTGGTTTGGGGTGAAATAGTGAGTCAGGCAGGGATGCTTCTGATAAATTCCTTTGTAAAGGAGCTCTAGTCAAGGAATAGGCTCAATAGTTGAGGTTAACTATTTAGGAAAGGGGTTGAATGCTTTACTAGAGACTTCTTCAACCGGTGCCCAGATGCTTGCTACTTACCGACCTAGCTTACCCCGCTTCTGATGATGGGTGATCTACGGCCTATGCACAGGTGCTATCTAGGCTTCTATGGGGCTTCCAAAACCGCTCCCAAAATGGAATTGCCCTCTCTAGCTACCGACTCAGCCTTTGCTATTGGAATTTCCGCCGGTGCTGCTGCTAATGCTGGATCTACTACAGGCTCTTCCATTTGTGGTTTAGTGCATAGGTAGGTGGTTGTGCCGGTGAAGAAGATCAAATTGAGGATCATGTTGTTGAGGTAGTCTCCACCGACTGACATGAGCTGTGATTGCATAGGTGGTAGAGCAAGCTGGAGCGGAGGCAGCCTGTAACAAGGAAGACAAAAGTCTCCTTATGTCGCTCATTAAAGACTACCTTCCAAAAAGGTAGCTGGAATACGGGGGAAGTGTGGGACTAATTGAATTTTATTCTTGTCTGTTAAGAGAATTCTTATTCCTCACAGCTTGCATTCGATGCTTCTGATTCAATAATTCCTTCTAATAGGGAATTCACTGAACTAGTCTCCCCGTCGGGAATGAGGGCTTCTAAACCTTGCCTTTTCTATAACCTAAGTCGCATTATTAGGGATCTCTCTTGAGACTCTACCAGGCTTTGACCAGCTTGTGGCCCCACCGTGGGTGGTGAACCAGATCGAAGAATGCATGTATGAGAGGAGAGATAAAAGCACTTCAGTAAATTCAAAACTAGATTAGTAAATTCAAGAAATGAAAGCGGAATCACTACTATCGAATCTTGTGTTTAAGCTAAGCAAAGAGACAATTTTTTATTGAGTCTCATGCACATCTCTTGGGTAAAGACTAGGATAAATCACATTTTTAAGGGAATTAGGTAACAAATGACCCACAGAGCATAGAAGGGAGGAGTATCTCCAGTTTTTTCTTTTAAGTCAGTGGTATCTCACACGCAATCTCCTGCAGAGTAAAGGTAAAAAGCATATATTATGTCACTTCCGATCCAATTAGAAGAAAAAAGTAGCTCGACTGGTAAGAAAAGATACCCGAATGAGTGTACTCGGATTTTTTTTTTCTTGAGAAATACCTCCTGAACTATTTCGCTTGAGAGATAGACCAACCTCTCCTCAAACTTGGGGGCGCGAGAAATATAAACTAAAAATCGCTATGGACTATATCTTTTTGAGCTCCAACCATTTCTTGGAAGCTAGACACTTCACCCTGGAATTTCAACATCAAGCGTATGCACTCACCTGTCGTCGCCTTCTACACCTATTCTATCGCAACTATCAATCACTTTTGCTGGGGGCAGGTTCTGTCCTATACCTTCTATCATAGGTCTTATCACTCGGAATCACATTCTATCACACTGGTGGCACTTCTTGTTGAATTAAAAGATTGGATTAGTCTTTCTGTACCCATCTGCTACCCCTGTTTGAGAGTGATTAAATATCAATAGGGGAGCCTCCTAATAAGGAAATTACTTCTTGGAAAAGCCTTTTCACTGCCAAGCCTTTATCTTATTTGGTAGGGCAAGAATCCATCTCGGTTTAAGAATTCACAAAATTGGGACATCCATTCAGAACCTGAAACCATTACCAACGAAAAAAAGGGGGCTTCGAAAGAACTCTTGAAAGAGGAAGGATGCAGTGAGCGAGCCTGTTAAGCTGCGATTGAGCCTAATTTTTTCCACAAAGAAAAAGGTAACTTTATTGATAAGTTCCAATTATAACTTGAAGTGCCATATCTTCCAAAAAAAAGTTGTGTACCACCCGGTTTGAGAGCCGACTTCCTTTACGTACAGCTAAGGTTCTTTCACTCCAAGACTAGTTGCCTTAACGAATTGATATGCTTTTGTGACACCAGCAAAAGAAAATGCTGAATACAATGGCTACTGTAGAATCTTATGAATCACGCATGACACACTTTCTATATCTCCTCCGTCTATAAGGCAAACAGCTTAGCTTACAGCACAACGTGTTCGCCACCACACCGGCAGGCTGGTGCATTGGCCTTACCGACCGAGAGGTATGACCCTTCACTTCGATTAGAACGCCCCATATCTCGTGGTGACATGCTCCGTATGGCATTTCCTTTTAGAAAACAAGTCTAACTTCTAACCAAAAGATTCATAAAGAATGTATGAAACAACCCCTTCTTTCAAAACCTATTATTGCCAAGACATTCCGACTACACCGCTTCCCCTCAAAGACTAGAAAAAGAAAAGAAATTCATTGTCCCAAAAAGGCAGTCATCTAGCTAACAACTCGTTGCTTTGACGGGGCGAGGTGGGTTCTTTTGAGGAGGAGAGGTTAGTGAAGATAGAGATGAGAGAAATAGGAGCAGCCCCCATGTCTTTCAGAGAGATATATAGGGAAGGTAGTACCGCCCAGGGAAATGAGATGTCCCTGTGATGTAGAGGGTGTACTGGCTTGGGGTAGGAAAACAAGGACTAAGCTGGGCTGTCGAGTGAGGATTGGCCGATGGGACTTCCATCATGTAGCTGGGTACAAATAAGCCAGTTAAAGATGAGTCGGTATAGCTACTTCTTTTACCTTAAACTAATCCAGTGCAAGCTTTGCTTGGGGCTCGAAATGCCCACTCGAGATCTCACTGCCCGGAGAGAGGAAGCTTTAGCTGA
The DNA here is from genome assembly GCA_019454045.1 of Zanthoxylum bungeanum. NCBI lineage: Eukaryota > Viridiplantae > Streptophyta > Magnoliopsida > Sapindales > Rutaceae > Zanthoxylum > Zanthoxylum bungeanum. The sequence continues at coordinate 236,904 of SKCR01025349.1, read as the reverse complement.
TGAAAGAGAAGCCCATATCGGCACACCCTTCTTCCTTGCCTTGAATTTGAACTATTAGGGCCCGACCTCCCTCACCACCACAACCTTGAGCCAAGACAAGGGATGTCTACATTTGACGAATCTGAGGGGTTATTAATAGGTTAAGAGCGTCATGAGACATTTAAACCCAACCCCTTCATGGGCTGCTTGCGCGTGGAGAGAAGAGTCTGATATCCACTGGTCGAGGAAATAAAAGCACATTCTTACCCCGAATGGACTATTTTGACTACTTTGACCCCCGCCACGGGGAAAGTAGGTTTCCTTGGTCATTCAATAAGAAAATTGTCTCTTTGCTTAGCTTAAGCACACATATTTTATTTCATAACCTACTTTTGCCTTTTGAATCAGAAATGAACAGATATTTTATAGATGCAGAGAATCATCCTTGATTCCTATCGGTCAGGGCGGCTTTCCTTGAATAACCCTCCACGAATTTTCGAGAGTAGTTGGCTAATCCAAGGAAGGAGCGAGGTTCGGTGACGTTCTTGGGGGCAACTCCCTAATGGCCCTCACCTTCTCTAAGTCCATTCTGATGCGGCCACGCTCAATGATGTGGCCTAGGGTTTTTTCCTGAGCAAAGGTTAGCTTCGCTTTCCTTCTTCACATATAGCTGGTTCTCTCGCAGCTTCCCAAACAAATGGCTCTGGTCACTTCACTTGGCTTTCATGCCTGACTTGTTATTATTTATACCCCAGTTTATAACGGTTCACTTCGCTAGCTACGGTCCCCTACTTCGGACAACAAGACAGCGGGGAGTCTTTGTGATGAGGAAGAGCTGTGCATGAATTTTGAATATTTAAGAGCTTCTCCATTGGGTCACTAGGAGAGAGAATGAAAGGTATTGGATCTACTTGCTCATGGTCATTGCCGCATCGGAACGAAGAGAGAAAGATGATGTCTGAAGAGGTGGGGAAGAGATCAGCAGTTGGCTTAATGGCCTTCACATCCGCTTTTGCTGCGAGGCTATAGCAAGACCTCTGCACATTCTAAGAGATTCTATAAGTATGAACAAGTGGGATCGGAGCGAGAAGGTGGAGCTGCCTTCCATTCGTTCCTATCTGTTCTAGTTGGGAGAGATGTAGAGAGACTAGATGTCGTGTCTATCTCGATCCCTATTTGACTTATGATGAATCCTATTAACTTGCCGGATGTAGCGCCGAAGATAGACTTTTGAAGATTAAACAACAATTTATACTTTCTGAGACGGTCAAACAACTTCTGCAGGTTGAAAAGGTATTCCCTTGTCCACGACTTCGTGATCATATCGTCCACCCTCTTCTTAAAATAAGTTAGCCTCTAAAGGCTGACCCGTGATGATCCCTACATCACGTAATCGGAAATTGGAGGAATGGTACCTGGGAATCGGTAACGCTATCGGCTGGGAAAGATGGTGGCTGTGAGGTCATAAACAAAGTCGTGAACTTAACTTGGTGATTATGTTTACCCCATCTTGATTCGGTCTAGCTATCGGACGATAAAAGGATGCCAGACCCTTTTCTGGAAGCGGGAAGGTGAGTCACCGCATTGACTCGACTAGTCGTTGTCGTTGGCTCCATACCCTAAAAATAAAAACAAAATTATTTCGGGTAATTACTATATTATCCTTAATAACATTAATGAAATGGCTAATTTTAATGACATTTTAGGTATCACAAAATAATCCAAAAATATAAAAATAAGGGTCATTCTTAATTTTTTCGACACACCAATTCTCAATTCTCTCAATTTCTACAATTCTCTCATTCTCAATCCTCTCATCTTCAATTTCTCATTCTTATTCTCATTTCTCAATTATCTCATTATTCAATATTTATAAAAAATGACAAGTTCATCTTAGAACAACACGTCCAATATGCCAATCCAAGAGAGGGACCAAAGTATTGGTACACGAAGAAGAGAAGTTAAGACTCGATCCTCCGATATTTTTAAAATTCATTTTCATTTAGTTGAAATTGAAAATGAAAGTCCAAGAGCAATATGCAACTATTGTTGTGCATCTTATAAATTTACTAGCGGCTATCGCAATATGAACAAACACTTGGATAGATATCATGCCACTGAAATTGGACTTGATACAACGCAAACTCAAATGGGCAGGTACACATCATCTAGTAGCGGTACAAGTTCTTTAGATTTATTTAAAGATTCTGATGCTAAAAATAGAGAAGAATTTGCTAAATTTATTTGTATGACATATCTTTCTTTAAGTTTTGGTGAAAAAATTACTTTTATTAATTACGTTCGAATTGCTTTAAATCATATTGCTTGTAAAATGACTAGAAATACAACAAAACGTCAAATTTTCAATTATATAAAATGATAAAATTATTTTAAATGAAATATTTAAAGATATTAAAGGTCGTCTTTCTATTTGTTCTGATATTTGAAGTGACCATCGGCAAACACATTCATACATGTGTGTGACTTGTCATTGGATTGATGTATCATGGAACATGCAAAAACGACTTATTGCATTTAGCGTTTTTGATGAGCAACATACTGCACAAAATATTTATAGAATGATTAAAGTAAATTTTGATGAATATGGTTTATTAGGTAAAATTTTAACAATTGGTTTTGACAATGCAGCTGCAAATACTGCATCAATGAGAGATTTAAAAGAAATATGTCAACCAAATTTGGGGGTCGATTTTTTCATGTTCGTTGCACATGTCATGTCCTTAATTTATGTGTTCAATATGATCTGGCTTTTTTAGCACCTTACATTGATCCTATTAAAATTGCACTTAATTGTATTTGGTAATATTCTCAAGTTAGGAGAGAATGAGCCAAGTTTTATAAATTAAATGGTGTTAAAGCGGTAAAATTTTCACGAGATGTTCCAACACGTTGGAATTCAACTTATTTTCTTTTAAGTCAAGCTTTCCAATACAAAGATGTATTATGTAGTTTTTTTCCCAACATGTTCAATATACCACACTTTTGCCTAGTCAATGAGATATTTGTGAAAAAATTTAGAACTTTTAAAACTTTTTAATGATGCTACAAATAATTATAGTGGGGTTTATTATCCTACAACAAATTTATTTCTTATTGAGAATTTGAATATTGTTGGTACTCTATCTGAGCATGCTGAAAGTTCTGATCCTAATGATATTGTTTTAATTGATGCTATTTCTGTTATGAAGCGAAAATGATTGATTTATTTGAAAGACATTTCATTATTTTATCTTATTATCACAAATTTTGGTCCTAGATTTGAAATAGAATTTTTGAATAGTGACTTACTAGCTTACTATACATATTTAGAAATAGCTGATGAAATTAGTCTCAAATTCCATCTCGAATGGGATAAGAGCTTGTTGGGATGAGACGGGACGGATAAATTAACATCCTTATGTACAATACTTATTTTGATAATTTTCAACACATCTAAATATTAATAATATATCAAAATTATTATTATTTTTTATTTATTACAACTAAACATTAACTGATTTAATAATTAAACAATACATGAAAACGATAAAATAGCAGTCACAAACTAATTATTAATATCATTTTTTCTACTGCTTTTATTAGTTTTCAAGTCAAATAAAGAATTGGGGCGGCAGAAAATCCTGATACCACTATTGCCTAGGCTCGGATCATGTTTGGGAAGAAAGCCTAATCCCCGTCAGATTTTAATTAATAAAAAATTATTTAATTAAATATATATTTTTAATTCTAAAATATTTATAACTAAAATTTTAATATCCAATCCAAAAAAAATCATTAAAAATAATTAAATAATTAAATTTAACCTTTTATCATCCCTAATGAAGAAATTGTAATTGGTCTTAGCTGTTAAATATATTCCCCATAAATAAGCTAATAATATTTTTTTTAACATTGAAAATCATGCCGCCAAATCACTTGACCTGAGCTTAAGCGAAATAGGTAAAACTTCTGGCTGCCTCAGGCTTGAAATGCATCTCTTGGACTGAACTCAGAACCTGACAATCAAATTTTAAAATCTTTACCATCAAGTCACACCCCGACAATTAAATTCTACTTATGAAGTCTTATTCCATGATTCGACAGGGTCATGAACCCATCACTTTGTACCAATGGAAAAAAAAAACATCATTTAATAATTAGAATGCACCTTATTGGAGATCGTTAGGCTCCAAACAATACATCCAACTTGGTATTTTTAAAAACTTTCAACAAGCAGAACTGATCAAATTATAATTCTTATTTATTTATTTTTAAAATTAAACATCATTTAATAATTAGAATGCATCTTATTGGAGATCCCTAGGCTCCAAGCAACCTCAGATGCAAGCAATGCACCGAGTATAGGGGTGGGCGCGGTTCGGTTTGGTTTGATTTTTACTAAAAACCGAACTAAACCATATTTTACGGCCCGGTTTTTTTACCTCTCAAACCAAACCATTAAATAACGGTTTGGTTCGGATTGAAAATTTTTTAAACCAGCGGTTTACGGATTGGTTCGGTTAGGTTTACAGATTATTGTACTTAAAAAAAAATCATCCACTTAAGTGAAGAAAAAAAAATTAGTCTAGCAAACAAATAGTATGAAGTGCTACGGTGTAAGTTGACTCCGGGGAACATATACACTCAATAGAGGATTGAAAAATAAGGCACAATTAATTGTTGTATTTTTTTTAAAAAATTACCTCGAATAATGATGCTACAATCATTCTAAAATAAATTTAATAATAAAAGCATTAACAAAAAAATATATAACAAAAAAAATTAAGAATAAAAGTATTAACACATATACTAATAAAAAGAAAACATAAAGTAAAATTAAAAGAAAATTGCAAATTTTTTTAAAAATATATAATTTTTTAATTATAACGGTTCGGTTCGGTTTAACAGGTGCGGTTCGGTTTAGCATCTGAACCGAACCGTAAACCGTTTAAGGTGGGCCAATCCGAACCGCAAACCGAACCGTTAGAAAAAAAACCGTAAATTCGGTCCGATTTGATTCGGTTTGCTGTTTGGTTCGGTTCGGTCGGTTTTTTTTGCCCACCCCTAACCGAGTATATCCAACTTGTATTTTAAAAACCTTTTAACAAACAGAACTGATCAAATTATAATTCGTTTTTTTTTAAAAAAAAAAACGAATAACCTTTATTTTCTTTCAAGAAGATTTGCCTCGCCTAAGGGATTAGAATGATGAAGTAACATTATGATATTTTAATGCAATGATCTTGGGGCTACCGTACGTTTACTTTTAAGCAGTAGATTGTATAATTAATTTTGGGAAATTATCATTTTTTTTCATTTGGTAATAGTATAAGTATTATTTTTCATGAAAACTTTCAGATTATTCTATTTTCACCTAAAGTTTCAAATGTATTCGCTTTTCTACTTTTATGAGATGAAAATCAGATAAATTTCGTAAACTAAATGAATATTTTTTTTTTTTACACTTTTCTACTTTTCAGGTGAAAATGAATAATTTTCAAATTATAGGTGAAAAATAGAACGAATTTAAAGTTTTCATGGTTAACAGTACTTATGACATTTATCAGTGGAAAAATAGTATTTTCCCATTAATTATTCAAATCTTATTTTAAAATAATTCATGCTAAACCACAATCTCTCAAATGTCTATTTTTTTTTAATTTTTTTTTAATAATGATGGTACTATATGTTACCACTATTATTAAAGAGTTACCCTCAATGATGGGTGGTGATGGACATAATCTTTAAAAACGTGTGTGAATTTTTATGTATTTGACTTTGAATCAATTTATTTGATAATTATGTAGAGAATAAAACTATAAGCAAAAAGTTAATGTGATAAATGATAAATGATAGAGATAGGTGCGCGTTTGGATTGGATACATCCATATCCAGAACCAAAAGTCATTGATTTTTACTCTTTATCAATTTTTGTCGACTTTGGGCATTTGGGATTTTGCGTATAAATTGACTTTCTTTTATGGCCCTCAGAAAGTGGGGTTTAAAATTGAAAAAAGCTTATCAATGAATTTATAGTTTGGTTTTAAAATAGACATTTAGATACCCATCAACTTAAGTTTTGTTATAACGTGATAACACTACATCAAAGTTCCCAAAAATGTAATAACAAATTACAATTCCATTAGCTCCATTTAAAAATTCATTTAGTGTACTTTTATTTAGTTAATTATTGTTGAGAAATGACATTTAAGCAAAACAATGGCAGACCAATGGCTTAAATCTTTTGGCATCCAAAATAAAAATGATGAATATGTAATCTTGATTCTCAAATTACGTATAAGCACATTTAATAAACAATTTCTATATCCAAGACGTAGTGAATTGAGTAACGACTTAAAATTACAAAATTAAATTCTTGTCTATTTTACGCTACTAAGTTAGTAACTTTACCAATTAAGCTTATCAATCAATTTCTCAATCACAATACATTACCAATATACAAGTTACTAAATAATATGCCAATATAAAATAAACTTGCGATAATATAAAGAAGTTTAGGGATATAGAAAATTGACACCATATTTTTAGTGGTTCGACCAACAATGTCTATGTCCAGTCCTCCAAGCCGTGCTTGAAACTTTCCACTAAGTTGAATCCATAACTTACATCGAGTTTTCTGTACATCATTCGCAACCAAGCATTTTGTCCCCTAGGGTCACTCCAAACCATTACACAATAGTTTTATCACCAAAGCTCACTCTTTAAACCTTTACAATTAGTTTTCTCTATAGGCTCACTGACAAACCTTTTACAACCAAATACATCATTTTGAGTATACCTACTCAACAAGGGGTTTCACTACCACAAGTGTTTAAGATATGAAGATTAAATTACAACTTGGACATTCACAAAAGATAAGAAGATTTAAGGATTGTGAATTGCTAACTCACGTAATCTAAGCTCACTACAAATGATAATGAAGGTGTAGTGTGTGAGCTTGATTATGAAGATTTAGTAAAACTCTCTGTTACCGTTATCACCAAGTGACAAGACCAAGCGACACCAATCTTGAAATATAGTCGTTTTTGAGGTATGCATTTGATATTTTTCTTTTTGAGCTCTTTCCTTATTTTGTGTTGCATCTTTGGGATCATTTCGTATTTCTCATTGATGACCATTTCCAAAGCTTCCCCTAAAAAAATCGTTTAAATATATTTTGGTACCCAAACTTTCTTGGGTCCATGGGAGTTAGTCTTGGTTCATTGGGGAATCAAGGCATCCACTTTAACATTTTTGAACATGCAATCAAATATTTTGTGTCATTCCTTAATGCATGCATGACATGTGATATTTTCATCAAAAGTGACATGCGTATGGGAATTGGATGTCTTTACAAAATAATTCTTCAAAAAATTTCTTTTGATGTAAAGCGTATATCCCAATCATTCTTTTTTAAATGCGCATCTTTGGGATACAATCAACATATTAAAATTTTTCTTTCCCAAAGTAAATTTTGTAACTATGTTATGCAAATCTACAATCTTTTATTTAATACAATATTTTCATTCATAATAGATTTGCAATCACATGTACTAGAGGTAAATGGCTTGCTAGATATGTTCTTTTCAAGTTTTAGCTTATCATCTTTTAGGCATATAATTTCTTTTTCATGCATTTCATTTTTCTCAACAATTGATGCATAATCATGTAATAGTGATGAATGCTCATTTTGATTAATTTATGCTTCTTTCTAAGCAAGTCATATATTCATGCAATTAATTAAATATATCAAGCAATTCATCATATTTAAGGGAATCATGTACTTTTTCCTCATCGTTTTCCTCTAGAAGATCATCAATAGCCATAAAAGTGAGATTTATTGTTTCCTCATCACTTTCCTCATCGAATGAGCTAGAGTCAATATCGCTCTAAGTTGCCTTCATTGTTTTCTTCTTGAATTTTCCTTTGAATCTTCTCAATGAGGAATCCTCAATAACATGACCTGGCTTTTCACACTCATAGCAAATTATTTTATCTTTCTTGTGCTTATATTTCTAAATTTCTTCACTCTTCTCATCCACCCAAGATTTTTCTTTAGACTTTTAGTATTTGAGGAACTTCTTGAACTTCTTGGTTAAATATGTCAACTCATCATTACTATCATCTTCCTCATCACTTGAGCTAATATCATTCCCTTTTCTCACAAATAATTTAAGTGTTATTCGCTTATTATTCTTTTCTTCTTCTTCCCTTAGGTCCATCTTGATCTCCATCTCATATTCCAATAATTTTCCCACCAAATCATCCAATTGTAAATTGTTGACATTATTTTATTCCTTGATGGAGGAAGTGCAAATTCTATATTCTTTAGGGAGTGACCTAAGAATTTTCTTCACTTGATCACTAGAGTCAATGCTTTTTCACAAAGTATTAAGTTGATTCACAATCATTGTGAACCTAGAAATCATATACTCAATAGCTTCACCGGGTTCCATTTTGAAGCTATCTAACTCGCTCATGAACTGGTTGATCTTTAACTCTTTGACTTGGTTTGTGTCCTCATTGACCATTTGCAAAGACTTCCACAATTCATACGCATTTCCAAATTCCATAAGCTTGTTGATTTGACTCTGATCAATTGCACAAAGAAGATTGTTGAGTGTCTTAGCATTTAGAGAGGCTTCCATGAAATTCTTATCGGTCCATTCAAAATGCGGCTTAGGAAACTCCACACCATTGCTATCATTTTTCATTGGCATTGTAGTACCTTTTGTGATCATTTTGAAGGATTGTACATCAACGACAAGAAGGTAATTCAACATCTTCATCTTCCAATAGCTATAATCGGTTTCGGTGTAGAAGAGAGGTCTAGTTGTTGAAAATCCTTGGCTAGATTTGTTCTGTAACATGTAAAGTCCATGATCAATTCTCGGACGGTTAGGTCTTTATTGATAATACATCACTCTGATACCAATTGAAATTACCTTCAAGCACACTTAAAAAACAATCTTTATGCCCAAGAGGGTGGTGAATTGGGTAACGACATAAAATTGTAGAATTACAATTCTTGTCAATTTTACACTACTAAGTTAGTAGCTTTACCAATTGAGCTTATCAATAAATTTCTCAATCATAATACTTTACCAATATGCAAGTTACTAAATAATATACAAATATAAACTAAAATTATGATACTATAAAGGAGTTTAGGGATAGAGAAAATTGACACCGTATTTATAGTGGTTCAGCCAACAATGCCTACGTCTAATTCTCCAAGCCTCACTTGAAGCTTTCCACTAAGTTGAATCCATAACTTACACAGAATTTTCCTTGGCTCACTCGCAACCAAGAGTTTTATCCGTTAGGTTCATTCCAAACCTTTACACAAGAGTTTTATCACCTAAGCTAGCTCTTTAAACCTTTACAATGATTTTTCTCTATAGGCTCACTCACAAACCTTTTACAACCAAATACATATTTTTGAGTATACCCTCTCAACAAGGGATTTTACTACCATAAGTGTTTAAGATATGAAGATTAAATTACAACTTGGGCTTTCACAAAAGATAATAAGATTTAAGGATTGTGAGTCGCTAACCCAAGTAATCTAAGCTCACTACAAGTGATAATGAAGGTGTAATGTGTGAGCTTGATTATGAAGATTTAGTAAAACTCTATGTTTTTTCTTGTTAGAGAATGTATGATGGTGTTGTCACCTTGCAAAAACAGATTTGAGGCTCAATTTATAAAGAAGGTGTAAAACAGCCTATGCTATCTATTTGAGAGCGGTATGCTGGTCTCAAAGGTTGGTATACCGATCCTGTAAAATATAATGGCTATATTACCATTGAAGGTTAAAGCTCAATACCGATTTATTGACCGGTATGCCGATTAGCTCGCTAGTATGAATCGTCCCGGTTCCATTAGCTGTACGAAATCCAGCTTATCGGTATGAGAGACCGGTATGGTATAACTCGGTTCCATAGAGCATGCAAATCAGCTCAAGGTAGAGCAGGGTCACCGATATGCCGGTGTGAGAGACCGGTATGTCGGTCTCAGTACAGAAAATGCAGAATTTGAAAGTTGAAAATATTTTTCACATGACCCTAATTCACCCCAACCCCGAGCTAGGAAGAATATTTGGCTCTGGGGGAATGTTACGTCCCCAGACCAATGAAATAGACTCGGTGGGATTCACTCTAACCCCAAGCTGATGGAGTAGAGCATCGGCGGAATGAATCCAGCACCGAGTGGGTGGAACTTAACAGACACGGCAGAACGAATCCAGTCCCGAGCGGGTGGAACATAGCAGATTTGGCGGAACGAATCCATCCCCAAACTTGTGGAATATAATACAATCTCGACGGAACGAATCTGGCCCCGAGCTAAAGGAACAAGATAGTCTCGGTGGAACAAATCCAGCCCCGAGCTGGTGGAACATAATAGTCTCGGTGGAATGAATCCGGCCCCGAGCAGGTGGAACATTTGAGACTTACACGATGGAAGATTTTCAATCTCTGAGGCTCTGCGGGTCCTGGCACGGGCGTCCCCTTGCCAGACCAACGAAAATCAAAAAATCGGAACAAAGTAAAGTTAATAATAATAAAAAGGGGAGGTGACTTAGCACATACCCCATGCAAAAATTATAAGCAAAAATAGCAACTCGGATGCCCCGAGGCAGCGTCCTATCCGAGGCCTCCAAAACACAATTCTGAACTTTACAATTCAGTGTCCCGGCTAACCAGGCTACGGATACGCCGATCCGGGTGGTCAGGCAAATCCCCACGGGGGGCATGGACACCCCGTGTGTGCCCTCCCTGGGTGGTTCTCAACGGGACTCACCAGCCGACTCGTAGGGGCAGAAACCTCCCTAGGTCCGGTTTACCCGAGACTCCTGTAATAAAGAGCGCCATTCGGCCAAACCCGAGCCAGGTGGTCTGATGGTACTCAACGGGACTCACCAGCCGACTCGTAGGGGGAGAAACGTCCCTAGGTCCGGTTTACCCGAGACTCCTGTAATCAAGGGCGCCATTCGGCCAAACCCAAGCCAGGTGGTCTGATGGTACTCAACGGGACTCACCAGCCGACTCGTAGGGGGAGAAACGTCCATAGGTCCGGTTTACCCGAGACTCCTGTAATCAAGGGCGCCATTCGGCCAAACCCAAGCCAGGTGGTCTAATGGTACTCAACGGGACTCACCAGCCGACTCGTAGGGGGAGAAACGTCCCTAGGTCCGGTTTACCCGAGCTATCCCTCAAAAATGCGAGCCATGGGGTAGTAACGCTCCGGCCTCGGGGGTTTGATAATGACACCCGGGAGTGGTGTGCCATGAGGGGTTCGCACGTTTCCCACATGCGCCCCATCCCTTGATACGCTCTGGATCCTCAAAGGTGAAAGGAACCAGGTCGGAACACTTCCACCCGGGGGTTTGATAATGACACTCGGGATTGGCGTGCCACGGGCTTGGTGCCCTTCCCAGTTACCGGTCACCCATTCGCATCGAGCACATCCCAAGAATATTGAAAACAACTTTCGCATTCATTTAACAAACGAGTAAAAAGAGACAAGTTTCTTAAAGAAAATGAGAGTTTTATTCATATTCAAAGGACCTGTTGCCCTTCTTACAACTCTTTGCGAGACATTTTAAGATAGGCTTTTACAATGCTTCCTTCTGGTTATTGCTTCGCAGTTCGACCACGTCTTTTAGTCTGAGCTTGACTCCGAGAACCCCCGATGCGTATCTAAATGAATGTGCTTATGTCCTATAAGTTTAGAGACATAAATAATCAACTCAATTACAAAGAGAGCCCTAAGCTAAGACCATAATAAATATTATTCAATAGGAACTTGAGTCTTCATATTCTTTATGCTATTTGCGACCAATTGCTTCGACATCTTTTTATAATGTCCGCTAATGCACGTCGAAGTCTTCCGCATCACTGATGAACACTAAAAAGTGCACATTTATTAAAAGAAAAATTAATCATTTTACACTTGTAGTTTCATTGATCCCTTTAATTTAACACATTTGTTAAATAATAATTATATTTATGTTTTATTGTGATTTTTATTTATTGTGTAGGTAAAATAATACTTCAGAAGCTCAACAAGAAAACTGGATATGATATATGAATTAAAGGACTCGGAAAATCCAAAAAGAGCGTGATAGCTAGATTCAAACTGGACTTGGAAAACATTCACCGTGTTTAGATTGACGACAAAATGAGCTTATGGTGTATTTACTCACACATGTATTTTTTTTTATTATTATAATATATATAATATATTTTGGAGGACCCATCAAAATTTTATATTTAAAATATTATATATATATTATATTGGATGTCCCACCAAATTTATATATATATATATATAATATTATAATACATCAATATATTATTAAAAAATTAAAAAGAGAAAAAGAAAATACCAATCGGTGGATTGGCAATTCGATTTGGAAAATGTATGCAACATGACAAAATTGGTTTGTCATGTTGCATTTGTCCTTTATGCAATTTATGCAAATTAGTTGAAAGAGGATGCGCATCACCTCTTTCTCTCAGCAATCCCTCACGTTTCTCTCTGAAACTCTGTGAAGGGATCCAGCTCTTGTGTGTTTTATTTTTTTAATTGCTTTTTTGTAATTTATTTTTCTTTTATTAATAAAATTATGTGTGTTTTTATTCAAATTATGAGTAGCTATTTTTTTTTGCTGGGTAAAGGGTGAAGTTTTTAATATGAAAATTTAGATTAATCTCACTTATATTATAATATATAAATTGTAATCTAATGATTAATATTTAATTTAAATCTGGATTAATTATTGATAAACTTTGTTACCGCCTATATGACTGGTTTTATTTATTTGTCATAATTGAGTACCTAATTGGACTTGTTATAGATAAAGTTATCATCGCCTTTATGGCTGGTTTTATATGTTTTAGCATAATTAATTTATGAAATAAATTAATTGGGTAATAATGATAATTTATATATTATAACAAGTGAGATTTCTAAATTTAATATTAAAAGTGGACCCCCTAACCCCGGTATTTTATTTTATTGTTGCAATCCAATTTAAATTTTCCAATCACTCAAACAATTCTATCTTAATTTCTTTTCAATCAAATTATTATTTTATCCTATTAAATTTATTCCCTGTGGATCGATCCCGGACTTACCGGTTTATTTTATTACTTCGACACTCTTATACTTGGGAATAAACGAACCACTTTGTGAGTGTGTCAAGTTTTTGGGGCCGTTGCCGGGGAATAAATTAAGTAGATAGAATAATCGTTGTAATTATTATTTTTTTCTTTCTTATTTTCTTTTCTTTATTTTTATTTTTCTTTTTGTATTTTTTTTGTGGTTATATTTTCTGCATCTCATTTTCTTTTTTCTTTTTGTCAATTTTAATTTTATTTTTAATTTTTAATTTTTTTCACTTGTTTATTATTTTATTTTTGTAAGTATTTTATTTGCATTTTTAAATTTTACCATATAGTTTGCATTTAGGTTGCATGAAACACTTGTCTCTATCATCTAGTGGTAGATTAAATAGAGAGTCTCCATCACCTTCATCATCTGTCAAAATGGCCGATAACCAAAATGAAAATCCATATGCCCGAGTTTCAACTATTTGATCAGGAAGAAAACGAGTCTCAACATGGCGATCTTAATCATCCTAGAACACTTAGACAATTCATGAATCCCGTTAGGACAAGATCACCATCTTGCATTGTTTTCCCCCAGATACAACACGTTTCAATTTTAAGCCAGGTGTCATCCAACTTTTACCCACATTCCATGGTCTAGAATCAGAAAATCATTATCAGCACTTAAGAGAATTTGAAGAGGTATGTAACACTTGCACATACCAAAATTGTAGCATGAATATAATTCGATTAATTTTTTTCCCATTTTCTTTAAAGGATAAAACTAAAATTTTGTTGCAAAAACTTAGGTCAGGATCCATCCGAACATGGGATGATTTGCAAGAACAGTTTCTAAAAAAATTCTTTCCCCCTCATAAGACAAATTCCTTTAAGAGGAGAATCACAACTTTCACATAAGAGTTAGGAGAAACACTTTACCTATGTTGGGAGAGGTTTAAAGAGATGTTGAATGTTTGCCCACATCACGGGTTTAAACATGGAGGCTGGTTGTCTACTTCTATAAGGGTGTAACAGCCCAATGTAAACAAGTAGTGGAAATGATGCGTAATGGTGAATTTAGGGACAAAAATCCCGAAGATGCACTATATTACCTAGAACACATAGCAGAGAATGCACAACAATGAGACACAGTTGGCACTTATGAGTCGTCTGTAAAACCACAGGCATTTGGTAGAGGTATATTTAACTTTAGGGAAGACCATGACCTTTCTGCTAAGTATGCATCTCTAGCTAAAAAAGTTGAGGCATTAGAAATGAGGAACAGTGAACATGTCAAGTCAGTTCAAGAAGTCACGTATCAAATCTATAATTCAAATGAACATGTCACACAAGTTTGCCCAACCTTGCCAGCCCTGTAAGAATGTCATCATGACCAAGTTAGTTCCATAAACACTTTCAATAGACCAAATCCAAACTCATACTCCCAAACCTACAATTCTGGTTGGAAAAACCATCCAAACTTCAATTGGAGGAATGATAACCAATCACAACATCGCAACAACCTCCCCAAGTACACCAGAATTTCCGAAATTCCCAGAATTACGCACCATATGTCCCAACACATAGGAAAACCCTTGAGGATACCTTGTATGCATTCATTGAGAAACAGTAAGCCATCAATAACCAAAATGGTCAAACATTAATTGATCTGAAAGATACTTTCTCCAAAATCACATCTGCACTGACTATTAATGAGAAAATAAAGTTTCCTTCCCAACCACAGCCAAATCCCAAGAGTCATCAAAACCCCCACGATGGTAATTTTGGTAGTCAACACATAGACCAAGTCAAATCTGCTATTACTCTTCGTAGTGGAAAGGTCATCCATAGACCTATTCTTGAACCTCGCGAAATTGAAAATAAATCAGATTCAGAGGGTAAGGAAGAGGTTGATGAACCATTACCCATTGTTGATGATAACAATTTCTCTCATGCACCTCTATTTCCCCAAGCATTAAAAACGAAGAAATTGAACCATTCCTCAGAGATATATGAAATATTCAAACATGTGAAGGTCAATATTCTTTTGTTAGATGACATCCAACAGATACCATCTTATGCCAAATTTCTGAAAGACTTGTGCAGCATTAAAAGGAAACATCAGGTAAGAAAGAAAGCTTTTCTAGCTGAACAGGTAAGTTCCATTCTCTCAACCAATAATGCATTAAAACACAAGGACCCTGGTTGTCCAACTATTTCTTGTATGATTGGAAATTAAAAAATTGAACATGATTTGCTTGATCTTGGAGCCATTGTCAATTTGCTTCCATTTTCGATTTATCAACAACTTAATATTGGCGAGTTAAAACCAGCCTCAACTACTCTTTTACTTACCGATAGATTAGTCAAGGTACCGAAAGGAATTGTGGAAGACGTGTTATTGCAAGTAGATAAATTCATATATCCTTGGATTTTATTGTCTTGGAAACACAACCTGTAGCAGATAATTTATAAGTCAATTCCTGTGATACTTGGTCACCCATTTTTAGCCATTGCTAATGCTTTAATTAATTGCAGGAATGGAATCATGAACTTATCCTTTGGCAATATGACGTTGGAGCTTAATATTTTCAACATGTACAAACAACCATACGATGAGGACAGTGAAGACGAAAGCATAGAAATAATTGAACCAATTGTGGATGAATATAATCAGGGGAGTTTATCTGATCTTACAGAAATTTGTACAGCTAATTTTTTAAATCAAATACACAATTAGATTAAGATATTCCTATTGATTTTTTACTTGATTCTACAAAGATACTGGAAGATGATGGAGAGAAGAAAAATCTTAAGGAACAAAGAACACTGGAAGAAGAAAAACATGAGGAAACACCCAATTTGGAATTGAAGACTTTGTTAGGAGAATTGAAGTATGCATCTCTTGTAGATGAACAAACCCACTCCGTGGAAATTTCTTACTCTCTCATAAGCGATCAAGAAGGAAAAATACCTCCAGACTGGAGCTATCAAGGTATGGAAGAAACTCTTGCAAAACTCCACATACATTTTCCTTCTCTCCCCGCTAATGAAAATTTACAAAGCACACACCGAAAGAATGAGGCTTCTTATGATCCATGGTATTCCTAGTGATATCCGTTGGGTAATTTAAGTAAGGGTTCACTTGGCAGGTGAGTCATCTGACTCTTTCATTTCTTATATGTTTGGTTTAAGGAAAAACACTTATGCTAAAAAATGAATAGCTAAACAATTAGGTGTTTGTTATAAATACGCACGCTTGACGTGCAACACTCGTTGTCGTTCTTTAGGAATGATGTCTGACAATCACGGAGATAAAATTCAATTCATTAGAGATGGATTGAGTAAGGAGTCTTTAGATGATATATCATTGACTCTTGAGACGCATCCTAGTGGACATGTTCATCGAGTAATTCGCAATTTGCATACACAATTTCAAAAAGAAAGACAACAATACAGTCTCGAAAATCTGACTTTAAAAGACCATGTTTGCCAATTTATAAGAAAATTGGATGGGAAGCATATCCCTGACCCATAGAGGGCATTCAAGCCGTTATTGGATGTAAAACCAGAGGAAGATGTGAGTCACAATCACAAATACCAGTACATATTTTTCAATTTATTGCTTTGATTTCCTTTACTTTAAATTACTGTTTTGATTTACTAAAATTTACTGTTTTGATTTCCTTTACTTTTCCCAACAGTATCTAAACTTTTTGACTTTCACAATCCATTTTATTGTTCATCTGACAATTGTCATTTTACAGGTACTAGTGCATTTATTACTCATCATTTTTCAAGATCTATAAATTCAACTCTTCATTTCTCTCTTCGACATATATAGATAAGAGGGATATAAAAAAATGGAAAAAAGTTCAAGATGACGAGTTACTAATATCTGTGTCTTTTGTGGAACTAGCTCTAGAACTAAACCAGAATTTGTTGAGGCTGCACTAGAATTGTGTAGAGTTATGGCGAAAAGAAACATGCACTTAGTATATGGCAGTGGCAATCTTGGATTGATGGGATGTGTTTCAAAGGCTGTGGAAGAAGGTGGCAGTCAAGTTTCGGGGATCATTCCAAAACCTTTGACAGAGGAAAATCTCATCGAAAAATCAAATGGAGAAGAATGTATTGTCTCAGGTATGTCTGAAAGACTTATTGAAATGATCAATCATGCTGACGCTTTTATTGTTTTACCATGTGGGCTTCGCACATTGGAAGAAATATTAACAATTGCGTCATGGGCGAACTTGAACATTCACCAAAAATCCATTGAACTACTTAATATTGATGGATTTTCGATTTTCATTTTGTATTTCTTGAAGATGCCAAAAGAAATGGGTTTATTTCAAAATCGGTAAAAGATATCTTCCTAACTGCAAGAAAAATTGATGATTTAATTGACCAATTTTTAACTTATGAACCAAATATCGACCCCATTAATGAGTGGTAAATGTATCATTATTTCTCACTCATTTGACCTAATATTTTGTATAGATTCTTGAGTTTTGTGAATATTTTGATGTATTTTATGTTATTTTGTAGATAAATAAAGATTCAGGACTCTCTGGAGGTGATTTGGAGCCAAAACAGTGAAAAATGGACAAAATGGCAATTTGGTAATTTTGCACGTCGCGACGCGTAAGCCTTTGGCGTCGCGACGCCTAACATGCACCATCAGCTACTAACGTGCACCGGGGGACACGTGTCAGAATCCGTGACATGCTAAAGTGCGTCGTGCCACATGTCAACATCACAACCGATCTGCTAACGTTTGCTGTGCCACGTGTCATCATCATATGGTGCCGACAATCGCCATCGCCATGTGTCAGCCACGTCATCGTCCACATCAGCAGCTGATCGAGTCAACTCGCCACGTCAGTGCCACATCATCATCAGCCAATCACAGCGTGCCACGTGTCGCAATCCTACGGTGCCGACAATCACTATCGCCACGTGTTGCCACATCATCGCCACGTCACTACCACGTCAGCACAATTATTGAGTCAATTATCCACATCACCATGTCATCGGATAAGAATCTGAAGCAGCCAACCAGAGTGCGACATGTGGCACGTCGCGACGCGAGGAACCTACCGAGGCCTATAAATTCAGCTCATTTCTCTGATTTCAGATGTACCTTCCTCTCTGAATTCTCTGATGTAAATATATAGTTTTATATCTAGTTTATTTTAATTTCAGTTTTGTAATTAATTTTAATTACGTTATGTAATAATAATTTACTTTCTTTACTTTTTCAATTTTTACTATTCAACATGAGGAGGTAACTTCCTGACCGGTGCGTAATCACACGCGTATAACGCAAGCGCACATATCGTTCAAGTAGTATAAAAAGTATCGATCCCACGAGGACTTAATACCTAATCTATTAATTTTATGAGGTCAAATGATTACTAGTATCTAACAGGTTGATTGATTGATTTGAAATGGTGATGATTTTGAATTTAAAAACAAGTAAATAAAATTGCCCGAAAGTAGGTTTACGAAAATTCAATATTAATAAACTATCTAGGGTTGTGAATCTTTCTAATATGTTTTAAAAGATGAAGTGGTTATTTCATGTTTGTGTAATAAATCAGTTTACTAACCTGGAACATGAAATTATGCGAAAGCCTCTGTCGATGGTCAGACGCAAATACCCAGTATAACCCAATTGAACCATATGTCTTTGTAAACCAAATTACTTGGATTCATTAAGTTTAAGTTCCAATTATGGCTACCCCGCCCGACAGGTATATGTCTATCCTGTAAGGAAATCTATTAACGGGTTATTTATCCTCAAGGAAGATCGTGAGTTATTAAGTCTAAGGCTGAAACCTAAAATTCCTTTGTCAAGTTTATTTTAGATTTACCAGATCAATCTTATTAGTGGCCAATTAACAAGACGCATTAAGCTTAAAACTTAATAAGTAAACCTTTAAATTACCCAAACTATAAAATAACCCCTTATAAACCGGTTATATTAAAAATCATCACAACCCTAGATAACTAACTTAGTTACGACACATAACTAGGGCTAGTAAAATAAAAGACATAAAGTAAAAATGCTGAAAAGTAAATGCGGTAAAGAAAATGCTAAAAAGTAAATTTACAATAAAATAAAATGCTAAGGTAAAAAGATCTACTTTTACTATTTACCATTTAGATATCTCCCTTAATATAATATATTAACTTGTGATAATTTTGCCAACCAGCCATATAGGCGGTAACCTAATTAAGTCAAATTAAGTCCAAAAACCAGCCATAAAGGCGGAACCAAAATAAACCTGCCATATAGGCGGTAAGAAAATTTAATTACCAACCGACCAATCTGGCGGTATCCTTACTTAGTCAGGTTTAAACCAGTTTAAAATGAATTACCAACCGACCAATATAGCAGTATCTTTATTAAGTCAAATTTTAAATAGTGAATATATTATAATTAAGGGAGATTAATCTAAATAGCAATAGTAAAAGAATTACCTTTCACCCTAGCAGAGGGAAGTTACCTCCTCATGATTGAATAGTAAAAATTGTAAAAGTTAAAAAAAGTAAATTACTATTACTATTACAAAAGTAAATTACTATTATAGAACGTAATTAAAATTAATTACAAAACTGAGATTAAAAAGAAACTAGGTAGAAAACTCCCTATTTACATAAGAGAATTCAGAGAGGAAGGTACATTTGAAACTGAAATCTCAAGCTCAATTTATAGACCCTGGTAGGCCTCACGCGTCGTGACGCGCGACGTGTCAGCTTCTGGTTCGTCGGCTTCAGATTCTTATCTGCCACGTGGCATTATGGATAAGGTGATAAGGTGACACGTGGCAAGGCGGCTGGCAACTCAATGATTATGCTGACGTGGCGATGACGTGGCGCTGATGTGGTGACACGTGGTGATAGTGATTGTCGGCACCATATAATGATGACACGTGGCACGCTGTGATTGGCTGATGATGATATGGCAAAGTTGACTCGGTCTTCTGCTGACATGGCGATGACATGGCTGACACGTGGGGTGACACATGGCGACACGCGGCAAATGGCGATTGTCAGCACCATTGGATGATGACACGTGGCGCGGCGCACGTTAGCAAATCGGCTGTGATGTTGACACGTGTCACGACACATTTTAGCAAAGTCAAACTTCTCAGATTCTGACACGTGTCTCCGATGCACGTTAGCATTGACCGGCGCACTTTAGGCGTCGCGACGTGGGTAGCGCGTCGCGATGCGCAAAATGACCAAAATGCCCATTTTGTCATTTTTCAATGTTTTGGCACAAAATCACCTCCATAATGTCCTGAAACTTTATTTATCTACAAAAAACACAAAACATATCAAAATATTCACAAAACTCAAGAAACTATACAAAATATTAAGTTAAATGAGTGGGAAATAGTGATATAATTACCACTCATCACTTCCCACTGCTAGGGTGAAAGGTTAAACTTTTATTACTGCTATTTAGATTAATCTCCCATAATTATAATATATTCACTATTTAAAATTTGACTTAACAAGGATACCGGTATATTGGCCGGTTGGTAATCAATTATAAACTGATTTTAATCTGACTAAGCATGGATACCGCCTGGTTGGTCGGTTTGTAATTTCCGCATATATGGCTGGTTTATGGACTTAATTTGACTTAATCAGGTTACCGCCTATATGGCTGGTTGGTAATATCACACAAGTTAATATATTATATTAAGAGAGATATCTAAAAATAGTAGTGATAAAAGTAGATCATCTAACCCTAGCATTTTCTTTTATTGTAATTTTCTTTATTTACTTTTCAACATTTTGCTTTATGTCTTTTACTTTTAAGTTTTTACTAGCCCTAATTATGTGTCGTAACTAAGTTAGTTATCTAGGGTTGTGATGAATTCTAATATCACCGGTTTATAAGGGGTTATTTTTATAGTTTGGGTAATTTAAAGGTTTATTTATTAAGTCTTAAGCTTAATGCGTCTTGTTAATTGGCCACTAATAAGATTGATCTGGTAAATCCAAAATAAACTTGACAAAAGAATTTTAGGTTTCAGCCTTAGACTTAGTAGCCCACAATTTTCCTTGATGATATATAACCCTTTAATAGATTTCCTTACAGGATAGACATATACCTGTCGGGCGAGGGTAACCACAGTTGGAACTTAATCTTAATGAATCCAGGTAATTTGGTTATCATAGACATATGGTTCAATTGTGTTATACTGGGTATTTGCATCTGACCATCGACAGAGGCTTTTGCATAATTTCGTGTTCCAGGTTAGTAAACCGATATATTACACAAACATAAAATAACCACTTCATTTTTAATTAGATATTGGAAGAATTCACAACCCTGGATAGTTTTATAAATTTGAATTTTCCTCAACCTATATTTGCGTAATTTTATTCACTTGTTTTTAAATTTAAAATCATCACCATTTCAAATCAATCAATCAACCTGTTAGATACTAGTAATCATTTGACCTCATAAAATTAATAGATTAGGTATTAAGTCCTCGTGGGATCGATACTTTTATACTACTTGAACGATACGTGCGCTTGCGTTATACGCGTGTGATTATGCACCGGTCAAGTTTTTGGCGCCGTTGTCGGGGACTTATTTATCTTTCACTATTATTTTTGAGGTTAGATACCTTTACTTGTATCTAATTTCTTTTTGCTTATTATTTTTGTTTTCTTGTGTTTCAGGTTCTCAGAAACTACATGAGACGAACCAGAAGCTTTGAACTCTGACCGTTTGACTCGAAAATTGAAAGAATCATCAGACAATTGAAAAGGGAAAGGCGAGAAGGCCAAGAAGCTTTAGTCAACATGGAACCTGAACCTCTGGAAGTTGCACCACCAATACCCATTCGAGACAGAACCATTCCGGTGGTCGACGGCTTCATTTCTTGTATTGTACTTCCTCATTTACCAGTAAATGCGTGTGACATCAAAACATGCATTCAGATGATTCAGCAATCAGTGCAGTTTGGGGAAAAACAACTGAAGATCCTAATACCCACATCAGCAACTTCCTGGAAGTTTGCTGCACTTTCAATTAAAACCGAGAAGCTGAAGAAGCAATGAGACTGCGTGTTTTTCCATACTCCTTGAAAGATAGAGCTAAAGCTTGGCTACATTCACTACCAGCAGGTTCCATCACAACTTGGAACACTTTAGCCACCAAATTTCTTGTAAAGTACTTTCCACCAGCCAGAACTGGAAAGCTGAGGAATGACATCACATCCTTTGTACAACAAGACTCGGAAACTCTCTACGAAGCTTGGGAAAGGTACAAATATTTGCTCCGGAAATGTCCTCACCATGAGATTCCAAAATGGCTTCAAGTCCAAACTTTCTATAATAGACTTTCTGGACTAATGATAACCACAATTGATGCTGCTGCTGGAGGAGCTTTAATGGCAAAAGGAAAAGATCAAGCCTGGGACCTAGTCGAAGAAATGGCCAACAATAATTTATTGTGGCCAATAGAAAGAAGTATGATTCAAAGAATTGCTGAAAATTATGAAGTTGGAGCCAATACAGCAGTCAATGCCAAGCTGGATCAGATATGCAAATTCATGGAGACTCTCAGTACTCAAAATAATATTGGAGCCACAATTTCACCTTTTGGAAGAGCACCAGAGCCAAACCAACTTGAAGAAACGGTGAATTATGTCAACAATTTCAACAAACAGGGGAACAATCCATATTCCAACACCTACAACCCAGGGTGGAGGAATCATCCTAACTTTTCATGGAGCAACAATTCAGGGCAAAAGAACTATCCACCACCAGGATTCCAACAGCAAAGCCATGAGTTTGAAAAAGAACCATAAATGAAAGAATGGATTGCAGAGATGTTCAAAAAGCAACAAGCAGCATATGATGATATGTTTCAAAGCCAATTTGCTTCCATCAAAGCACTGGAGAATCAAATTGGACAACTGGCCAATGCTCAGAGTTACAGACCGCCAGGGAATCTTCCCAGCAACACAGAACCAAATCCAAGGAACATAGGGAAGGATCAGTGTCATGCCATCATGTTAAAAAGCAGTACTGAAATCAATAAAGATGTTGGAGCCAAAACAACTGCTGAGGAAGTTCCAAAAGAAACAAAGCAACAGATGGAGGAAAACGAAGCAAAGGAAAAAGAACAGATCACTCAACCTCCACCTTTTCCTCAGCGTATTCAGAAAAACAAACTGGACAAGCAGTTTGCTCGTTTCCTGGAGGTGTTCAAAAAGCTGCACATCAACATTCCATTTGCAGAAGCCTTGGAATAAATGCCCAGCTATGTAAAATTCCTGAAAGACATTCTTTCACGAAAACGGAGATTGGGAGATTACGAGACAATAGCATTAATAGAAGAATGCAGCGCCATCATTCATAGGAAGCTTCCCCCAAAGTTGAAAGATCCTGACAGTTTCACCATTCCTTACATCATAGGAGAACATAACTTTGGTAGGGCTTTATGTGATTTAGGTGTGGGTGTTAACTTGATGCTTTTTTCTATTTTCAGGAAACTGCAAATTAGAGAAACAATGCCCACTTCAGTCTCTCTGCAACTTGCTGATAGAACACTAGTATTTCCGAGAGGTGTAATTGAAGACGTGCTGGTCAAAGTTGACAAATTCATTTTCCCTAGCAGATTTTATTGTCCTCGATATGGAGGAAGATGAAGACGTGCTGATAATACTCGGAAGACCATTCTTGGCTACAAGTCGAACCATTATTGATGTACAGAAAGGAGAACTAACCATGAGGGTACATGACCAAGAAGTAACATTCAATGTTTTCAAGGCCATGGATTTCACAGATGATGAAAAGAAGGAGGAATGTTTCAGACTTGATGTGATACACAGTACCATTCAGAACTCCAATGCAATGCAAAGTTCTACTGACAAACTTAAAACATGTCAATTGCCTGTGGAGCCTGAAGATAAAGCGTCTTTTACACTGAAAAAGACACAGATTCTTACACTACAAGCAACAGAAGAGAAACAGTTCCACCAGCTCAACAAATTGGAAGAATTTCACATACAGCCTTTTGAGAATGCCAAATTGTACAAAGAAAAGGCCAAGAAGAGACATGAATAGAAGTTAGTGAGCATACAACTGGAACCAGGGCAGAAGGTACTATTAAACAAATCAAAGGTGAAATTCTTCCCATGGAAGCTAAAATCACGGTGGTCAGGTCCATTCCTAGTCACCAAGGTTTCATCAGATAGAGCCGTTGAGATATATGATCCTGACTCCAACAAAACATTCAAGGTTAAAAACAAGCGTGTCAAGCACTATTGGGAAGAATCATTTGAGCGACAAAAAGAAAGTGTCATACTTTCATATCCAGCCTAACATTCGGGCTGTCACGTCTAGCTGACGACGTTAAACTTAGCGCTCGTAGGGAGGCAACCCATGCAATTTGTGTATATAGTGTGATTTGGTGTGATTTCATTTGGTGTGTTTAGTTTTCGCAGGTTAATTCATTTCAGGATGGAAGAAGTTCTCGTAAATCTTCACAAGCAATTTTCTTCTCTCCCTAAAAAATATCTGATGAAAGTTTACAAAGCTTGCTTGGAACGGATGAGACTGCTGATGACCAAAGGTATTCATACTGATATTCGTTGGGTTATTGAAGCAAAGGTCTGATTGGCAGGTGAGTCATCTGATTCTTTTATTTCACATCTGCCTGGTTTAGGAAGAAGCACCTATGCTAAAAAGAGAAGAGCCAAAAGAATGTGTGTTTGTTATAAATGTGCTCGTATGTTTTGTAATACCCGTTGTCGTTCTTTAGGAATAATGTCTGATAACCGCGAAGATAAGATTAATTTCATTAGGGATGGCTTGAGTAAGGAGTCTTTAGATGATATTTCTAAAACTCTTGAGATGCATCCTAGTGGATGTGGGTATCACGAAATACGTGTGTTATATGCACAATTCCAAAAAGAAAGACAACAGTTAAGTCTCGAGAATCTGACTCAAAAAGACCCTGTTTGCCAATTTATAAGAAAATTGGATGGGAAGCTTGTCCCTGACGCATCGACGTCAATCAAGCTGTAAATTCTTGTACATATCATATCTCTTTGTCTTTTCATAATAATTGTGATTTGTTTTGTTGTTTTCTTTTATTTTATCCGACAGGATCCAGACCTTTTTGACTATCACGATTTATTTTACTGTTAACTAATAATTGTCATTAGCAGGTACTAGTGCTGTATTTTACTCACCCTTTTCAAGTGTTATAAAATCAACTCATCATTGCACTTTGACAAGCCATCCAGAGTAAAACATGGAAGCCACTTCAAGAAGACGAGTTGAAAACATCTGTGTGTTTGCGGGTACTAGTGTTGGAGTTAAACCACAATACATAGAGGCAGCACATGAATTGGGTCGAGTCTTAGCTGCAAGGAATATGCACTTAGTATATGGCGGTCGCAATCTTGGACTTATGGGAATCGTTTCAAAGGCCGTACATGAATGAGA
This sequence comes from Zanthoxylum bungeanum, assembly GCA_019454045.1. Taxonomy (NCBI): domain Eukaryota; kingdom Viridiplantae; phylum Streptophyta; class Magnoliopsida; order Sapindales; family Rutaceae; genus Zanthoxylum; species Zanthoxylum bungeanum. The sequence goes on along the minus strand of SKCR01025349.1, from coordinate 211,321 downwards.
CAGTCAAGTTTTGGGAATCATCCCAAAACCCTTGGCGGAGGCAAATCTTATTGGACCATCAAACAGAGAAGAACTAATCGTGCCAGGTATGTCTGAATGACTAGTAGAAATGATTAACCGTGCTGATGCTTTTATTGCTTTGCCAGGTGGCTTGGGTACATTGGAGGAAATTTTTACAGTGTTATCTTGGGCAAACTTGAACATACACCAGAGAAACCGCTTGGATTCTACAACGTTGAAGATTTTATGATTTTCTTTGTGTATTTCTTGATGATGCCCGGAGAAATGGGTTCGTGACAAAACCTATGAAAGAACTCATTTTTACTGCCAGAATGCTCCGGATCTAATTGACCAAATCTTAGCCTATAAACCACAAATTGACCCTATCATTTCAAAGATAAATTGGTCTGAGGACGATCGTGGTAAGAGGCGTCGGATTAATCTGGATCTTAACCTTTAACTTTTCGTGTAGAATTTCAGCTAACCATGTACTATCTTCTAAACTCTTCTTCTACTGTTTAAGACATTGGGGACAATATCTCATTTAGGTTTGAGGGATGGAATTAGTTGATTAGTATCTTGTTTTTAGTTGTGTGTTGTTTTTATTTTTAGTCCAAAATTTTTCGAAAAATACAAAAAATTGAAAAATTTTCAAAAATTACAAAAAATATTTTGCATTTTTGTGTTTTTATTTTGACTAAAAAGGTGAAATTGGTGAGAGATAGTTGTGTAAGGAGTTCGCATTCCTGAGACGTATCTCAAACCTATTTCGGAACAAGTTAATTTTATTTATTTCCTTTTGAATTATTTAATTTGTAAATTCTCCATAAAATTGACTAAAATGGATCTTCATATGCTCAGTTGGCAGGTATTATCACATGCATGATAAATACAGACATAAGCTGTAATGTTTGTAATAGTCATCTAATTAATTGAGGTAAAGTCAGTCTCTAGTTTAATTGGAGGAAACATCTCAAAAATCAATGGAGTAAAAAAAAAACAAAACGTCTGAGATCCGAGTTATTAAATCTGTAGGGGTGTTTTAACACTTAGTGCTCTAAAATCAACTGGTTTGGGAGTCACTGGCCCAAAGCTCGCTACAAATATCAAAAATGCTGCAAAAATATATATATCTGAAGTCTGAGTAATTAAGTCCGTAGGGTGTCTAACACCTGGTGCCCTAAAGCTAACTAGTTTGGGAGCCACCGACCCAACACTCGCTACATAGATGGAAGATATTATATATAAATAAAAAAAATAAAAAAAATCAAGAAAAAATCAGAAAAATCAGAAAAATTATTCCATTGCTGCAAAAAGGTGTGAATTCTGATAAAACTTTAGGACAAAAATATTACTCTCTTATCAACTACACTTGTGACTATTGTGGGAAAAAATAAGTTGATTAATATTTTGTCGGCTGTGCATATGGAGAATTGTAAATATAATCGGAGAATTTACTTATTCGGTAATTTAGAAAGAAAGAAAATAACTAGTAACTTGGAGTAGAAGTTTCACCTGATTAGTCACTAACTTCTTTATTCTCTTTTCTCTTGTCTTTTTTGCTTTTGTGTGCATTAGTTTCACTACCTTTTTACTTTGTAAAATGTTTGTGGGTATCATTGCTGTAAACCCTCACGAGACTACAACTCGTCCACTAGGGACACCTAGGGGTTTAAAGGCTTGTTGCATACACTAAATGCAACCGTGATCCCTACGAAAGTGGCTTAGTTAAATTTTATTTTAAATATGTGTTTTGCTCGAGGACTAGCAAAATGTTAGGTTTGAGGGTGTGATGAGTGATAAATGTATCACTATTTCTCACTCATTTGACCTAATATTTTGTATAGATTCTTGAGTTTTGTGAATATTTTGATGTGTTTTGTGTTATTTTGTAGATAAATAAAGTTTCAGGACTCTCTGGAGGTGATTTGGAGCCTAAACAGTGAAAAACGGACAAAAGGACAATTTGGTAATTTTGCACGTCGCGAGGCGCAAACCTTTGGCGTCGTGACGCCTAACATGCACCATCAGCTGCTAAGGTGCGCCGGGGGACACGTGTCAGAATCTGAAAAGTTTGACTTGCTAAAGTGCGCCGTGTGACCTGTCAACATCACATCCGATCTGCTAACGTGTACCGTGTCACGTGTCATCATCCTATGGTGCCGACAATCGCCATCGCCTCGTGTCACTCCACGTGTCAGCCACATCATCGTCCACATCAGCAGCTGATCGAGTCAACTCACCACGTCAGCGCCACATCATCATCAGCCAATCACAGCATGCCACGTGTCGCAATCCTACGGTGCCGACAATCACTATCGCCACGTCACCGCCATGTCACTGCCACATCAGCACAATTATTGAGTCAATTATCCACATCACCATGTCATCGGATAAGAATCTGAAGCAGCCAACCAGAGTGCGACACGTGGCACGTCGCGACGCGAGGAGTCTACCGAGGCCTATAAATTCAGCACATTTCTCTGATTTCAAATGTACCTTCCTCTCTGAATTCTCTGATGTAAATAGGGATTTTTATATCTAGTTTCTTTTAGTTTTAGTTTTGTAATTAATTTTAATTACGTTATGTAATAATTATATACTTTCTTTACTTTTTCAATTTTTACTATTCAACATGAGGAGGTAACTTCCCATTACTAGTTTTTATTACTGCTATTTAGATTAATCTTCCTTAATTATAATATATTCACTATTTAAAGTTTGACTTAATAAGGATACCGCTATATTGGCCGGTTGATAATCAATTATAAACTGGTTTTAATCTGACTAAGTATGGATACCGCCTGGTTGGTCGGTTGGCAATTTCCGCCTATATGGCTTGTTTATGGACTTAATTTGACTTAATCAGGTTACCGCCTATATGGCTGGTTGGTAATATCACACAAGTTAATATATTATATTAAGGGAGATATCTAAAAATAGTAGTGATAAAAGTAGATCCTTTAGCCCCTAGCATTTTCTTTTATTGTAATTTTATTTATTTACTTTTCAAAATTTTACTCTATGTCTTTTACTTTTAAGTTTTTACTAGCCCTAATTATGTGTCGTAACTAAGTTAGTTATCTAGGATTGTGATGAATTCTAATATCACCGGTTTATAAAGGGGTTATTTTATAGTTTGGGTAATTTAAAGGTTTATTTATTAAGTTTTAAGCTTAATGCGTCATGTTAATTGGCCACTAATAAGATTGATCTGGTAAATCTAAAATATACTTGACAAAGGAATTTTAGGTTTCAGCCTTATACTTAGTAGCCCACGATCTTCATTGAGGATAGATAACCCTTTAATAGATTTACTTACATGATAGACATATACCTGTCGGGCAAGGGTAACCACAATTGGAACTTAATCTTAATGAATCCAGGTAATTTGGTTTGCATCTGATCATCGACAGAGGCTTTTGCAAAATTTCGTGTTCCAGGTTAGTAAACCGATATATTACACAAACATAAAATAACCACTTCATTTTTAATTAGATATTGGAAGAAATCACAACCGTGGATAGTTTTATAAATTTGAATTTTCCTCAACCTATTTTTGCGTAATTTTATTCACTTGTTTTTAAATTTAAAATCATCACCATTTCAAATCAATCAATCAACTTGTTAGATACTAGTAATCATTTGACCTCATAAAATTAATAGATTAGATATTAAGTCCTCGTGAGATCGATATTTTTTATACTACTTGAACGATACGTGCGCTAGCGTTATACGCATGTGATTACGCACCGGCCACCCATTCATTCCAAGTTGAACTGGTCTAGTAACGATCGTGGCAAGAAGCGTATAGTGAACTTGAATCTTAATTTGTAATTTTTTCTTTCTTTTAAATAGTCGTAGATTCAATTGGCAGTTCCACACTAACCAAGCGATGTCTTCTAAACTCTACTTCTTTTTTTTCAGACATTGATTCGGGGGAGGGGATAATTGACTAGATAGTTTTTATTTTTATGTTTCGTTGTTGTGTTTTTCATTCAAAAAAACTTTTCTTTTATGTTGTTTTTGCTTTGTTGTTATTTTGTGTGTAAAAATAAGTGTTTTGTGTTAATTTTCTTTTGTATTTTTTCAAAAAAAAAAAGTAAACTACACAGAAACTAACAACAAATTTTTGACTAACCAAGTAGAATTGTTGTTCAGAGGTGGCTGTGTAAAGAGTTTTTACTCCTGAGACAAATGTCAGAATAATTCGTAACAAGTTATTTTTGTTCATTTCTTTTGAATCATTTAAATTTATGAATTCTCCATAATATTGATTAAATTTGATCTCCATTAGCTCATTTAACATGTATTATCAACATACACGGGAACATATGATCATGGGTTGTAAGTGAAAATTTTATAATATTCAGTTCTCTAGTTTGTTGGAGGTAGCACTTGAATTTTTATTTTTATTCCAAAAAAACTAACTGTGCTTTTACTTAGTAACCAGACATCTTGCATCAGCAAACAGTGATTGTTCGCGTAAAACGGTAGAGCTTGAGTTAGTTTAATTAAAAAAAGTGTGTGAATAAGTTCGATTTCGTAGCCTCTCTAACTCGAGCAATTAAGTCCGTAGGGGTATTTTAACACTTAGTGCCATAAGGCCAACTGGTTTGGGATTCACTGACCCAAAGCTCGTTACATGGGTTAAAGAGAAAGCTTAAGGAAATCAGACATTTCTTATTTTTAACATCTGAGATCCGAGCAATTAAGTCCGTAGTGGTGTCTTAACACCTAGTGCCCTAAAGTTAACTGGTTTGGGAGTTACTGGTCCAAAACTCGTTACAAGGATTGAAGATGTATTATTACAAAAAAAAAAACTATTTTTATATTTATAAATAAATTTTCATTGCCAAAAAGTGGAACTCTAATATAATTTTGGGATAAAAATATTACTTTCTTTTTAACAAGACTTGTGAATATTGTGGGCACAATGAAGTGATTGATACCTTATTTTATGTGTGTATGGAAGAATGGTAAAAAATACAAAAGAATTTTCTTATTTGATCATTTAGAAAGAAAGAAAATAATTATTAGTTTGGATAAGAATTTATATTTTTAAAATTTTTCGCTTAAATTACTAGGGATTAATAATAAGCTGGTTGGGGGTGTGATGAACACTAAAAAGTGCACATTTATTAAAAGAAAAATTAATCATTTTACACTTGTAGTTTCATTAATTCCCTTAATTTAGCACATTTGTTAAATAATAATTATATTTCTGTTTTATTGTGATTTTTATTTATTGTGTAGGTAAAATAATAATTCGAAAGCTCAACAGGAAAACTAGATATGAGATCTGAATTCCAAGGACTCGGAAAATCCAAAAAGAGCGTGACATCTAGATTCAAATCGGACTTGGAAAACATTCACCGTATTTAGATTGACGACAAAATGAGCTTATGATGTATTTATCCACACATGTATTTATTATTATTATTATTATTAATATATATATTTATATATATATATAATATATTTTGGAGAACCCATCAAGATTTTATATATAAAATATTTTTCTATATATTATATTGGAGGTCTCACCAAGATTTTATATATATATATACTAGTTTTTGCCCGTGCCTACGGCACGGTGTTACAGTATTTGTCCGTGCCTACGCACGGTGTTACAGAATTAAATGATTTTTTTTTAACTTTTATTTTTAAATTTGAAATTTTTTGACAATTTCCATCAATCAATTCACTTTCTTTCTTCCAATTACCAATGAAATGATCTGGGCCATCATTAAGCCACATAAAGAGAGCCGTTGGATACACTCTCTTTCCTCCAACACCCTTCTCCTTTATTTATAGATATATATATAAAATATTAATATATTATTAAAAAATTATTAAAATAAAATAAAATAAAATACTAATCCACCTTTCGGTGGATTGTCAATTTGATTGGGAAAACGTATGGTTTGTCATGTTGCACTTGTCCTCTATGTTATCTATAAAAATTTAGATTAATCTCACTTATATTATCATATATAAATTGTAATCTAATGATTAATATTTAATTTAAATTGGATTAATTATTGATAAACTTTGTTACCGAATATATGGCAGATTTTATTTATTTGACATAATTGAATACCTAACTCAACTTGTTATAGACAAAGTTATCACCGCCTTTATGACTGGTTTTTATATGTTTTGGCATAATTAATTTCTAAAATAAATTAATTGGGTAATAATGACATTTTATATATTATAACAAGTGAGATTTCTAAATTTAATATTAAAAGTGTATCATCTAACCCGAGTATTTTATTTTATTGTTGCAATCCAATTTAAATTTTTCAATCACTCAAACAATTAAATCTTCATTTCTTTTCACTTAAATTATTATTTTATGCTATTAAATTTATTTCTCGTGGATCGACCCCGGACTTATCGAGTTATTTTATTACTTTGACACTCTTATATTTAGGAATAAAAGAATCACTTTGTGAATGTGTCAATCGCTTCATCAAAATCCATCTCGAGTGTTATGGGGCTAACATATTCTCCTTTAAATCGATCATTCTTATTGTTAGAGCCCGTTTTGCCACTCTTTTTATTAATAAAAGTATTTTTCAAAATTACTTCGTGTTAATGTCTAGCATTGCTATGAAAAGTATTTGTCATATTTTAAAAGCATCGGAGCTGATTTCTGAAATAGCACTAGCCATACATAATATTTTAAAATTTCAACAAATACCCTCTAATAAATGTATAATATATTAATATAAAATTATTGTATATAATATCTTATTTGGGCAAATAATATGATGACACGTGTCAACTGAAAATACAGCAACTCCATTACTTTTGATTGTAGATAGCCTAACTCTCCAAATTAAACCTAGTCAGATAGGAGTCCATATGCCGCAGGATAAAGGATGTAAATGAATACACGTGCTCTTTCCAACCTACAGAATCACCAGCGCTGTTGGCAGCTATCAGTGACATACCAGCAACTGTCGATGACATTTTGATGACTGTTGATGCCTATTCGAAAACTATTGACTCTAAAACGAACATCATCTTTTAACTTCCAAAGATTTAGCATCGCCAAGAAAATCATTGTTAAATTGATACTTTAGCATCGTCAAAATCTTGAGATGTAAAAATTAACACATTCTGCGTCATCAGAAATAGTGACACTAAAATTACAATAATTAACGTCTCTAATAAATTTTTGACGAAAAAATTATGACATTTAACGTCGCTACATAATTTTCGATGCTAAATATGAAAAAGCATCAATATTTAGCATCAAATATAAATAGCGACGCTCTATGTCAAATTTTTTTACATCGCTAACAAGATTCGACACTAAAGATTACAACATTTAGCGTCGATACATAATTTTGACGCAAAAAATGTAGTAATTTAACGTTATTACTTAATTTTGGCGTTAAATGTTGTAAGATTCAGCGTCCAATATTGATAGCGACGCTCGACTTTTTCAGTCGATGCTAAAAAACTTGAAAAAGTCCCACCTACCTATGACCACCTTCTTCTATTTATTTATTCATTATACTTATTCATTTTTCTTCAAAAACCCACGAAAAAATAATCATATTCGAATTTTCAATCACAATCCAACATAAGCTAATTAAGATTGTATTTTCTCTAATGTATCACTATTTGAGTAATTTCTTTTATCCTTATATAAATTTTGAGTAAATCCCCTAAAATTAGGTTTATAATTTAATTAGATAAATATTTAGTTTATGAATGTTTACTTAACTATATTTTAACTGTTGGAAAAAATGCTTATGAGTAAGCATTTTGAGGCTCAATTTTAAGCATGGTCCACTTCGTGTTAGTGGTTGTTATTGAATGATTCGGATACTCCTCCGTGAGTACTTCGAAATGGTATATTTATGCTTAAAATGGTGCTTGGGTGAATGAGAAATTGTTGCTCAAAGTTCACCCATTGGTGTTGGAAAATAAAGAAAAGTAAGCTTGTCCCATATGGGAAAGCTATAGAGTGAATATTATGCTTATATATGATTGCTCATATGTAGATGGGTAAGAGTTATAAGGATAGAGGCTCTCTCTACGTGCGCGGGGGGGGGGGGGGGGTGCAAATCAAATCCGAATCAAGCTTGGCTCGCGTGTCCTGCGTACACGAATGCCGGACCAAATTGAGCGGGCCTGGCCCAGCCAATTTTTGGATGTCTCTTTTTTTTCCAAGCCTTTTTATGTTCCATAACAGTTGAATCAATGACAATTAATCAACTTTGTGGTTACAATTTGAGATTAATGACATTAATCAACTTGATGGTTACAACAAGTGTAAAGCCTCTCATTGATGAAACTTAATTGGCATGTTATTTTCTTTTAATATAGTAGTGTTTTCGTTTTTTAGAATCACATACATTACACACAAGAGAAAATTGTTATTACGAAAATCTTTTGGAGAGAGTTCAAGCACTTCAGTTGTTCGTTGAAGTCGGACTTGGTGGTGCCCAATTTCGTCTATTTTTCCGTTGCATCCTGGGAAACAGACGTCTCGCGCTCTACTGCACCGATCGGTAGGGGACGAATTTGTTTTAAGGAGATTGTTGCCACATCAACAAGCCTCGGAATTCTTCCTGTTGCTGATCCGTGCCTTATTCTCAACTCACTGCCTGCAATTGTCTTCTATTTTATTTGTATTGTTGATTACTGTATCACTTTTGTTAATTGTACTTTTGTGTTCAGTTTACTGTCTGTTCAAAGTCCGTTGTAAGAACACAGTAAACAAATAAGTTGTAATAGTCTTAAAACAAAATTCGCTCTGTGGATATGGAAAACAGTCCAAACACAGTAGATGTTCTGGCAGCCCCTGTGGTTGGGCAGAATGTTGTGGCAGCCCCTGTGGTTAGCCAAAGTGCAGTGGCAGCCTCTTCGGCTGGCCAACTTGCTTCAGCCTCTGGGCTTAATATGGCAGCTGCTGTGGCTGGCCAAAGTGTCACTGCCTCTATGGCTAGACAACCTGTTGGACATGTGAGCCATGTCAATCCTGCTGCGGAAAAACCTGAAAAATTCAGTGGACAGAATTTTAAACGGTGGCAACAGAAAATGTTTTTCTACTTGACCACGTTGAACCTAGCAAGGTTTCTAAAGGAAGATGCTCATGTACCCGCGGAGGGTGAGATTGATATCCAAGTGATCACTGCGATCGATGCTTGGAAACATTCTGAATTCCTATGTAGGAATTATGTGCTAAATGGGCTGAGTGATTCCTTGTACAGTGTGTACGCCGGAATGAAAACAGCAAAAGGGCTTTGGGAATCTTTAGACCGAAAATATAAAACTGAGGATGCCGGTACTAAGAAATTTGTCGTAGGCCGTTTCCTAGATTTTAAGATGGTTGATTCCAAAACTGTGTTAAGTCAAGTACAAGAATTGCAAATTATTCTAGCAGAAATACATGCTGAGGGGATGGTTTTAAGTGAAACCTTTCAAGTAGCCTCGATAATTGAAAAACTACCACCTGGTTGGAAAGATTTCAAGAATTACCTAAAGCATAAGCGAAAAGAAATGAGTATTGAAGACTTGGTTCTTAAGCTCAGAATTGAGGAAGATAATCGTGTATCTGACAAGAGAGGCATAACTCATGAGGCCAAAGCAAATGTTGTTGAACATGGCCAAAAGAACAAGAACCCTAAGAACAAAGGGTCAAAGATGGGCCCTAAAGGAGGGGTTTCCAAGAAATCCAAATTTCAAGGAAAATGCTTCAACTGTGACAAAATGGGTCACAAATCTTCTGAGTGCAGATTGCCGAAGAAGAAAAAGAATCAAGAGGCTAATATGTGATGGAAAATGTGACTCAAGATGTTTCAGACATTAACCTTTCAGCTGTGGTTTCTGAGGTGAATCTTGTGGGTTCTAACCCAAGAGAGTGGTGGATTGACACTGTGTGCCACTCGACATGTGTGCTCGGACAAGAGCATGTTTTCTTCATTTGAGTCTGTTGGTAATGGGGAAAAAATATACATGGGAAATTCAGCAACATCTGAGATTGAAGGTCAAGGAAAGGTGATTCTGAAGATGACTTCTGGGAAAGAGTTGACTTTGAACAACGTTCTGTATGTACCAGAAATTCGGAAGAATCTTGTGTCTGGATCGCTTTTGAACAAGCATGGATTTCGGATGGTGTTCGAGTCTGATAAAGTAGTTTTGACTAAAAATGGGTTGTATGTGGGAAAAGGGTATGTAACTGATGGGCTTTTTAAGCTCAATGTAATGGTTGTTAAACCCAAAAATATCAATAAAGCTAGTTCTTCTGCTTATATTGTTGAGTACTCTAATTTATGGCATGGTAGATTAGGACATGTTAATTTTAATTCATTGGGGAAATTAATTAACATGAATCACATTCCCAATTTTAAAATTGATAACAAACATAAGTGTGATACTTGTGTTGAGGCAAAACTGACTAGATCATCTTTTCATAGTATTGAAAGAAACTCTGAACCACTTGATCTAATACATACCGATGTATGTGATTTTAATTCAATACAATCAAGAGGTGGTAATAAATATTTTATTACCTTTATTGATGATTGCACGAGATTTTGCTATGTGTATTTGATGAAAAGTAAGGACGAAGCTATAGAGAAATTTATTCTCTATAAGAATGAAGTTGAGAACCAACTGAATAAAAGAATTAAGGAGTTAAGAAGTGATCGTGGTGGTGAGTATGTTTTTCCTTTTGAATCACTTTGTGAACAAAATGGAATCATACATCAAACCACAGCTCCTTATTCACCTCAATCCAATGGGATTGCAGAACGTAAGAATCGTACCTTGAAAGAGATGATGAACGCTATGTTAATCAGCTCTGGCTTACCTCAGAATATGTGGGGAGAAGCTGTTTTATCAGCTAATTACCTTTTAAATAAGGTACCACGGAAAGAAGCAGGAAAAACTCCTTATGAAATGTGGAAAGGAAGAGTACCTTCCTATAAATTCCTACGAGTGTGGGGGTGTCTTGCCAAGGTAGTCATTCCTCCACCTAAAAAGTGAAGATAGGACCAAAAACTGTTGATTGCATTTTCATAGGATATGCACATAACAGTAATGCTTATCGATTTCTTGTGCATGAGTCTAATATACCAGATATTCACAAGAATACGATAATGGAGTCGAGAAATGCATCTTTTTTCGAATATGTTTTTCCTTGTAAAACTAATTCGAATTCAAATGTGTACAAACGGGCACATGAGACTATAATTGAAGATAGTCAGGACCGAGAACAAATAAATGTTCCAGAGGATCAACAAGTTGTTGAACTTGAACCAAGACGTAGCAAAAGAGCTAGGACCGAAAAATCATTTGGTCCAGATTTTTTGACATTTTTGCTAGAAAATGATCCTCAAAGCTATAACGAAGCTGTAAGGTCAGTTGATGGTGCTTTGTGGAAAGATGCCATCAATAGTGAAATTGAATCCATCTTACAAAATCACACATGGGAGTTAGTGGATCTTCCTTCAGGATGTAAACCGTTAGGGTCCAAGTGGATTTTCAAAAAGAAAATGAAGGCAGATGGATCAATTGACAAGTACAAAGCAAGACTTGTAATTAAAGGTTACAGACAACGTGAAGGTCTTGATTACTTTGATACTTATTCTCCTGTAACGAGAATAAATTCCATAAGGATGATACTAGCAATTGCAGCTTTGCGCAATCTTGAGGTACATCAGATGGATGTGAAAACAGCCTTTCTGAATGGAGATTTAGATGAAGAAATCTACATGGAACAACCTGAAGGCTTTATAGCTCCAGGACAAGGAAAGAAAGTCTGTAAGTTAGTTAAATCCTTGTATGGATTGAAACAAGCTCCGAAACAGTGGCATAAAAAGTTTGATGATACCATGTTGGCAAATGGTTTCAAAATCAATGAATGTGATAAATGCATTTATGTCAGAGAGACAGAAGTTGGCTATGTCATTTTATGTCTCTACGTTGATGACATATTGATTGTCGGGAGTAATATTAAAATGGTGAAATCTACCAAGAATATGCTAAAATCTAAGTTTGACATGAAAGACATGGGTCTAGCAGATGTCATTCTAGGAATAAAGATCTCGAGAAGTTCAGATGGACTTATTCTTGATCAGTCGCACTATGTGGACAAGATTCTTGGTAAATTCAACAATGATGATTCTGCTGTGGCTAGAACTCCTTTAGATGTGAGTCTACACCTATATCAAAGAATAGGGGAGATGGTATATCTCAAGTAGAATACTCTAGAGTTATCGGGAGTTTGATGTACCTATCGAGTTGTACAAGGCCTGATATAGCCTGTACAGTAAACAAGCTCAGCAGATATACGAGTAATCCAGGGGTTGATCACTGGAAAGCAATAGTGAGAGTACTTAGGTACTTACGTTTTACTCGTAATTATGGGTTGCACTATCATATATATATCCAGCTGTAGTCGAAGGATACAGTGATGCTAATTGGATATCTGATATGAAAGACTCAAAGTCTACCAGTGGCTATGTGTTTACACTAGCAGGTGCAGCTATATCGTGGAAATCCTCCAAACAGACTGTGATAGCCAGATCTACAATGGAATCAGAATTCATTGCATTAGACAAGTGTGCTGAAGAAGCAGAATGGCTTCGAAATTTTCTAGAGGATATTCCAAGTTGGCCTAAGCCAGTGCCAGCAATTTGCATTCATTGCGATAGTCAATCTGCAATTGGAAGGGCACATAACAATATGTATAATGGTAAGTCTAGACATATTCGTCGTAGACACAATACCGTTAGACAGTTACTCTCTACTGGAGTTATTTCGATTGACTATGTAAAGTCAAAGGATAACATTGCGGATCCGCTAACCAAAGGGTTAAATAGAGAGTTGGTTGTGAAATCATCGAGGGGAATGGGACTAAAGCCCATTAGATAAATGTTTATTACGAAGGACAACCCAACCTTGTTGACTGGAGATCCCAAGATCTAGGTTCAATGGGACAACCTACTCGTAAAACATAATTGGTTCACTGTGGGGGGTTTACCCTCTAGTCCATTCCTATGGTGAAATGAAATAGTGATGCTCGTATGGATTGAGGTTAAGCAAAGGCTTTTAATGATTCTTATGCGTCGGGAATCCGAGCAGAGTATTACGAGATGCTCTTAAATAAGAAATCACCTATGTGAGAGAGAAGTGGGGCCGCTTCAAAGGGAATTGTATGGGGCTCAATTCTTAGAAACTCTTGCAGAACCAGGTTGATGTTCATGGCCAAAATGAACATAATAATGAGAACTCAGATGTGTTAGGTAAAATATCTGTGTGATATATATTCTCCATTTACATGAACGAACGCAGTACAGTTCAATGACATCGCGTCCACTGTCAGCCAGTAAATGAGATATATTTTCACAAGGGAAGGTTCAAAGGCTGAGGCCTACCTATCCTATGCAGGTGTTGAACCGTTGAACTCTTCTAGGTCAAAATAAAATGTTTTATAAAATAATTTTATTCGACGTTTTTCGCCAATTTCATTCATGTGGGGGATTGTTGGAAAAAATGCTTATGAGTAAGCATTTTGAGGCTCAATTTTAAGCATGGTCCACTTCGTGTTAGTGGTTGTTATTGAATGATTCGGATACTCCTCCGTGAGTACTTCGAAATGGTATATTCATATGCTTAAAATGGTGCTTGGGTGAATGAGAAATTGTTGCTCAAAGTTCACCCATTGGTGTTGGAAAATAAAGAAGTAAGCTTGTCCCATATGGAAAGCTATAGAGTGAATATTATGCTTATATATGATTGCTCATATGTAGATGGGTAAGAGTTATAAGGATAGAGGCTCTCTCTACGTGCGCGGGGGGGGGGGGGGGGGGGTGCAAATCAAATCCGAATCAAGCTTGGCTCGCGTGTCCTGCGTACACGAATGCCGGACCAAATTGAGCGGGCCTGGCCCAGCCAATTTTTGGATGTCTCTTTATTTTTTCCAAGCCTTTTTATGTTCCATAACAGTTGAATCAATGACAATTAATCAACTTTGTGGTTACAATTTGAGATTAATGACATTAATCAACTTGATGGTTACAACAAGTGTAAAGCCTCTCATTGATGAAACTTAATTGGCATGTTATTTTCTTTTATATATAGTAGTGTTTTCGTTTTTTAGAATTACATACATTACACACAAGAGAAAATTGTTATTACGAAAATCTTTTGAGAGAGAGTTCAAGCACTTCAGTTGTTCGTTGAAGTCGGACTTGGTGGTGCCCAATTTCGTCTATTTTTCCGTTGCATCCTGGGAAACAGACGTCTCGCGCTCTACTGCACCGATCGGTAGGGGACGAATTTGTTTTAAGGAGATTGTTGCCACATCAACAAGCCTCGGAATTCTTCCTGTTGCTGATCCGTGCCTTATTCTCAACTCACTGCCTGCATTGTCTTCTATTTTATTTGTATTGTTGATTACTGTATCACTTTTGTTAATTGTACTTTTGTTCAGTTTACTGTCTGTTCAAAGTCCGTTGTAAGAACACAGTAAACAAATAAGTTGTAATATTAACAACATTTAATTACTAATTAATATTTTTCGCCTGCACCAAAGCAGCACGGGAGAGGTGCTGTGGCCCCTCCCGATGCCGAAATTTTTCCAGCACATCCACAACACTCCAAATAAAGGGTTGGTGAACGATGCCACCTGAGAGTGCTACGTAAGTGTTTAATTACATAAATTATGTAAAATTTCAGTATTATCCACTAATACATATCTTAAAAATATAGGACGCATTGGTAGTATCGAGACACAAATGACCTTACGCAGGGCAAATCGCCTTTGGATGATGAGGAACTTTCGCGTCAATTGTTCCAAACACACCTCTTACAACGTCTGCTTTGGCACTCTGTGAAATGTGGCAAAATCTACTTCTTGATTGTCCAGCTCATCAGAGAGAGTCACTGTCTTGAGGGAGCAGTTGAAGGAGACTCAAGATATATTGGGAATGCAGAAGGACAAGCACGATCGGGAAATGACAAGCTTGCGGGCTCTTATGGAGAGATCGCTCGCTCAGAGCAGTGTTGGAGGATCGACCTTCACAATTCCTCCAGGCCCGAAAGATGCACCACCGATCCTAACCGATCGTCCTGCATGATTTTTTTATTTAATGTAATAAAACGTTTGTATATAATAAAATTTTATTATATATAATAATAATTTTAATTTTAATTTTTGGAATAAAATATTTTAAATGTAATTACTGATAATTACATATATATATATATATATATATACATTTATTATGTTTAATTGTTAAAAATATTAAAAATATTTAGCTTCGACACCTCTGAATTTGGTGTCGACTATAATAGTTGTTCATATTGGTGTCACTAAAAGTCAACGATCTTAGCGTCGTCATGGCTTATCGATGCGGAAGGTTCAAATTTACGTGTTGTCTAATACTGGGTTCAACGATGACGATTGACGATGCAAAAAAATATTTTAGCATCACATACTCTACAACGTCGCTAAAACCTTTTCTAAACGAGCCTTTATAATCTATTTCTCATGTCGTCATATTTCGACGCCAAAACAATTAGCGTCGACGTTGACCTCTTATAGCATTTAAGTTTAGTGACGCTAATGGATTATTTTCATGTGGTGTGGTGAGTTTTCAAAGGCTATCGATGACGTTGTCCAACGACTTTCAAAACATAAGTCACTACGCAAGAATGAGCTTTACTGACAATTTTTTAGTGACACTTTTCAAAAAATATCAATAAAGTGAGATAAAAGCACAATTTTCCTTTTTAAAAAAAAAAATATATTAGAGATTACTTACACTATGATATTAGTAAATTTAGTGTCAGAAATCTCTAAGGGGGGTATATTCAATTGAGATTTTAAAACACTTTTTTGGGTTAAATAAGTTTTGTGGTATTCAATTTAGATTTTTAAATAATCTAAAAAGTCTTGTGGTATTACATTAAGACTATTAGGATTTTTTAAAGAGTGTATCAAAATCTAGTGATATTCAATCAGGATTTAAAACAAGTAATAAAAAGTCTTATGGTATTGAAAAACATAATTATTTTGAATGATTTTTTTATATGTGTGATTGTGTGGGACTTTTTAGTGAGAATTATAAATATGAAACTCTATAAAAAATCCTTTCCTAACCCATGAGACTTTTTACATATGATTTTTTTGACTGTTAGAAAACAGAAGATGAACATATATGTTATCTCTCCGTGAACAAGTTACTTGCTTATTAGTAATTTCTTTTTCGAGGAGGAAAATTCTATCACATTTAAAGATAATTTCCTAGATTTTCTTTGAGACCAGCGGAACTTCTTCAATCAGATAGATGATAATGTACAAAGAGAATTTAGCACAACAATGATTTTTTCCTCGTTTAATCGCAAATTTTTTACTTGTATTTTTTTTAAAAAAAATACCCAAATTTGAGGGAAAAATATTTATCAATTATTAAGATCATTGATGTCGAGGTGTTATCATTTATTCCTAGGTCAGAGACATGACATTATGTCACAGAAACTCATAAAATAATCTGAGATAATTAAGCATTTTCGTTAGTAAAGTTATCTACACTGTTAGTAAAATATTGATAGATTGCTTAAGTCCAGGAAATATTACCGCCAATATAGCTTGTAAAGAAAATAAAGTTGTAATGGTTGAGGCATCCCTACCTAACCATGATAGAAATTAGAAATTACAGCATTGTTAATTCAGTGGAGGGGTGATCAGGACGAGAATGACCCAAGAAAAGAATGTCTTATTGAATTAGATAGACATCACCCATAATCCGATTAAAAAGTTGGTTGGTTAGCATCATAAAAGTAAAAAAAAAAAATTATATGTGGTCATTTCAAATCTTTTAAATTCTTATGATATAAATCTTTTAAAATCCAATAAGTAAAAAATCCTGATTAAAAAAACCGTAACAAAATCTTAGAAGTCATTACATTCTTAAATACTCTTTTAAAATCCACTTGACTTATTTATCCATAAACAATCTTTTAAAATCTCAATTGAATACACCCCATAATATTACGGTAATAGTAATAATTAAAATTAATTTCATGGATTGCACCACTCTAGATTTGAACTATTAACCTGTTTAGGCATGATGTTAAAGTTTAAATCAAATACCATTCGACTACACTTTCTATAATTAATTACTTAAATTAACCTTTATTTTAAAATCAATTACAAAAATGGCATAATCCATGGAACCTAAAAAAACTAATACAAAACAAAAATTCATTTCTCCCTTCTGTATTAGCCGAAATCTTCCATCCTCTAGGGTGAATCTTCGAAAGTTCTTGGGGCATCATCTTCTCTCAACGGGAGCCCGGTCGGGAGTACGGAGTAGCCCGCAAGGGACTAAAACGGAGAATAAAATGGAGTCGCCACCCAGTGTGAACTGGGAAATAATTTAAGGCCGCACTCACCCCTCGCAAGGGAAGACCTCAAAACCATTGGGTTCAGAATGGTCCCTTACTTATGCCAATTGTAATGAAAAGATTTATGCGACAGTATAACCAAGTCTTATGCAACACATGCAAGATAATGTAATCAACACACATGATTGCACACCCATAAACGTAAATAAATAAAAAAAGAAGAGAAATGCATAATCCCATAGACATATTAAGCTAAGAAGTGCGAAAGATGCAAAAAAAATAATAACTGTAAAAGCAATAATAATAAAAACGGGTAATTAGGTACATAATGCAAAAGAAATGGCCAAAGAAGCAAACATGCATGAAATGTGATGAAAAGAAATGTGTGTACTGCATGTGCGTTCGTCCAATGTTCGGAAACATGTTCGAACGGTAAACAGAATGCATGCGTTCGTGGAGCGTTTTGAAACGAGTTCGAACAAAAGTGAGACAGAATGTGCACGTTCGTATAGCGTCCGGAAACACGTTCGAACGGACTGAGGCAGAATGCATGCGTTCGTGTAGCGTTTGATAACGCGTTCGAACGAGGTTACCAAAATGGTATTTAAAATGACGTAAATATGTGTGTGAGTACTTCTCAAGCGGTACGTGGAGTTGTATCCCAAGTACAGACCGCACTACCGTCCATTCAGATTCGGTTACGGAATTTATGTCTGGGTTTCCATCCGATATACCACAAAAGGCAACACTCAAGTATTGATGCAACATGAATGCAAAGTGAAGAATGAAAACATAACAACCAAGAAAGGTAAATAACAAGACAATAAAAGAGATGCGACCAAGGCCAACATCTATATGGGACTTCATATGCCCGACTGAATGTATTTCACATGCAATCAGCATACTTCATACTGCATCCTGCGCGGTAAAACATCGTGGTCAAGGTAGTCTTTTGGCTTTTTCCCTCAAATGGGGGACCTTTAGCCATGTGATTAGCCCATGCGCATTAAGTAACAATGCATGAAGTACAGACCGTACTACCGTCCATTCGGATTCAGTTACATAATTTATGTCTGGGATTCCATCCGATATACCACAAAAGGCAACACTCAAGTATTAATGCAACATGAATGCAAAGTGAAGAATGAAAACATAACAACCAAGAAAGGTAAATAACAAGACAATAAAAGAGATGCGACCAAGGCCAACATCTATATGGGACTTCGTATGCCCGACTGAATGTATTTCACATGCAATCAAGCATACTTCATCCTGCGCGGTAAAACATCGTGGTCAAGGTAGTCTTTTGGCCTTTTCCCTCAAATGGGGGACCTTTAAGCCATGTGATTAGCCCATGCGCATTAAGTAACAATGCATGAATAAGCAAAGTAATGATATGCAAAAGGTAAATAACGGAATAATGAAAAAGGCGCGGCAAAACATCATGGTATAGGTAGCCTTTAGGCATTTACCTCGAATAGAGGACCTTTACCCCACATGATTAGCCCATGCGCATCAAGATTATCAATGTATGAATAAACAAATAAATAATCTGGGACCTCGTATGCCTGATTGAACGTATCTCACGTTCAATCAAACGTACTTCGTCTGGCATGGCAAAACATCGTGGTAAAGGTAGCCTTTATGCATTTCCCTCGAATAGAGGACCTTTCCCTCACATGATTAGCCCATGCGCATCAAGTATCAATACATGCATAAACAAAGTAATAATATGGGACCTCGTATGCCCGATTGAACATATCTCACATTCAATCAAACGTACTTCGTCCGGCGCGGCAAAACATCATGGTAAAGGTAGCCTTTAGGCATTTCCCTCGAATAGAGGACCTTTAACCCACGTGATTAGCCCATGCGCACTAGATAGCAATACAAGAGTAAACAAAGCAATAACATGCGGAAGGTAAATAATTGAATAATAAAAGGCGCGGCAAAATATTGTGGTAAAGGTAGCCCTTAGGCATTTCCCTCAAATGGAGGACCTTTAAACCAACGTAATTAGCCCATGCGCACTAGATTACAATGCATAAACGAAGAAACAATGCATAGAAAATAAATAGCGGAACAATAAACATAAATTTAAATCATAAAATGAAACACGAGCTTGAAAGTTTCTCAAACGGTACGTGGAGTTGTATCCCAAGTACAGACCGTACTACCGTCCATTCGAATTCGGCTACAGAATTTACGTCTGGGTTTCCATCCGATATACCGCGAGAGATAGCACTGACCATTTAATATAACGCAATCATTAACTCAATGTATACATGAAATATGATAATGTATGTGATGAAACAACAATAAATAACGGAAGCGATAAATAGTAAGCTAAGTGCGAAAAATAGGAATAAAGATAAATACGTAATATTAAAGAAAGATGTTACCAATAGTTTGGCCGTTTTTAATGTAGGACTTCGCATGCCCGGTTTGGACGTATTCCACGTCCAACCAAGCGTGCCGTGTCCGGGATAACAAAATAAAATATAATAAAGGGTGCCCTCAGGTCTTACCTTTTAAGTTGCTTCTCGGAAGTGCGTTACACCGTCGCCGGAAGAGTTAAAGCTTCGTCACTTTTCTGGTTCACTGTTTCCACTATTTTGGGCTGCTGTTTCTCTATTTTCTTCTCTATTTTTCTGCGATTTTGGCTTACTATTTTGAGTGATCTTGGGACTGTGTTTTGGACTGATTTCTGGACTGGTTTGTCTCAGCTTCAGAGGGCTGTTTGCTCACTGTTTGGCTTCTCGGTTTTGAAGGTTAGAGCTGTTTGTTTTGTTGTTTAGTGATGGGATGATGTTGATTCGGTTTAGTGGGCAAGTGGACAATTGAATTTTGTGTGTGTGAGTCGGTGATGAGGGCAGGCTTTGTTGCTTAATTACTCGGTAGGGGCTGTCTTTTTGTTGTTTATTTTACCGGTGAAAGGCTATTATTTATGGTTTGCTGTGTGTGTATTTTGACGTGTGTGTGTGTTTTGGCGTTTGTTGGCAGTGCGTGGGTGAAGAGAGAAGCCGTGAATGTCTGTTGAAATGAGAGAGAACCGAGTGTTGTTGATTTGGTCCGTGAGGGCAGTT
Source organism: Zanthoxylum bungeanum (assembly GCA_019454045.1). Lineage (NCBI taxonomy): Eukaryota > Viridiplantae > Streptophyta > Magnoliopsida > Sapindales > Rutaceae > Zanthoxylum > Zanthoxylum bungeanum. Next base: position 190,853 of record SKCR01025349.1, on the reverse strand, counting down.
TGTGAGGCTGTGTGTTTGTGTCTTGCCGAGTGGTATTTTTAGTGAGGTTTTATTACTCTGCTGTTGGCTGTGTATGTGTCGGCTGAGTGGGGACATGAAAGGAGAGAGGTTGTGAAGAGAGAAGACTGTGTGAGTTGAGAAGAGTGTTTTAAGGTTTATCTCTTTTGTTTGTGTTTTGTCGTGAGAGATGTGAGAGAGAGACTTGTATGTGTGTAGAGCCGTGAGGAGTGAGAAGCCAAGGAGGATTAGGGTTGGTTTAGGTCTCTTTTTATAATGGTGAGCTAGGTTTTCCTTGCATGGGATTTTAAAACAAGGAAATAAAAATCATGCAATAATGAGGGATGCATTTAATTAGTTTGTTTTAAGGAAAGAATATTTGTATTTTTGGTGGGGGAATTTCTTTAATTTGGTGGGTGATTTATTTAAATTAGGAAGGGGATTTGATTTAATTTAGGAATGAGATTTATTTTGATTTGATTGGTTTTAATTTAATTTGTGACATGTGTTAAATATGATTTAATTATTTTTGGATTGGGCTTTGGGCGAAATGGGCTTTGGATGGGTTGCGAAGGCTTTGGGCCGAGGCTAAAATTTTAAAATAGAGATTAATCGGGCGAATCTGAGGCTAATCAAAAGAATTAAATTTTGATAATGTATTAATATTTTTTGAATTTTCCCTTCCGACGTCTGTTTCCAGCGACTTCCGTAACTTATCGGGTAGTGCCTTCAAACGAGTCTCATCATCGGGCTTTATGCAAAAATGCAGTGCCTATAGTAACTTATATACTAGTATCCCAGGAATATTACGTATACAAGACCCCAACACTCTACCTACTGCAGTCACTGACTCCATAGACCATGCTCTGATACCATCTTTGTTACATTCTCAATTCGGGAGATGTTACCAGCAGGAAATAGGCCATACTATCCCATAATCCTGTCAATGTGATCATCAATACTAGTAAATCTCAAGTACAACTCATGCATAGGGACCTTTGCGCAACTCATCAACATAAAATATACTTTAATAATCATAACCATATACACGATGACCTTTTATTTTACCGATGGACATCTTAAGCATATACAACGACTAATAACAACATATGCATACAACTTTACTTTATCTCTGACTGAACTATACTCTGACTGGACCTGGTGGACCGAACATCCTAATAACTGCCATCAGTATCCGTCCTATCAAACTCGTCCTCCGATAAACCTGCAAAACAAGAAACTAGGAGTGGGTGTTAGGGATATGCCCTATACCCAACTTGTGGATGGGTTATATGTACATGTATTGTAATATTTTCATTAATTAATAAAATGGCAATCTTTATTATACGTGTCTTACATAACTTATATGAATCATCAACACTGTAATAAAGCCCTTGGAGTAATAAGACAATGGCTTCCACGCCTTATGAGAATCATTACTCTTAAATGTTCATAGTCATAGTTTTGTGAATAATTTGGGCGTTCACAAAGCGGAGAGACTAGCATGATGATATGATCCGCCTTTAAGTGGGGTAGGCGATCTCATAGGCTACTAGCGGAGATCCGTCCTCTTGGTGTATCACATGGATGCATGAGTTGCTTGTGTCCATCGAACTAACCGCCGAAAGTTTTCATATGGAGTGTTTATCCCATGTGTCTGTGAGAACTTTCATGTATCGATTATATGACTAGTCCTTAGATTTGAGGTCTTTACAATCTTATGTGTGGATCAAATAACTTTGACATTCTCCTTCCCCGGTTCAAAAGATCCGGTCATAAGGGTATGATTGAGTCATTTGTTGAAACACATGAAGTTTGTAAAGATACAAAAGAGAATCGCCACTCTCTCGGATAAGATTTTCTTATAAGAGTAGTATTCCAGTTCACGGGTTGATATGTGTGATCAGTGCTCGAGACTGTGGCCACATCGGAAAAATCATGTGAGATTCTTGAGTTAGCACGATTCATGACACTATCAACATCATACCTTTGACCATATGGGTAGACACTTTCCGTACCCTAGGTCAATAGGTGGGGATACAGTGAGGCGACAGACCGTATCATATGTAAATCGCATACAAAATGGGTATATATATCTTTTCTTCTCATTTGGGGGCCTTGGCATGTTGCTACATGTCAACCTTGGTCATTGAAATCGAACGACCATCTGATCAGATGATAATTTATGTTCGATTAAATTATCACGATTCATTTCATGTCCAACTTGAGGGGAACCCAAAAGGTCACACACAACAAAGTCGAAATCAATGGTTAACAGTGTACAATACATATTTAACAGCATATATGATTGTTGTAGGAATTGTTCATAAATGGTTCAATATGTTTAATTATTGAACAGAACATTTATGAGGTTCCACAGTGGCTTAGGGATTGGTGAATGACGATAGGGGCACTTTGGGAATTGGAATAAAAAAAATACTATTCATGTGAATAGTACTACGTGAATAGTGAAATATATATATATATTTTTTTTTTTTTTTGTTATTTGTTTTGAATTCCAATTCGGCCTAAACTGTTATTAGGGTTTTATAATCTCATTAAACCATTAAATTAAGATCCAATGGCTAAGATTAATTGGCTTTTATCCCACATCAGATTCTTAATTAATTTTGTTGTCTTTGGAGCACTATATAAACCCAAAAGAATTCTTCACAAATTTTTGCACCAAACCTTTCCAATCTTGGGTTTATATAAGTGAGCAACTTTAAAATTTTAAGAGTAAGCCACTGATTTTGAGGATCCTTAAGTCTAATTGACTAGAGGAATCTCGAGTTAAAAGTTTTTGAGGTATTTGCCTAGGCTAGCACCAAGGGCAAAATACCCGTGCTCTCAAGGCGTAGTCTTGCCGTTGAGTTTTGCTTTGGTGTGTGCATCTTTGGAGGCCACACACTTGGGTGGCTCTTTGGAACGTGGAAAAGCTTGCTTAGTTCGGGAAAAGCTTGTAGATTGGAGGGAGGACTGGAGGAGTCTACGGTTCAAGTAAGTCTTTTTCTTTCTTTATTTTAATTAGAGTTCTTATGATAGTTAGCATGTTTAGGTTTATGTTCTTTGCATGTTTTATGAGTTTTATGCTTAGAATATATAGTAACATGCCTAGGCTTGTAGAATAATAAAAAAAAAAAGGTCTTGGGCAAAGGGAAAGCGGCTTTATAATTTTAATTTTATTTTTCGCTGCGCACTCGCGGCCCTTCTCAACAGTGATATCAGCGCGCCGTTTTTGTTTTGATTATTCTCACTCATTTGAACTCGAAATTGGGTGTTTAAAAGCTCATTGGAAACCTTACACCCTGAAAATTATTTTTGGCACAAGTTTTGCATGATTTGGTTAAGATTTGAATTGTGAAATTGCATTTAAAGTTCACGCGTCTGCAGAAAAACGTGAATAGTAAATTTATTTGAATAAAATAAAATGCAATATCATAATTAAATATTAATCAAAGTTATTTAATGCCTAAAATATTTCCAACATATTAAAACTCATATGCTTGATGATTCTATGTATGATTAGAATTGGCATGATTATTTTAGGGTGCAAGCATCTAGAGACTTTTTAAGAAATAGAGAGTGTATTGCTTATCCCTTAGTTAAGTAATTATTCCGTGATGAACTTAGAGATTTATTTCCTATAAGGCTAATAAATATAAATCACTTGTTTATAATAAAAGACATTATAAAAGATACAAGTGGGGTGGGACCAAAGCGTTAATAAAACTTTCCAAACTAAAGTTAATTTAACCAAAGGTATTACTAGAGTTAGATAATGATTTGGTGTCTTCCTTCACTCACTACCTTTTTATAGCCAAAAGGGAAAGCTGTGAAGACATCTAGATAATCATTTACTTAAAGCTTACCTTAAAGCATATTTAAAGTGTTGGACTAATTTGGAGGATCTATTGTTTATTCCTGTCACCAATGCGATAAGAGCCTAAGAGGTAAGGGTATTTAAAAGAGTTCACTCCACCATCCCTCCGGGGAATTTTCAATGGAGGAATCATTTGACAGTTATTCACTTAAACTTGCTAAAATCCTCAATAATAATTTAAGTCTAAAATTTGCCTCCCATTGTAAAGTATAGACCTAAAGGGCTTAAACCGTATTGGCAGGACTAGGCTTTACCAGACTGACCAATACCAATTTGTCCCTAAATCGTACTATTGACAATGGTTTGACTTTTCTGAGTCATAAGACGCAGCGAACCTTAAGCGTGGTCTTATAACTTAGTGGCAAAGATTGGGTGTCCACAAGGACTAGCATAAGCTATGACATGTTTGATTGCCCAACCCAATGATCAAGGAATTATGATTTATATCATAAATTGGTTGGGAACCTACCTAATTATCATATTTTATAACGACCGGCCCTAGTCGGAGTCATGAAATGATGATAATGGGATCCTTGCCCACAAGAAATCCATCATATTGGGGTTGATGCGATTTGGTTAAAGTTTTAAAATAATTGAGTGGGAGCAAATTCATAATATTAAAAGCCCATGTTATTATGAAACATTAATGAAAACATAGTCCTAATTTTAACATTCTCTCTTAACAGATGAGTTAAAATATTTCACAAACATTCAAATGGCAAACAGAGTATCACTTTGTTCCATCCTTGATGAGCATAAGCTCAAACGGGACAACTACATTGACTGGTTTAGAAACCTTAAAATTGTCTTACGACAATAAAAGATTTTATATTTTCTTGAAAGACCATTTGCACTTGAACCCGCAGAAGATGCTGACCAAAATACATTCGATGCTTGGAAGAAACACGTCGATGATGATGAGCAAGCAGTTTGCATAATGCTTGGCTCTATGTCGGACGAACTTCAGAAAGCTCACGAAGAAATGGATGCTCAAACCATCATCTTTCACTTGAAGGAGTTGTATGCAACTTTCGTTCATACCGTGAGATTCCAATTGTCATGTGCCTTATTCCAAACAAGGTATAAGGATGGATCTGTTACTGGACATGTACTTAAGATGATTGGCCACATTGAAAAATTGGCCAACCTCGGATTCATCATGGATCATGAGATATGTCAGGATCTAATTCTTCAGTCCTTACCAAAAGAATTCTCTACTTTATTATGCAGTTTCATCTGTCTGATAAAGAAGCTACTTTAGCAGAATTGCACAATCTGATAAAGCAAGCAGAGAAGGACTTGAAACCGAAGCTTAAAACCTCCGTCATGAGGCCCAAAGAAAAATAAGGGCAAGGGCAAGGCCAGATCACCTAAAGCCCAATGGTAAGGTGGATAAGAAAAAAAGGGAAAAGGGAATGTTTCTTCTGTAGAAAGAAGGGTCATTGGAAGAAAGACTGCAGATCCTTGAAAGCCAAGAAAGTTAGGGAAGCCCAAGAGGCCAAGAAGCCCAATGCTTCAGGTATGTTGTATATGATTGAACTATATTCTCAAAACTCTGAACCTTCTACTTGGTGCTTGACATCGGTGTGGGACTCACTTGTGTAACAATGTGCAGGGCCTGAGAACAGTAGGAGACTCCGTCATGGGGATGTTGACTTACGCATGGGTAATGGAGCAAAACTGGCTGCATTGTACGTGGGGACTTATTCATTAGTTTTGCCGAATGGTTTAGTTTTAGACTTAGAAGATTGTGTTTATGTACCTGATCTAGTAAAGAACATCATTTCAATTTCTTCTTTATGTGATAAAGGCTTTTCATGCCTAATAAGTTGTAATGAATGTTCTATTTATTTCAATGAAATAAAATATGGAGATGGTATTTTGAATAATGGTATCTATGTCTTACAAACTAACAAAGAATGTTCAACCTCTAATATATACAACGTTAACTCGAATAATCTCAATGAATCACTTCTATGGCACATTCGCTTAGGTCATATCAATGAAACAAGATTAACTAAGCAACATAAGGATGGGTATTTCAAACCCTTCAAATATGAACCTTATGGAACTTGTGAGTCTTGTTTACTTGGTAAAATGACCAAATTACCCTTCAAAGGTAAATGACAGCGTGCAACGGAGACATTAGAACTCATACACTCTGATGTATGCGGACCAATGTCAGTCACCGCTAGAGGTGGATTCTTCTACTTCATTACCTTTATCGATGATCACTCGCCATATGGGTATTTGTACCTTATGCGGTACAAATATGAGGCCTTTGAGAAATTCAAAGACTTCAAAGCTGAAGTAGAAAACCAGCTTAATAAAAGTATTAAGTCACTAAGGTCTGACCGAGGTGGTGAATACTTAAGCAAAGAATTTCAAGATTACTTGAGAGAAAATGACATTGTTTCCCAGTGGACTCCTCCGGGAACTCCACAGCATAATGGGGTCTCCGAAAGGAGAAATCGGACATTATTAGATATGGTCCGATCAATGATGCCAAACACAGATCTACCTCTTTCATTTTGGGGTATTGCTTTAGAAACTGTAACACTACTATTAAACCAAGTTCCTTCCAAGACTGTTAGTCAAACACCATATGAGTTATAGTCTGGGAAACATCATAGTCTTAGTTATTAAGAGTTTGGGAATGTGATGCATATGTCAAGCTCACACAAACTAAAAAATTGGATGATAAGGTAGTTAAATGTAAGTTTGTAGGATATGCCTTGAACTCAAGAGCATATTGTTATACGTCTCAAATGAACAAAGAACATTTGTCTCACGAAATGCTAAATTTCTAGAGAATGAATTCCTTCACAAGAAATATAGTGGGAGTAGACTTGACCTCGATGAGGTACGAGAAGAACAAACTAACATAGAACTAAACCCCAGGCCCCTCAAAAGGGTAGCGACAGAACAACCACAAGGTTATGAACTCAGAAGGTCTGATAGGGAAAGACATGAGCATGAAAGATATGATTTCCATATTGATGAGGAACATGATCAGGTCATTGATAATGACGATCCCACCAGTTATGGCGAAGCAATGCGTGACATTGATTCAGTCATGTGGCTTGAGGCCATGAAATCTGAAGTAGACTCTATGTATCCGAATCAAGTCTGAGACTTGGTAGATGCACCTGATGGGATAAAACCCATAGGCTGCAAGTGGATTTACAAGCGTAAAACTGATGCAGAAGGCAACATCCAAACCTATAAGGCTAGGTTGGTGGCGAGAGGTTATAGACAAATCCAAGGAATTGACTATGAGGAAATTCTTGCCTGTTTTTATGATAAAGTCCATTCGAATTTTACTGGCACTAGCTGCACACTTTGATTATGAGATTTGGCAGAAGGATGTCAAAACAACTTTCCTTAATGGGAACCTCCTAGAGGAAGTCTATATGAGACAACCTGAGGGGTTTGCATCTAAGGATGATCATAATAAAGTATGTAAGCTTAAACGATCCATTTATGGACTCAATCAAGCCTCCAGAAGTTGGAATATACGATTTGATGAGACATTCAAAGAATTTGACTTCATTAAAAATGTAGACGAGCCTTGTGTTTACAGGAAAGATAGTGGGAGTGTGTTGTATTTCTTGTATTATATGTCGATGACATATTAATCATCGAGAATGATATTCCTATAATGCAAGCCACCAAGCAATGGTTTCTCTCAGAATTTCTCCATGAAAGATTTGGGAGAAGCAGCCTACATCCTCGGCATTAAGATCTATCGTGATAGATCTAAGAGGTTGTTAAGACTTTCTCAATCTACGTACATCGATAAAGTTTTGAAAAGATTCAAAATGGAAGATTCCAAAAGAGGTAATTTACCTATTTGTCATGGAATCAAATTATCTAAGGAGCAATGTCCACATACTCATTCAGATAGAGAGCGTATGAGTAGGATCTCTTATTCTTCAGCAATAGGATCGGTCATGTACACCATGCTATGTACAAGACCTGATGTCTCTTATGCTCTTAGCATAACGAGCAGGTATCAGACAAATCCTGGTGAGCAACACTAGGCAGCTGTCAAAACAATCCTCAAGTATCTGATAAAAAATAAGGATGTGTTTTTGACATACAGAGATTGTTCTAAGATGAAAGTCATTGGTTACATTGATGCAAGCTTTCAAACCGATAGGGATGATAGCAGATCGCAAACAGGAAATCTGTTTACTTTGAATGGTAGTGCTGTCAGTCGGAAAAGCTCAAAGAAGTCAACTACAACGGACTCCACCACTGAAGCCGAGTATATTGCTGCATCTGAGGCAGCTAAAGAAGCAGTCTGGATAAAGAAGTTCATCACGGAACTGGAAGTGCTTCCCGTGATAAAGAATGGCATCATGATGTACTGTGACAACACGGGCGCCATTACTCAATCAAAGGAACCAAGGTCCCAGAAGAAATCCAAGCATGTACTCAGGCGATTTCATCTCATCAGGGAGATTGTTGAGAGAAAATAAGTTATTATAGAGAAAATACCCACAAAAGATAATCTTGCAGATTCTCTGACTAAAGGGATGACTCAACAAAAACATGATAGGCACACCCGAGAGTATGGTGTCCAGATTCATACTAGTTGGCTATAGTGCAAGTGGGAGATTGTTAGGGATATGCCCTATACCCAACTTGTGGATGGGATATATGTACATGTATTTGTAATATTTTCATTAATTAATAAAATGGAATCTTTATTATATGTGTCTTACATAACTTATATGAATCATCAACACTGTAATAAAGCCCTTGGAGTAATAAGACGATGGCTTCCACGCCTTATGAGAATCATTAATCTTAAATGATCCTAGTCATAGTTTTGTGAATAATTTGGGCATTCACAAAGCGGAGAGACTAGTATGATGATATGATATGCCCTTAAGTGGGGTAGCCGATCTCATAGGCTACTAGCGGAGATCCGTCCGCTTGGTGTATCACATGGATGCATGAGTTGCTCGTGTCCATCGAACTGACCGCCGAAAGTTTTCATATGGAGTGTTTATCCTATGTGTCTATGAGAACTTTCATGTATCGATTATATGACTAGTCCTTAGACTTGAAGTCTTTACAATCTTATGTGTGGATCAAATAACTTTGACATTCTCCTTCCTCGGTTCAAAAGATCAGGTCATAAGGGTATGATTGGGTCATTTGTTGAAACACATGAAGTTTGTAAGGATGCAACAGAGAATGACCACTCTCTCGAATAATATTTTCTTAAAAGAGTAGTATTCAGTTCGTGGGTTGATATGTGTGATCAGTGCTTGATACTGTGGCCACATCGAAAGAATCATGTGAGATTCTTGGGTTAGCACGATTCATGACACTATCAACATCATACCTTTGACCTATGGGTAGACACTTTGCATACCCTAGGTCAATAGGTGGGGTACAATATGAGGCGAGGTACCGTATCATATGTAAATCACATACATAATGGGTATATATATTTTTCCTTCTCATTTGGGGGCCTTGACATGTTTGCTAGATGTCAACCTTGGTCATTGAAATCGAACGACCATCTGATCGGAGGATAATTTATGTTCGATTAAATTATCACGATTCATTTCATGTCCAACTTGAGGGGAACCCAAAAGGTCACACACAACAAAGTCGAAATCAATGGTTAATAGTGCACAGTACATATTTAACAATATATATGATTGCTGTATAATTGTTCATAAATGGTTCAATATGTTTAATTATTGAACATATCATTTGTGAGGTTCCATAGTGGCTTAGGGATAGGTGAATGACGATAGGGGCACTTTGGGAATTGGAATTAAAAAAATACTATTCACATGAATAGTACCACGTGAATAGTGATTTTTTTTATATTTGTTTTGAATTCCAATTCGGCCTAAACTCTTATTAGGGTTTTATAATCTCATTAAACCATTAAATTAAGATCCAATGACTAAGATTAAATTGGCTTTTATCCCACATCAGATTCTAATTAATTTTTTGTCTTTGGAGCACACTATATAAACCCAAAGAATTCTTCACAAATTTTTGCACCAAACCTTTCAAATCTTGGGTTTATAAAGTAAGCAACTCTAAAGTTTTAAGAGTAAGCCACTGATTTTGAGGATCCTTAAGTCTACTTGACTAGAGGAACCTCGAGTTAAAAGTTTTGAGGTATTTGCCTAGGCTAGCACCAAGGGCAAAATACCAGTGCTCTCAAGGCGTAGTCTTGCCGTTGAGTTTTGGCTTTGGTGTGTGTATCTTTGGAGGCCACACACTTGGGTGGATCTTTGGAACGTGGAAGAGCTTGCTGAGTTCGAGAAAAGCTTGTAAATTGGAGGGAGGACTGGAGGAGTCTATGGTTCAAGTAAGTCTTTTTCTTTCTTTATTTTAATTAGAGTTATTATGATAGTTAGCATGTTTAGGTTTATGTTCTTTGCATGTTTTATGAGTTTTATGCTTAGAATATATAGTAACATGCCTAGGCTTTTAGAATAATCAAAACAAATGGGTCTTGGGCAAATGGAAAGCGGCATCATAATTTTAATTATTTATTTTTCCGCTGCGCACTCGCGGCCGCTTCCCAACAGTGGGGGGGTTAGATCGTATGTACTATCTAAGTGAGTGGACGATTAAAATAAAAACTTATGTGCTTTATAAAAAAAAATTTAGTTCTAAAACCGAAATTGTCACTAGAAAACCATTTTTTCTGAAAACGTTTTTCTTCTGAAAACTCAATTTTTTTTGAAAAACTATTTGTAAAAACTTTTCTATCTGCAAACTGTGAGTCTTTTCTATGAAAGTAGATTTTTTTTTCAAAACACTTTTATAAACTTTCTTTTCTGAAAACTACATCTCTGAAAACCTTTTCTCTGAAAAACTGTCACTGGAAATATGTCTCTGAAACAACCTGACGCATGTGGGCGTTACGTATCATCGTCCCCCCATACGCCTATCTAGAGCTAGGATTGCATATCCATGACATTAGGAAGTTACGTATCGCCATCCCCTAAAACATGCCACTACTTGTCCCTGAAACTAGTGGTCTTAGGGCGTTACGTATCGTCGTCCCCCAAGCCACTAAACTAAAACCAGGGGTGCAGATCTATGTTACCCTCTAGACTTTGAATCTACGATCTAGGGGCATCTGTCATTCATTTTCCTGAACTGTGTGTGCACACTATCTCTGAGTCCGTCAATTCTGTATCTGATCGAGTTACATACTGAGGTGGGTTTTTCCCCCATGCCTCAAAATATAAAACTCAAGTTCTAAAATCATTCTTTCAAAAACTGATCATGTAATAAAACTTATCTTTTAGAAACCTGCGCTTCTTTAAAACAATTGAGATAAAATTTGGCTAACGCCCTAAATACTTAAAAAGTAAGTCTGGTATCAAAATATATAAGTAAAATAAACTTTGAAAAGAAAGGTCCACTCACTGATTTGGAATCCCGCTTGTATTTCTTCGCTCGCCGAAAGAATTTTGGTTCCTGCAATGACTTTTCATTGATAACGTTGATTAGAAAATGGATTGAAGAATATATACCAAAATTAGGCTAAGTTTACTTATTCAAGTAGTTCCTATCACTCCAAGGCGTATCATACTTATATCATAATGTAATATATGTATACGAGCTGCTACGAGACCCTTAGGGTGGCCTTTAACATGCTAGGGTGAAACTGGAATGAACTAAAATTGATTTGGGAAAATTCTTGATCACGCGTCGTGACACTGTCCCTTGGGCATCGCGAAGCTCACACACACGCTGATGAACCAGTGAGTATTTTTGCTATCGCATCGCGACGCGCGCGATTCCAGAAACGTATCTGGGAAAATTTCCAGTACGCGTCGCGACACTGCCCGTTAGGCGTCACGACGCTAGGCCAATTTCAGGGCTTAACTTCAACCTTTAATGCCTAGTTTGCTCAACACTCTTCCCATACTTCCATACAACAATTTATGCTCATCATTCTTTAAACTTCAATGTAAATACTTGCTACACCAATATTCCTCAATCCAACTTAACTCTTTAATCTTATAGTCCCAATTTGCTCAATACTTAGAGTTCCAAAAATTTGGTCCTTACTTAACACAATCAATTTCATGCTTATTATGCCACTAAATGCAATCCCTAAGGTGCTACTAACATTCGCATATCATCATATCAATAAAATTTCTCAATCCAAAATTTGGGTCAAAATGACCTTACATCTTTTCATTGGATTTTCTTTATCCTATAAGTCTCTCATGGTAGCTTTCCTCCTTCCTAGCTTGTTATGGAAAGATTTGAGTTGGTCTTTCCTTCTTTTCCCTCGTACTTCTTCTTCTTCGTCTTCTTCTTCTTCTTCTTCTTCTTCTTCTTCTTCTTCTTCTTTTCTTCTTCTTCTTCTTTTCTTCTTCTTCTTATTCTTCTTCTTCTTCTTCTTCTCTTCTTCTTCTTTTCTTCTTCTTCTTATTCTTCTTCTTCTTCTTCTTCTTCTTCTTCTCTTCTTCTTCTTCTTTTCTTCTTCTTCTTCTTCTTCTTCTTCTTCTTCTTCTTCTTCTTCTTCTTCCTTCTTCTTCTTCTATTTATGACATTTAGTGTTATTACCTAATTTTCGATTCTAAATATGAAAAATCATCAATATTTAGCATCGAATATAAATATCGACGTTATATGTCAAATTATTTTGCATCGCTAACAAGATTCGACACTAATGATTACAACATTTAGTATCGATACCAAATTTTGACAATAAAAACATAGTAATTTAGCGTCATTACCTAATTTTCGATGTTAAATGTTGTAAGATTTAGAGTCGAATATTGGTAGCGATGCTCGACTTTTTCAGGCAACGCTAAAAGTCTTGAAAAAGTCACACTTACCCACGACCCCCTTCTTTTATTTATTTATTCTATTTATTCAATTTTCTTCAAATTACCACGATAAAATACTCATTTTCGTAATTTTCAACAATAATCCAACACTAAGCTAATTAAAGTATGTATTTTCTCTAATGTATCATTATTATTGTAGTAATTTATTTATCCATTATCTATTTTTGAGTAAATCCCCTAAAATTAGGGTTTAGAATTTAATTAGATAAATATTTAGTTTATGAATGTTTACTTAACTATATTTTAATAATATTTAATTACTAATTAATATTTTTCACATGTAGCAAAGTAGCACGAGAGAGGTGTTGTTGCCCATCCCGATGCCAGAAATTTTCTTGCTCATCCACAACACTCAAAATAAAGGTTGGGTGAAAAATACCACCCGAGAGTGTTGCGTAAGTGTTTAATTATATAGATTATGTAAAATTTCAATATTATCCACTAACACAGAATCTTAAAATATAGGAAAGCTTGGTGGACTTCCAGACACAGAACCTTATGCAGGGTAATCAACTTTTGGATGATGAGGAGTTTTTACGTCAATTGTTCTAAAACACCACCTCTTACAACGTCTGCTTTGGAACTCTGCAGAAGGTGGCATAGGCTACTTCTTGATCGTCTGAATCCTCAGAGGAGGTCATTGTCATGAGGGAGCAAATGAAGGAAACTCAAGATATATTGGGGATGCAAAAGGACGAGCACAATCGGGAAATGACAAGCTTGCAGACATTTATGGAGAGATCGCTCGCTTAGAGCAGTGTTGCAGGATCGACCTCCATAGTTCCTCAAGGCCCGAAAGATGCAGTACCGACCTCGACCGATCGTCCTGCATGATTTTTTTATTTAATGTAATACAATTTTTGTATGTAATAAGAATTTTATTATATAAATAAGAATTTAAATTTAATTTTTTAAAATAAAATATTATTAATGTAATTACTGAAAATTACATATATATATTTTATTAAAATTTTTTTTTAATAAAAATTTAAAAATATTTAGCTTCATCACCTCTAAATATTTTCGACTATAATAATTGTTCATATTGGTGTCGCTAAAAGTCAGTGATCTTTAGCATCGTCTATGCTTGTCTACGCAGAAGGTTCAAATTTATGCGTCGTCTAATACGGGGTTCAGTGATAACGATTGATGACGTAAACAAATATTTTAGCATCACATACACTACAACGTCTATACGTTAAACTCACAACTCGAGTCTCATTCTATGTCTTTCAAATGAATCGTATACACATATACCAATCACAATATCTATTTAAAACACGAGTCAACAAATCAAGTATTCATTGCATGGTTTACTTACCTGACTTCACGAGCACTCCTGGTGCCAATGAAATCTGTCAAAACAATTGGCGAAACGCCGTCAGAATCGCATTTTTACATAATTCTTGATTTAACAATGATAAAATTCTCGATCTTTCCGGGACAACCAAATAAAGTCCGATTTCAATGATTTCAGTTTCATTACTCTAAAAATATTATTACACACAATTCCAAGCAACCAGATAACTTAAATCCTTCGTTTATGCTTTTTCGAAAAAGCTTTTGAAAAAGTTTGAAAAACATCAATTCACACAAAACCCACTTTTACCGGAACTTGCATAATCTATCGGATGATCCAATTCATTCCGTTTTCACTTGGATTATACCTTAAACACATATTCAATATTCTCAAGCTCAAACAATTCGATTTATATCATTATATTACTTTACGAAGTTACTGGATACATCCGAACATTTAACGGCAAAGTTGAAATTAGCAAGTTTTTACCGAAATGTCTTACCGAGATTTTGAGGGCATATACAAACTCCCAACGATCCCAAAAACGTACTGGAATCAACAAAATTTGAATCGGAGTTACTATTCTATTGGAGGTTACTGTTTATCATTTATTTTCCTCTCATTTTACGTTCAACCAAGCACGGATTGGAAAAACCATCACCACCATCTTGTAGTACTATCTGAGGGCTTTGATTTGATGAGTGGCTCAACATGTGGATCGAAGTGACGGGCCAGGATCGGAAAATAAAAGCTCGTGTATTTCTGTCTCTCTCTCCATTGTTGTCGGCATTATGGGGTTGCCGTCGGCACCATCATATTCACAGTGGTCAGGCGTCCCTATCCCCACCAGCGTGACCGCCGGAGAAGACCGGTGGCCGGCCGTCGAGCTCAATGCTCTCTATTTCTCTATCTTAAACGGTGATGGGGGTCGTTGAGTGGTTTTGGGAAACTTTGATTTTTCTGTAATTTTAGAAACTTAAGGGTACATATAGAAAAGATTTGAAAATTGTGTTCTGACCCCTATGAAATTCCAGTTGAGCCCCTATCATGGGTTATTTTGGAAATCAATATTTTTGAGGTCATTCTAATGTAAATTTTGAAAAGTTCTTAACACAAAAGTTGTTCTTCTCGAAAAAAATGTGTCAAATGGTTTAAATATAAACATAATTGGTGTTTGTTTGCTCTTTTTATAGCTGAAACATCTAAATTTCCTCCGAACCTAAAATCGTGTAACCAATTATTTCAAATTTCATAATTTCCAATCCAACAAGATTCCAATTTAAAATATTTTGACCTATTGTTAAACTTTTAAACTCTTACTTCTCAACATTGTCTCATTTTGAGACCGAAACTTCGATCCGAAGACCTTCTGAAACTATTCAGAAAACTTATGATATTAAATTTTCCTCTCCTTATAAAATTTTCGTCCTCAAAATTACTATGTCCTTTTATATGATCATTCTGAACAGAACGCATGTGTATGGAAATCTTATCCGTATAAAAACGTTATCCCACTCTACATATTTTCAGAAGTTACGGATTTCACACGTCAATACAAACCATGTCACTTCAAAATAAAAATAGATCCAATCAAACATTTCATATCAGAATCAAATCAAACTTGTTATTTCAATTCACATTCATTCACAGGAACTCGCTCAAACCATTTCAAACTCATTCATCAATAGAAACAGAAAGTCGAATACGAATTCTATATAATCAATCACATTCATTATCAGAAATGGAGCTCATTTATATCACATCATGTCATTTCATATCATATCTGCAAACACCATCAACACCAAAGTTTATATACGAACACAACCTGTCACACATACAACCTTGTATGGCTAACAAGAAAGCATATATAACCATCAAAATACTAAAAATATCCATGATTAAACTATAAACATACATATGTGCTCATATAATGAATGTAAAATTTTATGCAAACAAATACATCCATCATCAAAGCGAGAAATAACACAGAATCATGACGAATCTTTTCACCGCCAATCTTTGACATCATCAAAATAGAAAATGTAAAACAATCTCTTTTAAAAACCATTTCAAAAAAACATTATAGAAACTTTTTTATTGTAAACAAAAATCAAATTCAACAAGCATTCAGTGTCCAAATCGCGCGTATAGATCCAAAAATGAACGAAACAAGCTCATGTCGATAAATGGTAGCAAGTCGGTCCACTGCAGATTGACAGAGCCCTATACAAGCGCCATGACGAATTCAAAAACCATAAAACCATAAAAAAAATAAAGTACAACCGCCGTGACGGAAAGATGTCATATCAAATAATATCATAAACGATATCGAAATGTATCTTAATCAAATGTAATTCTTTTGATTTTTTTTTTGGAAATGTTGGAAACCTCGCCGCCAAACCACCCATTCCGGGCTTAAGAGGAGAAAGTAAAACCCCAGGCCGTCCCAGGCTCTTACAAGAAACGCACTCCCTGGATTCGAACCCAGGATCTCAAGATGAGATCCCGAGCCCTACAACACCAAGCCACATCCCTAGGGAGTGCGTTTCTTTTGAAAATATTCATTTCCCAAAACCGAAATATGTTTAAATCAAAGATAAATCTTTGAAAACTTGATCAAATATCAAATGTATATCCTTCAAAATCATTGTCTCGTAAACAAACTTTTCAAAATACTTATCAAGCGTCCACTGTTCAAGTTGCGCGCATAAACCATACATTGTACGAATAAGACCATGTTGATAGAGTAGTGGGCCAGTAATTTTTCGATGGTCAAGACCTTATAACAAGCGCCCTAGTGGAAACATAATCATAAATCATCAATCGTAAAAATAAGAGGCAAGCGCTAGGATGGAAACATAATATCAAGCACCTTGACGGGACATCGAAAAATCATAAAACATGAAAACAGAAAGTTAAATAAGCTTTATGTAATTTTTATAACCTTACGGAAGACTAAAATTTGAGACCTACACGTATTTACACCTATTAGTTCAGAAACCATAGTGTAGGTATTGCATTTTTGCATATAAGTCCCGATGATGAGCCTCGTATGGAGGCACTACCCTTTAAGTTGTGGAAGTAGCCGGAAACAGACATCGAAAGGGAAAAGTCAGAAATCAATACCTTGTTGGACTTATATCGTTTGCTTAGCTACGTGTTTGCTCGTTGGATCTCTGTTTTAAAATTTATCCTCAGCCCAAAACCCCGCAAGCCACACACCAAGCCCACACTCACCAAGCCCACCAAAAAGAAGAAACCACACGCCCAAGCCTTCCAATCACACGCCCAAGCCCATTCAAACCCATCCAAAATAATAATTAACACATTAAACACATGTTGAAATCTAAACAAATCACATTCCCGAATTAAAGAAATCTAATCAAATAACCTTCCATAATTAAAGAAATCAAATCAAATCCCATAAATCCCTTTCCTAAACTAAAACAATCCCCTCCCTAAATTAGAGAGATCCTTTCCTTGTAGAACACTAATTAGGAGATATCCTCTATAATTGCATGATACTTTCCCTACCCGTACAAGGACAACCTCAACCCTCTCCTATAAAAAGACACCCAAACCAAGCTCTTAGACCCATAGCATATTCACGCCTAAGAGACAAAGAAAATAGCCCTCCATTACCGTGAACAACAATCCCCATACAGCCTCCACTACCGTGAACAACAACCACCAAATAAACCCCATACTCACGCACAAAACAACCCTTCCAGCAGCCCCCTTCATTACCGAAACAGTCCCCAAAACAGCGACCTAAAACAGCAAAACAGAGAAGGAAAATAGTGGACCAGCGAACAAGAAAAGAAGCGAAACGTTAACCCTTCCGGTGACGTCTCAACGCACTCCCGGGAAGCGACTTAAAAGGTAAGACATGAGGGCACCCTTTGTTATATTTTATCTTGTTATCTCGGACACGGCATGCTTGGTTGGAGTGGAATACGTTCAACCGGGTATGCGAAGTCCTATATTGAAAACAACCAAGTTCTTTGGTCACATGTTTATTATTCCGCATTTATTTCGCATTATTAGTCTTTTATTATTTCGCATTTAATTTCCGTTTATTGTTGTTTTATTATTCTGCATTTTTTTTGTTCTCTTTGGTTATTTATAGTTATATGCATTATCATATTTCATATATGTCAATATTGGGTTAATGACTGCGTTGTGTTAATGTTTGAGTATTGCCTCTCGTGGTATATCAGATGGAAACCCAGACGTAAATTTCGTATCCGAATCCGAATGGATGGTAGTGCGGTCTGTACTTGGGATACAACTCCACATACTGCTTGAGGAACGTTCATGCATATGTTCCTGAAATTTTGTGCTTGTCGTTATGTCGATTTACTTTTATGCATGCAAACTTAGATATAAGTTATTCTTGCGTATGTATGTTGCGTAGACTTGGTTAGATTATTGCACAAATCTATTCATTACAAGGTGCATAAGTAAGGGACCATTCCGAACCCAACGGTTTGAGGTCTTCCATTGCGAGGGGTGAGTGCGGTCTTAAATCATTTCCCAGTTTACACTGGGTGGCGACTCCATTTTATTTCTCAGGTTTAATCCCCCATGGGCTACTCCGTACTCCTGACCGGGCCACGAGCCTGGAACAGCGTCGCCGATTTCTGTGTCCTACAGTCTGGCGACTCCACCGGGATAGAGAATCAGCCCCGAAATGATGCCTTGTAATGTTTGTGATTTTTGTTTTAGTTAACCGTGTCTACAGTGGGTTGAAGGGGTTTAATCAAAGGTGCTATTAGAGCTAGGTAATGGTTTGGTGTCTTCCTTCATTCACTACCTTTCTATAAGGAAAAGCTGCGAAGGCACATAGATAATCATTTACTCGAAGCTTACCGTGATGGACTAATTTGAAGGACCTATTGTTTATTCCTGTCACCAAGGCGATAAGAGCCTAAGAGTCTTGGGTATTTAAGAGAGTCCGCTCCACCCTCCCTCTGGGGAATCTTCAATAAGAAATCCATTTGACAGTCAGTCATGTATCATCACTCGTTGGCACGTACCTTAGGGTATAAAAAAGGTGCGCTCACTTGGTCGTCTGAACCCTTGAGTGGGGAGACCTATTTGTGGGAAATCCTTGGCCAGCGGGAGCCTTTGTCAACACTCCCATAAACCCACAAATGAACCATAAGCTGTATGACCAATAGAAATCGTCCCTTTATGATTTGGATTCAGTTGGACTTCTTGTCATGAGATGTGAACTTGTTGGGCCATTTAAACTGGGACGAGTTTGTGTCTTATGACAATTGGGCCAAAAGCTTCTAAAATGACGATGGGCCATTTTGTGTTTGGGCCCCTTACCATTTGAAGTTATTTAGCCACGCTATCGCGAAAGTGTAAACCTGTTGGGCCTTTTTCAACTGGGACAAGTTTGGACCTCGCAATAGTATGATTGAATGCTTTAAAATGATAATGGGCCGACATATATATTCCATGCATCGCACGCATACATGCTAACATGCGGTTTTAAAAGACACCATAGATACCCGTTGTGTTAGGAAAGATGAAAGACTCGTCAAAAGGCCGTTAGCGAACATGAGTGAATCAGTTAACGAGGGATCTCGTATGGACCAGCTGGAAACTAGTCTCTCTAAGGTTACCGAGCAGTTGTAAGCTTTGACCACCGCTGTGGCCAATATGGATGTGTCCCATGCTGGGGGAGGCTCTGAGAATGAGAGAAGTTCCTTGAACGAGTCGACAAATACAACCTGCGGTTAAATCCCAAGAAGTGCGTGTTCGTGGTAACATCAGGAAAGTTACTAGGACACACGGTGGGAATGAGAGGAATAAAAGTAGACCCTGAGAAAATCAAGGCGATTACCAAGATGCCTGCGTCAAAGACAGAGAAAGAAGTGAGAGCATTCATCGGGAAAATTCAGTACATCAGTCGGTTCATCGCCAAGTTGACGTCAGTATGCGTGCCTATCTTCAAATTGCTGAGGAAAGACCAGCCAGTGAAATGGAATGAGCAATGCCAAGAAGCTTTCGACAAGATTAGGGAATACTTGGTGAAACCACCTGTCTTGAAACCTCCAAGACCGGGCGAACCCTTGGTACTGTATTTGGCCATAGAATCTGAAGCACTGGGGGCGATGATGGTACAAGCAGATGAGACGGGGGTAGAGCATGCAATCTACTACCTCAGTAAGAAGATGCTTCCGTATGAAGCCTGCTATCAAGAAGTAGAGAAGATTTGTTTGGCAGTAGTATGGGCGTCTAGAAAACTGTGTCATTACTTCCAATCTTACAAGATCCAAGTGGTAGCAAAGGAGAATCCCTTGAAGTATCTGCATTTGGTGCCTTCACTAGTAGGAAGTTAGGCAGATGGTTGGTGTTGCTGACAGAGTTTGATATTGAGTATCTCACTTCTAAAGTAATCAAAGGTCGAGCCGTAGCGAAGTTCTTAGCTTTGCAACCCATAGAAGGAGACCAATACAAGTTTGAATTCCCAGACGAGGAGATCCAGGCAATAACGGTCCAAGGATGGAAGATGTATTTCGACGGAGTGGTAAATTGCAAAGGAGCCATAATAAGGATTGTGATAGTAACCCCCGAAGGAGAAACCCTGCCTATGGCCAAGAGGTTGACGTTCGGAGTAACCAACAACATGGGTGAGTATTAAGCATGCGCCTTTGGACTGACTGCGTTGATAACCTTGAAGGCAAAGAACGTCGAAGTTTACGGAGACTCGATGTTGGTAGTCCGACAGATGCAAGGAGAATGGGAATTGAAGGAAGAACGGTTGAAACCCTACTTATTCCACCTCAGAAGTCTGGCACAGGCCCTCCCTGATTGCAAGTTCCAATACTTGCCGCGAGAAGAGAACCAAATGGCCGACGCGTTAGCTACACTAGCCGTGACTTGGGAAAATCCGGAAAAGTTGGTGATGAGACCTATAGTGTTGACAATAGCAGACAGACCCGTCTACGAGATAGAAAGGATATTAGAAGTAGAGGTCGATGATGGGAAACCTTGGTTTTACGATATTCAGAGATATCTAGAGCGGGGGGAATTCCCAGAAGAAGCAAGTAGGATGATGATAGCCATTCAGAAGTTAACTTCTCAGTATGTGAGTTTGAAGGGAGAACTACACAAGAGACAAGCGAATGGCATCCAGCTGAAATGTTTAAGGAAAGAAGAGGCTCAGAAGGCAATGAAAGAAGTACATGCCGGAGTGTGTGGACTGCACATGAATGGATTGAATTTGTCTCGCAAGATAGTAAGTTAAGGCTTTTACTGGTCGATTATGGAAGCTGACTGCGCGAAACTGGTGAAGCATTGTCACGATTGCCTAGCGCACGGTAACTTGAACTATTTGCCGCACACAGAGTTGCACGGGCTGTTAGAGCCGTGGTCTTTCTCAGCATGGGGAATTGACATGATCGGAGAAATTCGACTGCACACGTCGAATGGACATCGTTTCATAGTAGTGGTAGTAGACTACTGTTCGAAATATGTGGAAGCCGAGACATTTCGCAACGTCACAGCAAAGCAGATGGCAAAGTTCATTTCCCGGAACATCATTTGTCGATATGGGATGCCGCATCATGTAGTAACAGACAACGGAGTCCAGTTTCAAGGAGAAACAAAGGCAATTCTACAGAGGTATGGGATAGGACATCACAAGTCATCACCTTACCGACCACAAGCGAATAGGGCAGTCAAGGCAACCAATAAGACGATAAAGAAGATACTAGCCAAGACGATGGAGAACTACAAAGATTGGGCTGACAAATTACCATACGCCCTGTGGGGGTACAGAACTTCTGTGAGAGCAGCAACATGAGCCACGCCTTACTCTTTGGTACACGGGATGGAAGCGGTACTGCAGTGGGAGTTGAGATGCAGTCGATTCGAGTATTAGCAGAAGAAGAGTTACCTGAAAAAGAATGGGCCTCGCAGAGATTTGAATAGTTAGCACTGCTAGATGAGAAGAGAATGAAGTCCTTACAGCATATGCAGTTATACCAGAAGAGGTTGGCTCGAGCATTCAACAAGAAGGTGCATCCTACTAAGATCAGGAAGAGTGATTTGGTACTTAAGCAGTCAAAGCCGTCGATGATAGACCCGAGAGGAAAGTTTAGACCCAACTGGGAATGACCCTAAATAGTCAAGAAAGTCATGGGAAATGGGGCAGTGAGACTGTCAGATTTGGAAGGGAACGAGTTCACCGAGCCGATCAACGTAAATAGATTGAAGCAATATTTTGCCTGAATGAGAGAAGACCGAGCGATCACAGGGAGGACTAGCGGAAGACCTAACCCAACGGAATAGGAAATTCATTCATGCATGCATGCATACACGTAACGTACTTACATTCTTTTTGTGTTTGTTATGTTTTGTATTTACAGGTTTCAAAAAGAATGCGAAAGCGGCAAATGTAAGCCAACCAGAATCAGCAACACATCAGTATCAGCTTCGGGAATGGACCCCAGGGTTGAGGTCCATATCAGTATCAGTTTCGGGAATGGATCCAAGGGTTGAGGCCCATATCAGTATCAGTTTCGGGAATGGATCCCAGGGTTAAGGCCTATATAATATCAGTTTCAGGAATGGATCCCAGGGTTGAGGCCCACATTATCAGCGGTTGAAAGGAAGAATTCCAGTCGCGTTGAAAAAAAAAAGAGAGAGAGAAGTCCTTGATGGTCAGGAATATGTCCGGTGATGAAATTGTTTGTTGTAGGGTGAAACCTTAGAAACAATAAGTACGAGATGTGCTCTCATCCGGTATTCTTAGTGGTTGATCTCGGCTAGACTCGCAGGCACTTAATTCTGAGTGGAAGCCTGAGTAGTCGGTGAGATGACTAGTTGAAGAGATGGTGGATCAGTGAATGATCGTTTGCTTAGATGTCCATCCTGGTTTACTCGTGTTACGATATGTGATATGGTTGGAAACGAAGAAAAAGTCTCCGAAGGGAAAAAATAAACCACCTGTCATCGATAAGTGTGAAGCTACCCATGGGCGAGTATTAGGCCCACCATGAGGAGAAATGCTACCTTAAAGGGTAGGTGCGTTGAAAAAAAAAAGACGAAAGAGTAAGAAA
This sequence comes from Zanthoxylum bungeanum, assembly GCA_019454045.1. NCBI lineage: Eukaryota > Viridiplantae > Streptophyta > Magnoliopsida > Sapindales > Rutaceae > Zanthoxylum > Zanthoxylum bungeanum. The sequence continues at coordinate 167,732 of SKCR01025349.1, read as the reverse complement.
ACCATATCATATTGAGTACGAGGAAGTAATCGCAGAGCATGGTCAAGACATCTCGATTGGTTAGACCCACTGATCCAATTCTCCGAGACAAAATCATCGAGTTGGCTTACTTAAGGATTAAGCTACGAAAAACCTTGGCACACACACACTTAGAGTCTAATTCAGGTCATTTATTCAGACGGTCGGATTTGAGTTGTATCAAGTACTTTGAAGGTTCTCTGGTTTCGACGCTAGGCATCCGTTGAGGACGAAAATATGTTTAGCTATCAGGATTATCTCGTGAGAGGCAGTATACTATGTTGGTATGTCACATCACATAAGGAGATATACCTTGACCTAATGAAAGTAGCATAGAACAAAAAGATGAACCGAGACTGGGGGTGACCAGTCTACCCTTTCTCATATAGCACGGTTCGGGAATGAACCATCACATCAGCAAAGCCACGGGGAAGAGGTTTAGTGTGCCAGGAATGACACTCCGGGAATGAAGCGTGGGTCGAGGCCCATATCAATATCAGTTTGGGGACGAGTCCCAGGGTCGAGGCCCACACATCATCAGCAGTTTGGGATGCGTCCCAAGGTCGAGGCCCACACATCATCAGCAGTTTGGGATGCGTCCCAGGGTCGAGACCCACACATCATCAGCAGCTTTAGGGATGAGTCCCAGGGTCGAGGCCCACACATCATTACTGAGTCCCATGGTCGTGGCCCACACATCATTAGCAGTTTTGGGGATGAGTCCCAAGGTCGAGGCCCACACATCATCAGCAGTTTTGGTGATGTGTCCCTGGGTCGAGGCCCACACATCATCAGTAGTTTGGGATACGTCCCAGGGTCGAGGCCCATACATCAGTAGCAGTTTGGGATGAGTCTGAGGGTCGAGGCCCACACATCATCAGCAGTTTGGGATGCGTCCCAGGGTCGAGGCCCACACATCAGTAGTAGTTTGGGATGCGTCGCAGGGTCGAGGCCCACACATCATCAGCAGTTTGGGATGCGTCCCAAGGACGAGGCCCACACATCATCAGCAGTTTGAGATGCGTCCCAGGGTCGAGGCCCACACATCATCAGTAGTTTGGGATGCATCCCAAGGTCGAGGCCCACACATTATCAGCAGTTTGGGATGCGTCCCAGGGTTGAGGCCCACAAATCATCAGCGGTTTACGATGCGTCCCAGGGTCGAGGCCCACACATCATCAGCAGTTTTTGGGATGCGTCCCAGGGTCGAGGGCCACACATCATCAACAGTTTGGGATGCGTCCCAGGGTCGAGGCCCACACATCATCAGTAGTTTTTGGGATGCATCCCAGGGTCGAGGCCCACACATCATCAACAGTTTGGGATGCGTCCCAGGGTCGAGGCCCACACATCATCAGCAGTTTTCGGGATGCGTCCCAGGGTCGAGGCCCACAACTTATCAGCACAGTTCGGGAACAAAGCCCACACTCGGTGGTTCGAGAATAAAGCCAAAAGGTTGAAGCACCTCACCACCATATCAGTTTAGTTCGGTAGTGATTCCTAGAGATCGCAGCATCTTGCAGGGATGAACCTCAGGGGTCGCAGCACCTCACCACCAGATCAATTCAGTTCGAAGCAACAGGTAAGTCAGGCGGCAGCTGGCAAGCCAGGTAAGTGAAAATGCACTAAATAACTTTGATAGGATTGTCATTATCACACACTGCATAAGTCCCATCATAGTGGGGGCCACTGTAGGCATTACATTTTTACATATAAGTCCCGATGATGAGCCTCGTATGGAGGCTCTACCCTTTAAGTTACGGAAGTCGCCGGAAACAGACATCGAAAGGGAAAAGTCATAAATCAATACCTTGTTAGACTTAATTCGTTTGCTTAGTTACGGGTTTGCTCGTTGGATCTCTGTTTTAAAATTAATCCTCGGCCTAAAACCCCGCAAGCCACACACCAAGCCCACCAAAAAGAAGAAACCACACGCCCAAGCCTTCCAATCACACGCCCAAGCCCATTCAAACCCATCCAAAATAATAATTAACACATTAAACACATGTTGAAATCTAAACAAATCCCTTCCCGAATTAAAGAAATCTAATCAAATCACCTTCCCTAATTAAAGAAATCAAATCAAATCCCATAAATCCCTTTCCTAAATTAAAACAATCCCATCCCTAAATTAGAGAGATCTTTTCCTTGTAGCACACTAATTAGGAGATATCCTCTATAATTGCATGATACTTTCCCTACCCTTACAAGGACAATCTCAACCCTCTCCTATAAAAAGACACCCAAACCAAGCTCTTAGACCCCTAGCACATTCACGCCTAAGAGACAAAGAAAATAGCCCTTCATTGCCTTGAACAACAATCCCCATACAGCCTCCACTACCGTGAAAAAAAACCACCAAATAAGCCCCATACTCATGCACAAAACAACCCATCCAGTAGCCCCCTTCATTACCAAAATAGTCCCCAAAACAACGACCTAAAATAGCAAAACAGCGAAGGAAAACAGTGGACCAGCGAACCAGAAAAATAGAGAAATGTTAACCCTTCCGGCGACGTCTCAACGCACTCCCGGGAAGCGACTTAAAAGGTAAGACCTGAGGCCACCCTTTGTTATATTTTATCTTGTTATCCCGGACACGAGATGCTTGGTTGGACGTGGAATACGTTCAACCGGGTATGCGAAGTCCTATATTGAAAACGACCAAGTTCTTTGGTCACATATTTATTATTCCGTATTTATTTCGCATTATTAGTCTTTTATTATTTCGCATTTAATTTCCATTTATTGTTGTTTTATTATTCCGTATTTGTTTTGTTCTCTTTGGTTATTTATTGTTATATGCATTATCATATTTCATGTATGTCAACATTGGGTTAATGTTACGTTGTGTTAATACTTGAGTGTTGCCTATCGTGGTATATCGGATGGAAACCCAGATGTAAATTCCGTAGCCGAATCCGAATGGACGGTAGTGTTAGTTTCTAATTAGTTCCCAAGATCATCAAATCAAGTAAAGAAATTTGCATGAATACACAAAGGAGTAAGGCAGAATACATACTCACATTGAACGGTTTGAGATGCGAAGAGGAACACTTCATCTTCCTCCTTGTTGAAGCTCGGCAGTGGCCATATGGAGCAGTGGGCTACTCGATTTTGCTGATTTTTGTCCCTCCAAGAATCGGCCATTGATGAACACCATGGAAGCTCCAAGCTTCAAGCTCCAAAAATGAATTCCAAGCTCAAGAAATCGTTTCCCTATCACATTTGTATAACCCAAGTGTGTGCTAGCACTTCTCTTATTCCTTGCTTCTCCTTTTAATTCGGTCATAACCAGAAATTTTAGGGAAGAAACGGTTCCAAACCGTGTGAGGAAGAATGAGGGAAATAGAGGGAGAAGAGAAAATGCGTAAAGGAGGAGAGAGAAGGATTAAAAGAAAAAGTGTATATGGTTTTTTATATTTCCAAAATATTATTAAACCATTTACCAAATTCTTTTAATTTCAAAAAGCAAAAGTCAAAAAGCAAAAGCCATTATTGCTTTTCAACTACCACATCAATCACTCAAATCAAGTGACAACTTGTCACATCACTCAAAGTGACATTTGATTTGACGCTTGATGTGACTAGCGATTTGACGCTTGATTTGACTTGCGTGCCGCACTCGAATTCGAAATGTGAATGCGCTCGCAAATAATCTCGGGCTCGGGTTCGCTAATTACAAATTAACGAATTTTCCGTTGCGATGCAATTAAATGATTACACCTAGTGAAATCACTATTCACGTCGCTAACGAATTAATTCTAAATTAATTCGTTCGCCCGAATTAAAATCTAATTTTAATTCCGCGTCGAAATACAATTTCGTATAATATATCAAATATATTATTTTATCGATTAATTCCAAATTAATCGTTCTCTCTCTTTAATTAATATTTTATCCCAGATAAAATATCTCCACAATTAATCCCAGATTAATTTTCTATCTCTTCTAATTAATCCCAGATTAATAAAGTGCGAGTCATACATCATCGGTGAATCTTCGGGAAGCGACCCATGAGATCCCCGGATATGTTGGCAGTAAATACGGTCGTCGGACTATCCGAACACGTAAGTACCTCGTACTACGTTTATACCGATTTACAAGACAAGGTTGGCTTCTAGCAAAGCGCCATGCCTACCCGATTCTCTAGAAATATCCTTATAGGAATATGTGATCTATATCAAGCGTAGTATACCGTAGTATTGTGTATTTCGATCCAGTATCGGATGTTCACGTGCTAGGCCTAGGGTTGGAATTGTGTCTGCCCCGTACGAAGCACATATCGGATGTCTGGCAACTAGTCTCTATAATCGGATATACATGACCAAGTCATAATATCCCGATAGCTCGAGCATTTAAAACAACGAATTCCGTATCCTATGTGACCATCATCTCCATATGACTGGAGTGATACTTCCGTCTTCACATCACACCCAACACACTACGATTCTCAATATACCTAGAATTGGCGTACACAGAACCGGTTAAAGCCCTAGACGACCTCAACCAAAGTATATTGATTGTCGTAAGTATTAGCGGTGCAAGTCTCAGGTTAAGACCAAATACACCTACCCTGATTGCAGACTCCCATAGACACATAGTCATACTACCAATGGGATTCCGCAGGGGTCTATCCAGAGCGAAGCTGTTTCCCGTACCATCGGTAAAACACAACCTCCTATTACACTTGCATGAGTATCCTATACCCAAATATATGAGAACTATGTTGTTGTGCCCTCACAACGTACACAAGTGTAATACTAGTGTTTTATGTATTTATCGATGTCCTATCTCGATAATACTCTGACTAGGGATATTTAATGATTTATCCTATGTGGACTGATACTGTCTCATATCATTCTCCATCCAGGAACAAATCATAAGGACCTCTCATCATTTATATATCTAGGTGATCTAATCGCAAATGATAAGAGTGCAATCTCCTTTGTCACATAGTTAATTAGTACAACAACACCATGATCTGTACAAATAGTGACGCTATGGGTCATAATTATCCAACAATCTCCCACTTGGCCTATAGCCAGTCACTCGAGTCTCTGACACCCGAACTATGTACTGTTGGCTCAAATTGCTGAGAAATGTTTTCGTCAGCGGATTTGTTTGAATATCACTTGATGTAATTTATTCGATCATCACATCGCCACGATGTATGATCCGAACGAATCAGATGATTATCAGAGTAAGTATCTGGATCGTCGATCAGACCATTAATTTTTTAGCCTGTGCTGACAGCTAGCTCAGTTGCTAACAGAACTATATCTAATCTAATTCGATTTGTTATCGACCCAAATGGCTTCTATTGTTGCCTCAGCTGCAGCAATAACCCGCATTTGTTGTTTATTCGGTAACAATATCTTGCTTGGAATATTTCCAGCTCACTGTTCCGTTATACTATTGTATAGTACCTTTGTTACGACTTATAGTCGTTATCATGAAAGCCAAGCTTTCACCGATTATATTATGGGAATATCATTTCCAAGAAATGATATATCATCATTATTCAGGACATTCACTGTCAGTGCGCTCCCACTAACCTCCTTATATACACAAGAATTATTTTCGTTTTGAATTAAATCATAAACTATTATAATTACATCAAAACGACAATTCCAAGAACCTAATGCTTGCTTCAATCCAAACATGGATCGAATAACCTGCAAACCTAGTTTGCTTGTTATGGTTTGAAAAAACCTTCAGGATGTTGTAAACATCCTCCAAAAGGTTTCCGTTAAGGAAAGCGGTTTTGGCATTCAGCTGCCACATTTCATGAATGAAACATGCAGCATTAGCAAGCATTGTCGAAATGGATTTGCCGTGGCAACAGGTAAAAGGTTTCGTCATAATCAATACAATGTTGATAACTCTACCTTTTCGCTACAAGCCTAGCTTAGTACGATGGTATGTTGCCATCCATGTATGTCTTCCTTGAAGACTTATTTTATACCAATAGACACAATACCTTGCGGTACATCAACTAGTATCTAAACATAGTTGGTATACATGGAATCCATATCGGACTTTATGGCACTTTGCCATAATAGGGAGTCGATACCTTGTATCACTTCCTCATACGTAGTCGGTTGGTATTCCTCAATAAGATAGACATCTTTATGAGGTGAGATCAGAAACCCATACCCTAGGTGTTTTTCCGATTCTCTCTGACTTACGTGGTTCTTGTGTATTCGAAGATTATTGGTATAGTTTCATCATTGATGAACTATTTGTGTTCCATTAGGACTCGGTGCCGGGAATAATATTACTCCGATTTTCATCAAGTTATACTATCCTCCCACTTTCCACTGCATATCGGTATTCCTCTTAGGAAAACCACATGGTGAGCAACAATCTAATTGTTCTCTGGTGAGATGTGTAAGTACAATACTTATGGTATCCCTAGGATAACCTATAATTGGCACTTATCCAATTTGGGTTTCACTTTGGTATCATCCAAACATATGCCTAGCACACCCAAATTATCATGAATGTGAAACCCAGTTTCTTTCCCGTTCATATCTAATATGATATCTGTCAAACAGATATTTATGGAACTTTATTCAAAATAAGTTATTGCACTGGTTAAAGCTTATCCGTTGAAGGAGATGGTAGCTCAGAGCGACTCGTGATTAACCTTATCATGTCTAACAAAATTTGGTTAATCCTGTTCGGACACACCGTCGAACTGACGTGTTCCGTGAGGAGTCCTCATTGAAAGAATACTATACTCTTTCAGGTATACAAGAAACTTATTGCTTAAGTATTTTCCATTACGGTCTGACCGTGACGGTTTAATACTTTAGCCGATCTGTTTGTCTATTTCGTGTCGAAACTGTGAAAGTTTCCAATTTGTGTTTCAAAAGAAACACATAACCATAACGCGATGCCACATCCGTATAGGTCACGAAATATTCATATCCACATCTAGCCTAACTAGACATGGGCCCACTTGCTTCACTATGAATTAGGACTAACAGATCGGTGGCACTAGCATTTTTACCAAGTAAATAATGTTTTAGGCACTTTGCCCAATAAACTAGATTCGTAGACTTTATTTGAATATAATCAAATCAGTCCTAGTACCCACTCTTCGAAAGTGTGGATATACGATTCTTGTTTAATAATGTCCCTGACAACTATGCCACAATTAGTTTCTTAACTGATCAAATCAGTTTGAGCTATTTATTTGTCATGTGATATATTTGAGATATTTTTATATTCAAAATATAAATTCTGTTATTCACATCTAATGTGTTTATCTCAATATCATCTTTATATAATAAAACACTTTAGTGTTCTAGAATATAAAGGTTCACCCGCAGCGGGTTAAACACTGATATAGAGATAATGTTTCTAGTCAAACTAGTTACATTATAACAGTTTCTTAATTTAGGTACATACCCGAAGGCAGTTCCTAAATTCAGGTATCTGTGGTTAAAGCAGCGACTTTCGTCCCGTTTTCAATTCGCAGATAAATCTCAATTGAAGTTAGTATCATGTTCAAAACAGATTATGAACATCAATACATATATTTTATGTACCACACTAAGTATTTAAAATCTAACTTTAATACTAGTTGTGAACATAATTATGACAATCATTTTTGAAGTCAGAGCCTTGCTCGTCTTCAATTCCTTCTTGGGATATGTCATTTATCTTCCCAGAAGATTATAATGATTTTGCCTTTGCCGGTTTCAACACTCCAGAAGCCTTTGGTCAACCCTTGGCCTTCTAGAATATCGAAGTAAGGTGCGCTACTTGCCTTATTGCAAACTTTGACTTTATCTCTTTGAGATTAGTCAATAATTCTCCAAGAATTATTTATTGCAATTTTTACTTCTAAAATCTAATTTTAGATTTATAAAGATCTAAAATAGATCTATGAAAATCCTTCATTTTCATTATCATACTTTAAGGATCTAATCCTTAGTTCTGATTTAGAAATTAAGGAGTCTACTTGACAAGTATAATGGATTAACCACTAAAGTTTTCATTACATGAATATTCCAAATATCATGTTCCATTTATTTACTTAACTCCTAGCTTAGGCATAATATATTATTTTATCAAATAAAATAACTTATTAGTTTCCAGGACCATCCTGAAACTATATTCCCAATTTGAAAATTAAAGTCGTTTAAATACATTTTCACCTAGGATTATGTTTTAAACACTAATCTTTCAATTTTCTCTTGATTCTAATAGTCCAACTATTTAATCAACGATTTGTGGTACCTTTTATTATAATGATTATAATAGTCCAACTATATAATCAAATATAATTTAAATCAATTAACCTCAATTACATTGATTACTATAATCCAATTATAAAATCAACTGTAAATTGAAATTAATTAATTCAAATATATTGATTAATATAATCCAATTATATACAATCAACTATAATACAGTCCAACTGTTAATTAAAACAACAATTTAAATATTAGTCCAACTAACATTTAATCTAACGACGAAATAATTTGAATGAGCGCGTATGGCGAGTAATTAAACGAATATTGCAAATTCAATTCTTGCCTCCCACTATTTTTCGGCGAGCCTCTAACCCTCTATTGATTACTCGGTAAACCGTGTTTCCTAGTGGGGTAGGATCCCATTAAATATCACATAATCTTGACTTTGGCCAACAAATTGTATGATAATTAACTAGGTAGATCTCTAAGATCAATTGGATCCAATCCAATTCCTAGATCCGGTAGGGGAACATCCAAGTCCTAAACATATATCTTATATATGCCAATACATCCAATGTATTACCTAACCTTTTTCCTCTGAATCAACTAAGCCTTGGCTTTGGCACAACAAACTTAGTGATCCCAATCAAGCGCGACCCATTGACCATGGAAAGCTTCGTAATCAATGTCGATGGACAAGAAGTGGTCTTGACTTTGGCCAACAAACCACAACTTGGACAAGACACCAATATGGAACAAAGCCTTCGTGATTCAAACACATCTTCGACAGACAAAGGCCTTGACTTTGGCCAACAAACCAATGTCGTCAAGGATCTTGAGTGAGAATCACTCAATGGAAGGAAAAACGCTTAATATTGAGTGAGGGTTTTTTGCGTGCAAATTGGCAGCCAATTTATTATCTTTGCTAAGGTCTCATCATCATACACCCTTAAACATGCATTCTAAACACATAATAAAGCGCATATGAATAAAATAATAATGATATGCGGATGGATACTTTACATTGATCCTAGATCAAATCTCTCATTTTCTCTCTCCAACTAGCACATGTATTTACTTCTACCCGTTACACTACACTTCTAAAGAAACCTCATTTACATTGAGGGGAATAGGTGAGAAGATAATACAAAGAGTATAGAGGTGATAAGGCTAGACACGCAGGTCCAATTAATAAATCAAATTTATTACAACAATTTCTAAAATTGCCCCACCCATCTAATATCCATCCGATATACATTATTCATGCATCGCAACCATGTATTTATACAAGCATGTTATCAATCAATCTAATCCAATTAATTAATCTGATAATTAGTGATCATCCAATGTTCAAACAACGATTTGATTTTTGCTCGAGTCAAACTCGTTTTGTGAATAAGTACTCAAAGTACGAATTCCTGAATTAAATTAAACTACATAATTAAATCCAATTTAATACGCATTTAATTCTAATTCATTATTTAATTCCAAATTAAATATTACACTTTTACTAACGAACCTTTACGATTTAAATTCCAAATTCAATCGTTGCGGGTCTCTAAGCCCGATTAACATCTAATGTTTATTTAATTAAAGTCGAATGGGCTTTTAATTAATTTCTATAAGGCGTGGACTTTTGGTCAACTCGGGTCAAACCGATAACCAAAGTCCAATCCAGGATTTACCCCATAAGCCCAGAAATCAATTTTGGCCCATTAGGCCCAATTAAATAATTAAGGTCCATTAAGTCATAATTGGACGTTTTGGATGCGGTTTTGGGCCCAATTGGATCCAACCAAATTGGCCTAAACCTAACTTGGTAAAACCAAGCCCAAAAGCCCAATTACAACCTTTAAGGCCCAAATTCCAAAATAAGCCCAAATTAATTAACTTATAAAATTCCAAATTCCATAATTAATTAACCTAAGTGTAATACACAATTAATCACCCAATTAACATTCCTAAAACATCAATTAGCCTAATTAATCATGCACTTTAACAACAAATAGTGTCCAACACAATTCAATCAAAATAAAACCCAATTTACATGCTTAAAGTCTCGACAATTAGGGGTTTTTTCAATCCGATTTGGTTTCAATCCAATTGAATCCACAATCATCATTTCCCAAATCAATTCAACTCATCCAATGAATCAAAACAAAAAAATCACAATGAATTTCATGTTACTTGAATTCGGCCAAGCCTACTTTAAAAGGGAAAAATGTTCCAAATCAAAATTCAATCCAATTGAACTTCAAAACAACATTACCCTATTGTTTTAAGTCATCCAATGATCAAACAAACAAAAAAATCACCAAGATATTAGGGTCTATTTTCGGCCATGCCCAAAAATTTGGGGAAAAATGGATCCAATCCAATTTCATGAAATTGAACATACACAACTTCAATTAATCAACATACAAGCATACTTAATCAATCAATTCAACCAAATCATGCTTCAATTGATTTTACCCAATTTCAAACCCTAACTTTTCATGCTTGATCAAAGCTCATAGATACCATTGTTAGTTTCTAATTAGGTCCCAAGATCATCAAATCAAGCAAGATATTCGCATGAATACACAAAGGAGTAAGGCGGAATACATACTCACATAAACGGTTTGAGATGCGAAGAAGAACACTTCATCTTCCTCCTTGTTGAAGCTCGGCAGTGGCCATATGGATCAGTGGGCTGCTCGGTTTTGCTGATTTTTGTCCCTCCAAGAATCGGCCATTGATGAACACCATGGAAGCTCCAAGCTTCAAGCTCCAAAAACAAATTCCAAGCTCAAGAAATCGTTTCCCTATCACATTTGTATAACCCAAGTGGTTGCTAGCACTTCTCTTATTCCTTGCTTCTCTTTTATTCGGTCATAACCAGAAATTTTATGGAAGAAACGGTTCCAAACGTGTGAGGAGAAGGAGGGAAGAGAGGGAGAAGAGAAAATACGTAAAGGGAAGAGAAAGGGATTAAAAGAAAAAGTGTATATTCCGTAGCCGAATCCGAATGGACGGTAGTGTTAGTTTCTAATTTGGTCCCAAGATCATCAAATCAAGCAAAGAAATTTGCTTGAATACACAAAGGAGTAAGGCAGAATACATACTCACATTGAACGGTTTGAGATGCGAAGAAGAACACTTCATCTTCCTCCTTGTTGAAGCTCGGCAGTGGCCATATGGAGCAGTAGGCTACTCGGTTTTGCTGATTTTTGTCCCTCCAAGAATCGGCCATTGATGAACACCATGGATGCTCCAAGCTTCAAGCTCCAAAAATGAATTCCAATCTCAAGAAATCGTTTCCCTATCACATTTGTATAACCCAAGTGTGTGCTAGCACTTCTCTAATTCCTTGCTTCTCCTTTTAATTCGGTCATAACCAGAAATTTTAGGAAAGAAACGGTTCCAAACCGTGTGAGGAAGAAGGAGGGAAAGAGAGGGAGAAGAGAAAATGCGTAAAGGAGGAGAGAGAGGGATTAAAAGAAAAAGTGTATATGGTTTTTATATTTCCAAAATATTATTAAACCATTTACCAAATTCTTTTAATTTCAAAAAGCAAAAGTCAAAAAGCAAAAGCCATTATTGCTTTTCAACTACCACATCAATCAATCAAATCAAGTGACAACTTGTCACATCACTCAAAGTGACATTTGATTTGACGCTTGATGTGACTAGCGATTTGACGCTTGATTTGACTTGCATGCCGCACTCGAATTTGAAATGCGAATGCGCTCGTAAATAATCCCGGGCTCGGGGCATTCGCTAATTCCAAATTAACGAATTTTCCGTTGCGATGCAATTAAATGATTACGCCTAGTGAAATCACTATTCACGTCGCCCGAATTAAAATCTAATTTTAATTCCGCGTCGAAATCCAATTTCGTATAATATATTGAATATTTTATTTTATCGATTAATTCCAAATTAATCGTTCTCTCTTTAATTAATATTTTATCCCAGATAAAATATCTCCACAATTAATCCCAGATTAATTTTCTCTCTCTTCTAATTAATCCCAGATTAATAAAGTGCGAGTCATACATCATCAGTGAATCTTCGGGAAGCGACCCATGAGATCCCCGGATATGTTGGCAGTAAATACGGTCGTCGGACTATCCGAACACGTAAGTACCTCGTACTACGTTTATACCGATTTACAAGACAAGGTTGGCTTCTAGCAAAGCGCCATGCCTACCCAATTCTCCAGAAATATCCTTATAGGAATATGTGATCTATTTCAAGCGTAGTATACCGTAGTATTGTGTATTTCGATCCAGTATCGGATGTTCAAGTGCTAGGCCTGGGGCTGGAATTGTGTCTGCCCCGTACGAAGCACATATCGGATGTCTGGCAACTAGTCTCTATAATCGGATATATATGACCAAGTCATAATATCCCGATAGCTCGAGCATTTAAGAGAACGAGTTTCGTATCCTATGTGACCATCATCTCAATATGACTGGAGTGATACTTCCGTCTTAACATCACACCCAACACACTACGATTCTCAATATACCCAGAATTGGCGTACACAGAACCGGTTAAAGCCCTGGACGACCTCAACCAAAGTATATTGATTGTCGTAAGTATTAGCGGTGCAAGTCTCAGGTTAAGACCAAATACACCTACCTTGATTGCAGACTCCCATAGACACATAGTCATACTACCAATGGGATTCCGCATGGGTCTATCCAGAGCGAAGTTGTTTCCTGTACCATCGGTAAAACACAACCTCCTATTACACTTGCATGAATATCCTATACCCAAATATATGAGAACTATGTTGTTGTGCCCTCACAATGTGCACAAATGTAATACTAGTCTTTTACGTATTTATCGATGTCCTATCTCGATAATACTCTGACTAGGGATATTTAATGATTTATCCTACGTGGACTGATACTGTCTCATATCATTCTCCGTCCAGGAACAAATCATAGGGACCTCTCATCATTTATATATCTAGGTGATCTAATCACAAATGATAAGAGTGCAATCTCCTTTGTCACATAATTAATTTGTACAACAACACCATTATCTGTACAAAGAGTGACGCTATGGGTCATAATTTTCCAACAGGTAGTGCAGTCTGTACTTGGGATACAACTCCACGTACTGCTTGAGGAACGTTCACGCATATGTTCATGAAATTTTGTGCTTGTCGTCATGTCGATTTACTTTTATGCATGCAAACTTAGATATAGGTTGTATGCAAACTTAGATATAGGTTATTCTTGCGTATGTATGTTGCGTAGACTTGGTGAGGTTATTTCACAAATCCATTCATTACAAGTGGCAAAAGTAAGGGACCATTCCGAACCCAATGGTTTGAGGTCTTCCCTTGCGAGGGGTGAGCGCGGCCTTAAATCATTTCCCAGTTCACACTGAGTGGCGACTCCATTATATTTCTCCTATTTAGTCCCCCACGGGCTACTCCGTACTCCTGACCGGGCCGCGAACCTGGAACAGCGTCACCGATTTCTGTGTCCTACACATAGCTCAATTCTCTTACAGTCACGCAAGTCTAATTTCAAAATTCTTACTTGGAGATATTTGTGATACCAGAGACCTACAAAAACATCCAGTCATTTACCAAATTATACATACACACTTACAAACTTAGCAAATAAAATTTATAGCATTTTATACTCACATTGGTTGCCAAATCACTAATTTCACAGAAACAAACATAATCCACACACATCACGGTTTTTTATCATATACACACACATACTCAGACATACATACAATCATCGTGTAATGGATAACGAAACATTAATAACCTGCAATACGTCAAAGAACACATAATCAAACAAAAACATACAAACACACATATCACGTAACACAAACTCATCGCACAATTGCCCATACACAGGACATACATTACAAACACTCTAACTCATCATCCAAATACTCGTAAACATACGAATATATCAAACATATGGATATACACATCACTACCGATTCAGAAACTATACCTTATCACATTCCTCACATCTTTTACTTAACGATCAAACATATTCAGACACATGCATACTCTTAATCATGAATCTTTACAATCCAGGAAGAACATAGGTTATACCAATCTCTTTTCACGCTAAAACTACCTAAACCCAATACAAAAAATCACATGTATCAATTAATAACGAACATATTCAAATATCATAGACATACACATATTTACAAGAGTTCAGAATTGATAACTTATTTTATTTACCGAACCTATAAATACAGATTTTATACTTCCGATCATTATATACATTTACATATACACGTACAGATACACATACATATACATATAGATTTACATATACATGTATAAACTATTACAGGTTTATACACTTGGATATATATGTGGACTTAAATTCATATCATATCATAGTAATAACAAAAACTCAAACTCGTGGTGGTTGGTTAACTTAAACTATAAATAATCTCTATAAAGATGGATACACCTGCGCCCACTTATATATCTGACCCATATACTAACAATATTTCATAAAGAAAATAATTCAACTCATGTTAAGATCCGTTACCAAACCACCTCTTAACTATCCTCGTCTTATCCTAAGCATTTCAAACATCTCTAAACCCTTCATACACTATATCTTTCCAATCACCATCTATGAAATCAAATATCCATAGCTACACCTATACACCAAACTCACAACTCGAGTCCCTTTCATTCCTTTCAAAGGAATCGCATACACATATACCTATCACTATATCTATTTAAAACACCAATCAAAAAATCAAGTACCCATCATATGGGTTACTTACCTAGCTTCCCGAACACTTCTAGTCCCAGTCAAATCTGTCAAAATAATTGGTGAAACGCCATCGAAATCACGATTTAATATAATTCTAGACTTAACTATGATAAAATTTTGGATCTTTCTGGAATACCAGATTAAGTCCAATTTTGATGATTCTAGTTTCATTAGTCTAAAAATATCATTACACACTAATCCAAGTAACCAGATAACTTAAATATTCTGTTTATGCGTTTTTAGAAAAAATTTCGAAAACATTTCCACAAACACTATGGAATGGTCCTGAACCCTCCGAACCTACCCGGAATCATCTAAAATTATCATTTCATCAAATATAACTCATATCTAATATTACATTTTGGAAAACATCAATACATGCAAAATCCACTTTTACCAAAACTTGCATAATCCATCGGATCAATCCAATTCGTTCCGTTTTCACTAGGATTCTACCTTAAATACATATTCAATATAGTGAAGTTTAAACAATTCAATTTATATCATTACGCTACTCTACGAAGATACTGGATATATCCAAACATTTAATGACAAAGTTAAAATTAGCAGGTTTTTATCAAAATATCTTACTAAGATTTTGAGGGCGTATACAAACTCCCAACGATCCAACGAACATGCTAGAATTGATGAAATTCGAATCAGAGTTACTGTTCACATGGAGGCTACTGTTCATTACATATTTTCCCTTTATTTTACGTTCAACCGAGCACGGATCGAAAAAATCATCACCACCATCTTGTAGTACTATTTGAGGGCTTCCATTTGGTGGGTGGCTCAACATATGGATCGAAGTGATGAGCTGAGATCAGAAAATGGAAGCTCTTGCGTGTTTCACTCTCACCACCATTTTCGGCATTCTGGGGGCTGCTGCCGGCCACAATCACATTCAAGATTATCGGGCATCCCCATCCCCATCAACGTGATTGCTGCGAAGACTAATGGCCGGTCATCGAGCTCAATGCTCTATTTCTCTCTCTTAAACAGTGATGGGGGGTCGTGTGAGGGGTTTTGAGAAGATTTTATTTTTCTCCAAATTTAGAAACGTAAAAGTATAGATAGAAAAAAATTTAAAACTTCATTCTGACCCCCATGAAATTGCAGCTAGGCCTCTATCATAGGCTGGTTCGGAAATTAACATTTTTGAGGCCGTCCTAATATAAATTTCTAAAATTTCTCAACATGAAAGTTTTCATCTCGGAAAAAGAGTACAATTGTTTAAAATTCCACTCAATCAGAGTTCGTTTTCTATTTTATAGTCGAAACATCGAAGCTTCCTCCAAATCTAAAATTGCGTAACCAATTCATTCGAATTTCACGATTTGCTATCCGACGATATTCCAATTTAATATATTACGACATATTATTCAACACTTAAACTCTTATTTCTCAACATCGTCTCATTCTGAGACCGAAACTTCGATATAAAGACCTTCCAAAACTGTTCCGAAAACTTGGGCTATTACAGTTTATTGTTTTCTTTTCTATTATAATGTAAGTATAACATTATTACTATAGTTGTCTTCAAGAATATCGAAAGTATTCTTATTGGTAGTATAGTTCCATCTTGAGTGTTTACTAGGTGTATAATAATTTAGCAATGAAGGTTTTTTATTTTTTGTGAGATTAGAATTTTTAGTTACAAAATAATTATTGGTTCTTAGTGAATTTGTAATTGATTTTTTTTTTTTTTCTGAAATGTTGTTAGAAAGGTGAATGGTGTATGTTGGAAGTTGGATTTTGGATTAGTGGTGGAGTTACTTTTTTATTAATTTAATACTTATCTAATATTTTTGTTGGAATTGTTGGCTAATGGCCATATAACTAAGAATATTGTGTTTATTTTGGAATCTAAGTGTTAGTTTACCCGACTTTTTTAAGAATGTTGAATGTATGAGACGTTTATTTTAGTACTATGTGGTGTTTGGTTATATTAGTTCAAATTTAATATATGTGTTTAATTTTTTGTTTTAATTTTTTTGATAAAATATGTATATATTTAATATTTTGTTTAAAAAAAAATGTTAACATGATAACATAATTTACTATTACTAAATGGTAACTTAAACTATTGATACTTGAAATTATATCAATATTTTAGTGATGTTTTAGTATCAGTATATTAGTGATATTTTTCGTGTCAAATTATCACCGATATTGTTGTGTTAGAATATTATTAATATTGTGCTGTCAGAAATATATTGATATTTTCGTGTCAAAATATCACTGATTGTGTTAAAATATTATTGGTATTGTACTGTCAGAAAATTACTGACAATAATAACTAGTGTCAGTAGTCTCTGATTTCAATATTACTGATACTATTAATAAATATCATTAAAAGTCTTTACTTATACTAATTTAGTATTAGCAAAAACTTTTTTTGGCGTAGTGAATCTAGGGTTATTATCATTTCACTATTTCAAAAATTAGGAAATAAAAATATATACAAGAAGTATTGAGATATAATATTTTACTATTATATCTTTAAAATTTTCATTTTATGATAAAAGGTTATATTTTACTACAATAAATGTTGACAAACAAATAAAAGGGTACAATATTGAGGTGTAACATATTATACTTGTAATTGTTTTTGAAAGAAATATATATTGGTAAACAATAACATATATATATATATATTTTTTTTGTAAATATATAATAATAAAATATAAGATTTTATAGTAAAATGTAAAGCTTGCAAAGAAATAGTAATAAAATATTACATCATAATACCTATTTATTATTTTTCAATTTTTAAAGTAGTAAATAATAATAACCCAAAAATTTATTAAAGAAATATATGTACAATTAGGGAAATGGGCAGGGACGGGGCCAATATTTTTCAATTCTGATCCCATCCTATATATACAATCAAAACAAAAAATTGTCTTAGTCTCGTCCTATAATATTTTTCCAGGACAAAAAATCATTTCAATCTCATTTCAAATCTTGTCCCGTCAAAATTTCATCCTGTCTTTTATTCGTTGGTGAGCGGAAAATATATCATTATTTACCGCCCCTTTGACCTAATATTTTGTATAGTTTCTCGGGTTTTATGAATATTTTGATATGTTTTTGTGTGTTTTGCGGATAAATAAAATTTTGGGACTCAATGGAATCAACTTGGGGCTAAAACGGCGAAAAAAACGGACAAAAGGGAAAAAATGGAATCACGCATCGCGACGCGCATACTCTCTGCATCGCGACTCCCCATAAATACTATGGTGGTGGCACTCGTTTTTGCCACATCATCGCCATATTAGCACATGCATCATCTTTACGTCAGCACAATAATTCAGCTGTCGACAGCCACGTGCCACGTGTCATCATCTCGTCAAAGCTGCGTACACGTGTCAAGAATCAACGGCGCGTTGCGACGCGCAAGGCCGAAGTTTGCCTATAAATTGAAGTTGATTTCATTTTCCAAATTCATACTTTTCTGAGGTTCCTAATAGGGGATTAAGAACTGTATCTTGTTTGTTTAGTTTTATTTAGTAGTTTAGTAATGTATTTTTATTTCTAATAGTAATAGTAGTTTATTTACTTCATATTTCTTTTTATGTTTTGTAGTTAATTTCAACTGGGGTAAATGTGAAATTTTTATTATGATAATTTAGATTAATCCCCCTTAATTATAATATATAAATTATCTTAAAACCTAACTTAATTGGATACCGCCTTTATGGTCGGTTTGACTTAATTAAATATATTTAATCTGGCTTAATTGGATATCGCCTTTATGTTCGGTTGAAATTAATTATTACATGACTTAATCAGGATACCGCCTATATGGTCGGTTGGTAATATAATGTAAATTTATATATTATAATAAGGGAGATTTCTATATTTGAAATAGTAAAGGTGGATCCTCTAACCCCCAATATTTTATTTTTAATCTAGGGAAGTGATAAAGCACAATATTCACGAGTTTCATAATTGATTTTCTAATATAATGGGTAATACTTTAGGCTTGTTTATTGAATCTTAAGCTTAATGCTTCTTGTTGCCTGATCACCAATAAAAGTGATTGGGTAAACTTAAAAGAACTTGACGAAGGGATTTTAAGTTTCAGCCTTAGATTCAATAGCTCACGATCTCACCTTAGGGTAGATTTCCTTAAGGTAGATTTCCTTCCAGGATAGACATATACCTGTCGGGCATGGGTAGCCATAATTGGAACTTAATTTTAATGAATTCAGGTAACTTGGTTAACATAGACATATGATTAATTGGGTTATTTTGGGTGTTTGCATTTGACCATCGACATAGGCTTTTGCATATCTTCGTGTTCCAGGTTAATAAACTAATTTATTACACATATATAAGAGAGTCAATTCATCATTAGAATAATATTCTGTGGAATCACAACCCTAGATGTTTATTTTCTTCCTTTGTTTTATTTATTTATTTATTTAGCAAATCCATATTCAACCAACCAATCAAGCAATCATTCCCTTCCACCCTAGTTAGATACTTGTAAATAAATAGAATCAATAATTAATAACAACAGTAGAAATTAAGTCCTCGTCGGATCGATATTTTATACTACTTGAGTGATATGTGAGCTTGCGCTACGTGTGTGATTTCATCGATCAAGTTTTTGGCGCCATTGTCGGGGACTTATTTTCCTTGCGTTATTAATTTTGAAGCTATCTATTTTACTTGTATCTAATTTTCTTTACTTTTATTTGAATTTTTATTTATTTCTTTTATTTTTCAGGTGGTTGAAATGGATCATTATTGGGCGATGGAAGCATTAAGAGCTTTAAGAGGTGAAGATACACCCCAAATCAGGGAGCAGCAGTCAGGTTTTCTGGGCCTGCTGTCTAGCCCAACAACTATCCATGAATGTCAGAGCCAATCAACACAATATTTGCTCAATCATTTCAGAGATGTGAGATATATGATGGTAACCACCCTAGCGATCATTACACGTACAATTACAATTCAGGGTGGGAGAATTATCAGAATCCTTCATAGTATGATGAACCAGCATATCACTGAACCACATTTTCCATCTTATCCACCATCAACCTATGATTTTCATCAAGAACCTGAACCATCCGAGGAAGAACGATTGATGGACATGCTCAAGAAACACGATGAATAGATGACTAACATGTTTCAGAGTCAAGCGAAATCCATACAGAGGCTGACAGATCAAATTAGACAATTAATTGACAACCTGAGTTATATACCTTACGAAACATTTTCAGATGACACTGCCGAAGCCTTCGAGTGCCAAAGATTTCACGATGACACCTTAACAGAGGAAGAGGCTGAGCAGTATCAAGATTTAGAGGTATCTGTTCAGGTGCCTGAACAAGCAGAGTTTCAATTTGATCTGGATAATTCTCTGGTTGTTGATTACATCTCTGAGGAGGAACAAGTAACAGAGCTGTCTGTACCATCCACACCAATAAATGAGGATCTTGGAGCATGCATTTCACAGATGAAGAGCTGAATAATGAAATTCTGAAGTATATCTATGAAGAAAAAGTGGAGCAAGATGTAGGACAAATGAAAGAGCAAGTGTCTAACCACATTGAAAATCTCATGACTTCAGGAGAAACATCACTGTATTGGGGAGTACACATTGAAGACACCGCCCAGAAGCTTAACAGAATGGTACAACCATTCAAAGTCAAACACCATACGAGACCTCCTGATTTTCTTTCTTTCTTTTCAGGAACCACTAGAGTGAAAAAATTTAAGAAGGTGGCATACTCACTGAATGAGAAAAAAATTCTTTTTGCCACCTCATCGTTGGAATAGACCCTTCAAAAGCAACACACATGAGATTGTCCTCAATTTAACGCTAGTAGGGAGTCTGGCTGAAGATGATAAATTTAACGCTAGTAGGGAGTCAACCCATGTAAATTTTTATTTTTATTCTTATTTTTATTTTCGTATTTTGTGTATACATGTTGTAGCAATTTTAATTTTGTGTGTTATTTTTAAAGGGAAAAACACCGCTGGAGTACTGAAAGTAGAGCAAGCCAGTAAAATTTGGGATATCACGGAATAAAGTTTGACAAAATCGTGAGGATAAAAATTTAATTCAGTAGAGACGGTGGAGTAAGGATTCAACTCTTGATACGCGTCCTAGTGGATATATTCATCAAATGAAACGATTTTGTTAAAAAACAAATTGCGCCGTGACTCGCGAAACCATCTGTGTCGCGTTACGATGTAGAACACGCTGCGTGTCGCGATACTAACGTGATTTCATATCTAAAAACAACAGCCGCCATTCATCTTTTTCACATCTCAACTCCATTTTCTTCATTTTCTATCAACTTCCTCCACAAATCCATCCATCAATTCATCAAAATCCCTCAACCAAAGTCATTAAAACCCACTAAAACCCTTCCCCCTACATGAAACCCATCCATCAATTTAAATACCCAATCTTCCATTTCGTGTATATGCTCAAATTTGGGGAAGAACAACTCGCCAAATCACTTCCCCAACTCACCCATCATCCATTTGCGTGTGAGCTGCTCAGATTTGGGATTCAAGCTTGCAATTTCTGGTAACTTCGTTCTTTTTCAATTTGTCATTGTGTTTCTTGTTTGCTGCGTGAGTTGTTTAACTTTGTGATTTAATTTTGGGTTTGTAACTGATTTTGAATTTCGTGTTTGTGTTTGTTGTTACAATTTTAGAGTTGTGGGTGTGTGTTTATGGCGATTGTTGTTGATAAATTCATAGCTTTGGAGGTGAAGTTTGTGATTTGCGAGTTTTTGAAGTGTTGAAAAAATGACCCCTAAAAGAAACCACAGTACTATTGTTCCCTTATCTTTTTTTTTGTAACGTATTGGGGACAATGCTAGATTTACGCTTGAGGGTGAGGTTGTTTATTTTTGAGGTTGTTTATTTTTGTATATTTTCTTCGTTATTTTTCTTTCCTGCATGTTTTTATTCCCTCCATGTAGTGTGTTTTACGTGTCTTGCATGTTTTGTGTGTTTTAATTTTTATAAAAAAAAGAGTCTAATGATGAGATTGTTTGTCTTAGTAAAAAGTTCTAGGAAAAGATAAATGCTAATTTCACTTTTATCCTATACTTTGAGCCTAATATCTAGGTCAGACTCATATGCACTTAAAAAAACTAGTTATGTAGCAGTTAGATAATAAGGAATTAACAAAGTGACTAGTTGAAATAATCGGAGGATGATGAATGACCGTTTGCCTGAAAATCTGTTTCTGTCTACATTTATTTATGATGTGCAATATGATGATTAAAAAAAAGAAAAAATAAAGAAAAATAAATAAAGTTCTTACTTGTAGGTCGTTTTGGTCCATGTTCTAGCTCGATATACTGTAGCCGATTAAATATAATTGCATAGTCCAATAATATACTCACATATAAATCTATATATATTATTAATATGATTAATAATAATTTTTGTCACACTTGAAACTATATATTAATTTTAATATATGGTTTTTGTAATAAATGATTATATGATAATTGGTAATTATAAATTGTTTTATTAAATTATATGGTATGATTTAATATAAGATTTAATTTTAATTTATTATTCCAAAAATGGGTTTTGGAAATTCTTTTGTTGGAATGGAACTTTCACCTTTAAGATTTGATGTTACAAAATTTTTATTCAATGACTAGGGCTGGCCAAAATCTTCATGAAGGGAAGGGGAATGGTTTTTGTTTAATTTTAGAAATCAAAACCCTAAGTATAAAGATAAAATTGGTTGTTCTTTTTTCAAAGCTAAGTCATTCCAAACCCTAACCACCATTTTTCATTCTTTTCTCTCAAAAGTTGAAAGAAAAGAACAAGAACAAAACAAAGACGAAAATTCTTGTGTGACAATTGGATCTCTAAAGTGTTTAGAGATTAGTTTGTGAGTCTAGCCCACATTAGTTTCTGCTAGTTGCAAGATATAGCATTGAAGGCCATTCAGAGTTGAACAAAATTCTCATCACCTTATTTTCCTCTACGACACTGAAGTGAGCAGTTTTTCTTGCTTATTGTATGTATCTTGGTTTAATGGGGCTCGGTTTATTTTGTTTCTTGTCCAAAAAATTGGGAAAGATTAAAGGTGATTTAAGACTGTTGTGCGGCTGTTTTTGATTAAAAAATCAGACCTAAAACACTGCTGGAATAGACGTAAATCATGGGCTGTTTTAGGAGTGTGTTAGGCGCATAGTCATGTTGGACAATTATGACCCATAGCGTCACTATTTGTAAAAGACATGTGGTTTTTGTACAAATTAACTATGTGACAATGAAATTGCATTTTATCATTTTGTAATTTGATTACTTAAATATATAGATGATAAAAGTCCTTATGATTAGTTCCGGATTATAAGATATGAGACAGTATCAATCCATAACGGTTTAATCATTAAATATCCCTAGACGTAGTATTATCGAGACTGAACATCGATAATGCGGAATAGACTAGTATTCCACTTGTGCGTGTTATGGAAGCGTAACGACATAGTTCTCATATATTTAAGTATTGGATACTTATGCTAGTGTGATAGGAAGTTGTGTTTACCGATAGTACGGAAACAGCTTCGCTCTGGATAGACCCCGCGGAATCCCATTGGTAGTATGACTATCTGTCTATGGGAATCCGCAATAGGGTAGGTGTATTTGGTCTTAACCTGAGACTTGCATCGCTAGTACTTGCGACAATTAATACGCTTTGGTTTTGGTCGTCCAGGACTTTAACAGGTTCTGTGTACGCCTCTTCTGGGTTTATTGAGAATCGTAGTGTATTGGGTGTGATGTCAAGACGGAAGTTCACTTCTGTCATATGGAGATGATGATCACGCAGGGATAAAGAACTGGTACTATAATTGGTTGCAACCATCGGGATAATATGACAAGGTCATGATTATCCGATTAAAGAGACTAGTTGCCTGTGATCCGATATATGCTTCATATGAGTCAGACACTATTCCAGCCCCAGGCCTTGCATGTGACATCAGATATTGGAACGCAATACGCAATACTACGTATACTACGCCTGGCATAGATTATATATTCATTTAAGAATATTTCTGTAGAATTGGGTAGGCACGATGCTTTGCTAGAAGCCAACTATGTCTCGTAAATCGGTAAAAATGTCGTACTAGGTACGTACGTGTTCGGATAGTCCGACGACCGGATTTACTGCCAACATATCTAGGGATCTCATGGTTCGCTTCCCGAAGATTCACCGATGACATATGATTCGAACATAATTAATCTATGATTAATTACGGAGAGATTTTATCAAGGATAAAATACTATTTGAAGAGAGAGAACGATTAATTTGGAATTAATCGATAACATAATATATTCAATATATTAAATGAAATTAGATTTCATAACGGAATTACAATTGGATTTTAATTCCGGCGAATGAATTAATTTAGAATTAATTCGCGAGCGACGTGAATAGTAATTTTGCTATGCATAATTATTTAATTAAATTTGATTTAATTACGTCGCAACGGAAAATTCGTTTATTCGGAATTAGCGAACCCGAGCCCGGGAGTGTTTGCGGGCCCACTCGGATTTTGAATTTAGTGGGGACCCATATGTCACATCACAAGTCACTTCACTTATCATTCATTCACTTTTTGATGATGGAAGTAAGTAATGATTTGTTGATAACTTACCAAACACTCAACCTCTTAAATGATGAAAGACTTTTACCTAAACTTGGTTTTGGTATATCTTTATTTTTGATTTTGGAAATCATTTACACAAGTCACAACAACTTCATCACTCTCTTTCTCCCTCACGGCAATTGCTCCATTTTCTCTCTAAAATTTGGCTTGGCCGAATTTAAGAAGAAGAAGAAAAAAAATTGTGGCAATTTTTCTAAGTACTAGTACACCAAAGGAATCATATAAAGGTGTTAGGGAAACCAATCCCTTGAGCTTGGAATCAACATCAAAGCTTGGAGCTTCGATTCAACTTCAAAGAGGATATCTTGGAGGACTTCTCAAAGGCAAAATTTTCGTTATCAACACATCCAAAATCTGTTCAATGTGAGTTTATTTCCACTTTTCTCCTTTGGGTATTCACATGATTTCTTGCTTAAATTGATCTTGGGACACCTTAGAAACCAAACAATGGTATCAGGGAGCCTATTTGAGCATTAAATTTTATTAGGGTTTATATACTAAAATTTGGGTGTTTTTCATTTGAGCATGTTTTAATCAAATTGTTTTTTTGAGTTTGCTTGAATGTTGATAACTTGGATTTATGCATGATCAATTTGAAGAAAAATTAATTGGATTAATTTTCCCCATTTTTAGTGCCTTGGCCGAATGTATATGTTGCCCTAAAGTCATGGTATTTTTTTATTTTTTGATCATTGGATTAGTTTAAAGACATGGATATATTGATTCGTGATTCAATCGAATTGAAATCGGAATCGGGTATAAAAAATCCATCAAATGCTGTGACCATGTAAGCATGGAAATGAGATGATTTTGTAACAATAATGTTGGACATGTATTGATGATGAATATGCATGATTAATTAATTAAATTGATGTTTTGGAAATGTTAATTTAGATAATTAATTAGTGCAATACACTTTAATTAATTAAATTTTGAAATTTGGAAAATTAGAATTTAATTAATGGGCTTAATTTAGAATTGGGCTTATAATGTTGTATTTGGGCCTAATGGGCTTGGTTGGGCCAAGTTGGTTTAGGACAATTGGATAGGATCCAAATTGGGCCTAAACCATTCCATTAAGTCCAAATATAAAAAATGGGCCTTTAAATATTTAATTGGGCCTAATGGGCCAAAATTGATTTCTTGGCAAATATGGTGATTCCTTAATTGGGCTTTGGTATTTGGGTTTGACCCACATTGACCAAAGTCCATGCCTTAAGAAATTAATTGAAAGCCCATTGGACTTTAATTGAATAAACATTGGATGTTAATTGAGATTTGAGACCCATTAAGATTAGATTTGGAATCTAAGTCGTAAAGGCGCATTAAAAAGTGTAATGATTTAATTTGGAATTAAATATAGAATTAGTATTGAATACAATTTAAATTAGATTTAAAATTGTAGTTCGATATAATTCAAGAATTCGTACTTTGAGTACTTATTCTTAAACGAGTTGGACTCGCGCAAATCAAATCGTTGTTTGAACATTGAATGATCACTTTATTCAAAGATTAATTACTTGGATTAGATTGATTGAATAACATGATTTGTGTGAATACATGGATGTGTTTTATGAATAATGTATATCAGATGGATATTAGAAGGGAAATGACAATTTTGGAAATTGTTGTAAATTTAGAATTTATTAAATTGGACCTACGTGTCCAGCCTTATCTCTCGATTCTTTGTAATTCTATTCTCACCTAATTCCCCTCAATGTTAATGAGGTTTCTTTAATTATATTATGTAATTGGGTAGAAGTCATAATAGTGCTAGCCGAGGAGAGGAAATAGAGTGATTTGTTCTAGGAACAATCTGTGAGATATCCATTCGCATATCATTATTAATTTAATTTACCGCGCCTTATTATGCTTTTAAAATGCATGCTTAAGGGTGTATAATGAGACCTAATCAAAGATAATAAATTGGTTGCCAATTTACGCGAAAAACCCTCAATAAATATTAAGCGTTTTCCTTCCATTGAGTGATTCATTCTCAATATCCAAGATTGGCACTGGTTTGTTGGCCAAAGTCAAGACCTTTGTCCATCGCGATGTGTTTGAATCATGAAGGCTTTGTTCCATATCATATGTCTTGTCCAAGTTGTGATTTGTTGGCCAAAGTCAAGATCACTTCTTGTCCATCGACATCGATTACGAAGCTTTCCAAAGTCAATGGGTTCCGCTTAACTAGAATCATTAAGCTTGTTGTGCCAAAGCAAAGGCTTAGTTGATTCAGAGGAAAAGGTTAGGAAAATATATTGGATATATTGACATATATATTGTATATGTGTTTCAGACTTGGAGGTCCACCTACTGGATCTAGGAATTGGATGAGATCCAATTGATCTTAGAGATCTACCTAGTTAAATATCATACAGCTTGTTGGCCAAAGTCAAGGTTGTGTGTTATTTAACGTGATCCTAGCCCACTAGGAAACTAGGTTTCCCGAGTACTCAACAGAGGGTTAGAGGCTCGCCGAAAAATAGTGGGATGATAGTATTGAATTTGCAATTTCGTTCAAATACTTGGCTTTACGCGCTTTCAAATTATTTCGTCAATTATATTTATTAGTTGGACTAATATTTTATTATTTTTCTTGTAACAGTTATATTGTACCCATACATCATTAATTGAATAGTTTGACTATTGCAATTAAGATGACAGGAAAGTTAAGCATTTGAGATATTATCATTGGCGACAATGTCTTTAATGGCACAAACTTTCAAGATTGGGACATGAATCTCCGGATTGTCCTGGGATCCGAGAAGTTGCTCTACACTATAAAGAGACCTCTTGGGCTTAAGCCCCGACCTGATCAGTTGCTTGAGCTAGAGCTTTGGAAGACTCATAACGATGACAACTCGACTGCTCAATCGGTAATGCTTGCTGCTATGACTCCGCAATTCCGTCGTCAGAACAAGGGATTGGATCCCTATGAGATGATGGCAAAATGGCATTATCTTCACCGATCTAATCTTAGATCGCAAAGATATGAGTTGTAGAAGAAGCTCTTCCGTTTGACTAGGAACAGCCCTCGAGGCATGTACTTAAACTTTCAGACTGTTATTATGTACCTAGTTTGACTAGGAATATTATTTCTGTATCTATGTTAGCCCAATGTGGGTATATTTTTGTATTTAGAAACACTGGGTGTTTTATGTATAAAAATGATATGGAGATTTGCACTGCTGATGTAAATAATAGTCTTTATATTTTGAATATGAATCAATCTCAAACATATAATGTAACAAACAAAAGGCTTAAAGTAAGTAACAAAGATGAAACTTACATGTGGCATTGTCGTCTGAGACACATTAACAAGACTCGCATATCCACACTTTCGAAGAGTGGGTACTTGGACGGATTTGATCCAAATTCATATGACGTATGTGAATCTTGTTTAGTAGTCAAGATGCCTAAAACACCTTTTAGCGGAAAGGGTGCACGTGCCACCGAACTGTTAGCCCTCGTTAATAGTGACGTATGTGGGCCCATGTCTAGTCAGGCTAGAGGTGGATATGAATACTTCGTAACCTTAACGGATGATGCATCGCGTTATGGTTATCTGTATCTTATGAGACACAAGTCGGAAACCTTTGAGAAATTCAAAGAGTTTCGACACGAAGTAGAAAGATAGACCGGTAAAAGTATTAAGACATTACGGTCGGACCGTGATGGCGAATACTTAAGCAATGAGTTTCTTGATTACTTGAAAGAATATGGTATTCTTTCACAGTGGACTCCTCCCGGAACACCGCAATTAAACAGTGAGTCCGAAAGGAGAAATCGAACTTTGTTAGACATGGTAAGGTCTATGATGAGTCGCACAGAGCTACCTATTTCCTTCTGGGGATATGCATTGAACAATGCAATACTTATTTTGAATAAGGTTCCGTCAAAGTCTATTCAACAGACTCCGTATGAAATATGGACAGGAAAGAAACCGAGTTTCTCATTCCTGAAGATTTGGGGTTGCTGGGCATACGTCAAACGTTTGGAAGGTACCAAACTTGAACCCAAATCGGATAAATGCCTATTTTTAGGATATCCTAGGGAAACCAAATCGGAGTGATAGTGTTCCTGGCACAGAATCCTTAACGAAACATGAACAGTCCATCAAGGATGAGACTGTACCACAATCTTCGAATACACAAGAACCGCGTAGGTCGGAGAGAGTCAGAAAATAACCTGAGAGGTATGGTTTCTGATCTCACCTCATGTGGATATTAATCTTATTGAGGAAGACGAGCCGGCTACGTATGAGGAAGTGATACAAGGTATCGACTCCGGTTTATGGCAAAATGCCATGAATTCCTTAATGGATTCCATGTACACCAACCAAGTTTGGACACTGGTTGATGCACCAGAAGGCGTAAAGCCTATTGGTTGCAAATGGGTCTTCAAGAAGAAGACTGACATGGATGGCAACGTACAAATGTACAAAGCTAGGCTTCTAGCGAAAGGTTATCGTCACCAACATGGTGTCGATTACGATGAAACTTTTTCACCCGTTGCCATGATTAAATCCATTCGAATAATGCTTGTTATTGCTGCATATTTCGATTACGAGATATGGCAGATGGACGTCAAAACCGTTTTCCTTAACGGAAACCTTTTGGAGGATGTTTATATGCAACAGCCTGACGGTTTTTTAGTACCAATACTTGCAAACAAGGTTTGTAAGTTAAATCGATCCATTTATGGATTGAAGCAAGCATCACGTTCTTGGAACCAACGTTTTGATGAGTAAAAGAATATGATTTCGTTCAAAACGAGGATGATCATTGTGTATATAAGAAGGTTAGTGGGAGCGCACTGACATTCATTGTCCTTTACGTTGATAAATTATTGCTTATTGGCAATGACATTCCTATGTTAAGGTCGGTGAAAGCTTGACTTTCATTAAAATTCTCCATGAAGGATCTGAGAGAAGCAGCCTTTATTCTGGGAATAAAGATCTACCGGGATAGATCTAGAAAACTGCTTGGACTCTCCCAGAGCACGTACATTGATAAAATGTTGAAGAGATTCAACATGGATCAGTCCAAGAGGGGACTGTTGCCAGTGTCACATGGTGTAACTCTATCTAAGGACATGTGTCTTAAAACTCAAGATGAGAGAGACAACATGAGTGAGATTCTGTTCGCCTCGGCAGTCGGATCGATCATGTATGCCATGATATGTACGCGACCTGATGTCTCATATGCTTTGAGCATGTGTAGTCGCTATCAGGTTGATCCAGGTGATGATCACTGGATGGCGGTTAAGAATATCCTAAAGTATCTTAGACGAACTAAGGATGCTTTCTTAATCTATGGAGATTGAGAACTTGAGGTAACTGGGTTTACCGACGCAAGTTTCCAAATCGATAAAGACGACTGTAAGTCGTAATCCTGGTACATATTTTGTTTGAATAACAAAGCAGTAAGTTGGAAATCTTCCAAGCAAGAGACTGTTGCCGATTCAACAACAGAAGCAGAATACATTGCTGCAGCTGAAGCAGCAAAAGAGGCAGTTTGGATCCGTAAATTCCTAATTGGATTAGGAGTAGTTCTGTTAGCAGCTGAGCTCGTTCCAAGCATGTTCTTAGACGTTTCCATCTGATTCGTGAGATCATACATCGTGGCGATGTGAAGATCGAGAAGGTTGCATCAGAGGACAACATTGCAGATCCGCTGAAGAAAGCTATTCCTCAGCAAAAGTTTGAGCGACATTTACATAGTTCAGGTATTAGATGCTTGAGTGATTGGCTATAGGCCAAGTGTGAGATTGTTAGACAATTATGACCCATAACGTCACTATTTGTAAAAGACATTGTGGTTTTTGTACAAATTAACTATGTGACAATGAAATTGTATTTTATCATTTTATAATTTGATTACTTAAATATATAAATGATAAAAGTCCGTATGATTTGTTCCAGATTATAAGATATGAGACAATATCAGTCCATAACGGTTTAATCATTAAATATCCCTAGTCGTAGTATTATCGAGACTGGACATCGATAATGCGGAATAGACTAGTATTGCATTTGTGCGTGTTATGGAAGCGTAACGACATAGTTCTCATATATTTAAGTATTGGATATTTATGCAAGTGTGATAGGAGGTTGTGTTTACCGATAGTACAGAAACAGCTTCGCTCTGGATAGACCCCGTGGAATCCCATTGGTAGTATGACTATCTGTCTATGGGAATCCACATCAGGGTAGGTGTATTTGGTCTTAAACTAAGACTTGCATCGCTAGTACTTGTGACAATCAATACGCTTTGGTTTTGGTCGTCCAGGACTTTAACAGGTTCTGTGTACGCCTCTTCTAGGTTTATTGAGAATCGTAGTGTATTGGGTGTGATGTCAAGACGGAAGTATCACTTCAGTCATATGGAGATGATGATCACGCAGGGATACAGAACTGGTACTCTAATTGGTTGCAACCATCGGGATAATATGACAAGGTCATGATTATCCGATTAAAGAGACTAGTTGCTTGTGATCCGATATATGCTTCGTACGGGGCAGACACTATTCCAGCCCCAGGTCTTACATATGACATCCGATACTAGATCACAATACGTAATACTACGTATATTACGCCGACATAGATTATATATTCCTTTAAGAATATTTTTGGAGAATTGGGTAGGCACGGTGCTTTGTTAGAAGCCAATCATGTCTCGTAAATCGGTAAAAACGTAGTACTAGGTACGTACGTGTTCGGATAGTCTGATGACCGGATTTACTGCCAACATATCCAGGGATCTCATGGGTCACTTCCCAAAGATTCACCGATGACGTATGATTCGAACATAATTAATCTAGGATTAATTACGGAGAGATTTTATCTAGGATAAAATACTATTTGAATAGAGAGAACGATTAATTTGGAATTAATCGATAAAATAATATATTGGATATATTAAATGAAATTAGATTTCATAACAGAATTAAAATTGGATTTTAATTTGGGCGAACGAATTAATTTAGAATTAATTCGCGAGCGACGTGAATAGTAATTTTACTAGGCATAATTATTTAATTAAATTTGATTTAATTACGTCGCAACGGAAAATTCATTAATTCGAAATTAGCGAACCCGAGTCCGGGAGTGTTTGCGTGCCCACTCGGATTTTGAATTTAGTGGGGACCCACATGTCACATCACAAGTCACTTCACTTGTCATTCATTCACTTTTTGATGATGGAAGTAAGTAATGATTTGTTGATAACTTACCAAACACTCAACCTTTTAAATGATGAAAGACTTTTACCTAAACTTGGTTTTGGTATATCTTTATTTTTGATTTTGGAAATCATTTACACAAGTCACAACAACTTCATCACTCTCTTTCTCCCTCACGGTAATTGCTCCATTTTCTCTCTAAAATTTGGCTTGGCCGAATTCAAGAAGAAGAAGAAGAAAAATTGTGGCAATTTTTCTAAGTGCTAGCACACCAAAGGAATCATATAAAGGTGTTAGGAAAACCAATCCCTTGAGCTTGGAATCAACATCAAAGCTTAGAGCTCTAATTCAACTTCAAATAGGAGATCTTGGAGGACTTCTCAAAGGAAAAATTTTCGTTATCAACGCATCCAAAATTCGTTCAATGTGAGTTTATTTCCACTTTTCTCCTTTGAGTATTCACATGATTTCTTGCTTAAATTGATATTGGGATACCTTAGAAACCAAACAATTCATGTCCGAAATAGTTCAGAATTAACCCGCTGTTCATGGGCTGAAATTTTACTAAAAATAGAAACAAAATATCAGTAAAGGTGCTGGTAATATTCGGCCAAACAAAGGGAAGAGAAGAAAAAAATTTCAAGGCTGATCCCGGTACTGAAGGTGTTTTCGCTGCGCTAAGAAAGTGGTTCATACACATAAATATTACTGGCACTCATACATGTATGAAAGGCATTTCAACATTAGTACTTTCATGTATACCTTTCACATACAAACCTTGAAGAAATACATACCTTTCACATTCGAGCCTTCACGAAATACATACATGTACAAATCTAAGACCTTAACTCATTCCATACCTTTAAAATATTGCATAGCTTACAACAGAGACATACAAAAGCTTTCAGGGATCAAACATGATCATATAATGAGATTAAAACTCAGAATGTGCAAAGACTACATAACTGAATCATAAACTATCATAAGTGATGTACAATCAATCTCAACCCCTACCAAATTAATAAAAACATAAAGTAATTACTTTTGAAAATAATTTATCAAAGCAATAAAACAAGAGGATTAAAAAATGTCATAAAACTAATCAAGCGTCTAATGTCGAAGTCGCGCGCCCTGACCGGACAATGAACGAAACATTCTCATGGCGATAGAGGGTAACGGGTCATCCTATTTCATAAGGATAGGACCTTATACAATCACCACAAAAAGTTCAAAAACCATAAAACATAATGCGAACGTCGTGGCGAAAACGTATCATACCATGACATCAACACAAATATGACGAGTAGCCCCAGTGTCTACCCATCATTCTCTCAGGTTTCCTACCAAGTTGGCTTCTGTTACAACTGCTGAGAGGTTCATCTCTGAGATCTCATCAGTTAGCTGCTCATCTTCATTGACATGGGCCTCATTTTTCTTTTTCTTACCTTTGTCCTGAGACTTCTGGTTTCTGTAGCCCTTTGCCATGTGACCATTTTTCCCACAGGTGTAGCACCTCCCCTTGAACTTATTGTTTGCTTGGGTAGAATTAGCTCCACCGTTCTTTCTATTTTTGCTACCCTTTCTACCTTCAACGATGTTGGCCTTAGACTCCATAGTCTTGTAGATGGCCTTCTCAAACTTCCTGTTGTCCTCTTCGATCCTCAATTGAACTCCAAGGTCTTCAAGACTCATCTGCTTCTTTTTCTGTTTTAGATAGCTCCTGAAGTCATTCCATGATGGAGGCAACTTTTCAATGATTATGGCAACTTGAAACGTCTCGCAGAGTTTCATTCCTTCATCCAATATTTCATGAATGATCAATTGTAGTTCACCCAACTGAGACATTACCGTTCTTGAATCTACCATTTTGTAGTCCAGGAACCTACCCACGATAAATTTCTTTTTCCCGGCATCCTCGGTTTTGTATTTCTTCTCGAGAGATTCCCAGAGAATCTTCGCAGAAATCATGCATTGGTACAAATTGTACATGATATTGTCAAGTTCTCCCAAGAGGTAGTTCTTGCACAAGAAGTCGTCTAACGACCATGTCTCTTCTCGCAGTTGCTTGGCTGTTTCCGTTTCTCCCTCCACAGGACCCATAGGATCTTTGAGGTACTTAGCCAACTGCAGCGTTGTCAGGTAGAACAACATTATGCTCTGTCATTGTTTAAAGTTTGCTCTACCAAACATTTTCGGTTTTTCTCCATGAGACCGGTACTGCGATATTTTCGCTAGCCATGTGTAACTGGAAAAACCAACAGTAATTAATAAGTCTACAAAAGACAAATTGTACAACGATAAATCGAATGATCTTGTTTATGTGATATACTAAGAATCCACTCCTTGTTATATTGGATAGTAGTACCATATAACAAGAGTCCTTGAATTTACGACTAAGGTTTCTTATGATAAGTGAATAAAGGAATATTCCCAGATGACGAGGGGGGTCCAAAGTAACCACTTAAATCTCTGCCCACTTAGGCTCTTATCGCCTTTTTGACAGAATATCCTTTGAACACTTTCTCAATAGAATATCTTAGACATTCAAACTTAGTATTACACATCAATTCACAATACAATAATAAATATATGTAGATTTGTATGTGTATATGTGTGTAAATCAATCAAGCTTGGACGAAATTACGTGTGTAAGATTACACTTTTAATTCTCAACCAAGTTTGCAACACACAATTATATTTCAACTTTATCACTATGTGTATGCTTGTGATAATTGAACACCCTAATATTAACTTAAATCTATACTACCAAGTTTATCATAATATATTATATGATTTTACTAAGTTAACATTATGATAATATAAATTAATCTAAGTCTATTTTAATCTAAAAGTAATTCCAGAATTAATTTCGTTAGTGTCATGGTCGTTTCTTCATTCAAACGAAACTTTCCAGTGAGTTCACGTTCGTGTAGCGTTCATAAACCCGTTCGAACGAAGTGTTCCAGAGAGTTCACGTTTGTGTTGCGTTTGTAAACGCGTTCGAACGAAGTGTTCCAGAGAGTTCACGTTCGTGTTGCGTTTGAAGACGTGTTCGAACGAGACTATGAAAAATAGAATTTTTGCCTACGCATTCGTCGGGCATTTGAACGCCCTTGCATATTTTTCATGCACAGAATACATTTTCCAGGAAAAGTGACTATTAACACATGTAAATTTTCATCTAATAACACTTAAAGTTAATAAGTTCTTAAGATTGTGGTCAAAGTATGTGTCATTAAACGAAATTAACATGCATCAAACAAATAAATTATCCACAATCATGCCAATATTAAACTTGAACCATAAAACTTAGAAAAACCTGAAAAAAAAACTTAAAGATGATGATGATGTTGGCGACTTGGTCACTTAATTGGATTTTGATGACGTCAACGCAATTGACGACTTCGACGTGCAAACACAAAGCAATACAAAAAGTGTCGAAGCATATGAGGTGAAGAGCGAGAATGTGAAGACTTGCGGCAAAATGAAGATTATAATACAAAAAGTCTTAGCTTAGGATTTAATTTGTAATATGAGATGTAATATTCAAGTGCCTAAGCTCATAGGGATCATGCACATTCACTTAGATGCATTAGGGGCATGTACAAAATGCATTAAAATCTTCAAATCTACATTTTAGTATTTAGGGAAGCCTTTTGGAACCGGCATGGACCTTACCGGTCCCTTACCGGTCATTAAACCGGCCCTCCCCTATTTTGTATGCCTACTGGAACCGGGCCAAACCGTGCCGGTCTCCTCACCGGTATCTATGCCGGTATTGGCAAAGAAATCATGCTCTTTGGAACCGGCACACTCCTTACCGGTTTCCATACCGGTTTTCTTACCGGTCTAACGGCTAGTTTTTCGAACGTTTTATAGCCGTTGGGAGATATTGAAACCCTAGACCGGCATGCCGGTCTCCTCACCGGTTTGCTCGCCGGTCTCGGCAGTGTCTGCAGGGACAGTTTTCATTTTCTATATAAATGAGTCCCAAATTCGTTTTTGCTGAGACTTGCACCTTCATATCATTTCTTAGAAAGCAAAAACAAGAGTGTCTTAAATCTTCAAATACATTAAACACTCAACCAAGCTCACACACAATCTTCATTACATTTAGTGAGCTTAGATCACTTGGGTTTGCAACTCACACAATCTTCTTAATATTTGTGAGTGCCCAAGTGTGTTTCAATTCTTCTTTATCAAAAACACTTGTGGTTTGAGAAATCCCATTGTTTGGGTATTTTGTAAAGGTTTGTGAGTGAGCCTACGAAGAAAACTCAAACTAGTAAAAGGTTCGGAGTGCGCCTTTGCGGAAAACTCTTGGTTACGAGTGAACCACGGAAAACTCGATTCTAGTGGAAATCTTCAAGCGAGGCTTGAGGGAGTGGATGTAGGCACGTTTGGCCGAACCACTATAAATCTTGGTGTTGTATTTCTCTTTCCCTTAACCTTTACTTATTTGCAAGTTTATTTACATTTATATTATTGATTAGAAATCTTGCATATAGGTTGTCATTTGAAAAGAGAAAATTGGCCTAAAACTTCCACTTGGTAATAAGAGCTTAAAATCGGCAAAGATTTTATAATTCCGCATTTGTAGCGATAACCCAATTCACCCCCCCTCTTGGGTAAAGAGATTCTTTGTCGCTAATGCTTGTAGGTACTTTCAGATGAAACAGAATCCAAGTCGAGTTGTATCTGTTCTTAAGAACTTATTAGCCCCGCCTCTGTGCTCTACAGATGGTTTTGTGGCTAACGTTCTCCTAGGATCACTTAGATGCTTCTTGTTGAAGGGGCACTCCTTACACAAGAATTCGAACAAGAATAAATGGTGGAAACTCTCTTGACTTAAAAATATTTTCCTTTACAAAGAAGACTTGTATGTTTATCTATATTCTAAGAATGAACCCAAAGCCTCTTTAAATAGGGATTGAAGGGTGCCTTTGAGGGTACCCTTTGGTTTGAGGTGTGACCCTCCTAAGGGTTATACCCCTTCCCTAATGCCTTTTGAGGCCTTGAGTCTCATCTTTTCATTTAAGAGGACATGTCCCTATATGTTTGTGTCTTTCCCATAAGGCATAACCCAAATGACATGACCCTCCTATACTCATATTATATATTTAGAGAATTTATAATAAGACGATCCCAATTGGAACAAGGCTTTTGAACTACGACAATCGGGTACCAAAAAAATCAGATTCCTCCGTCTGAAGAAGAGAAGGAAGGATTGAAAGATTTTCGGTCTTTGAAGTAAGGTTCAATGCTAGGTAGTTTACTTGCTTACTTGTTAGAGTAAGGAAAGCATCCTTGTTGATTAAAGTAAAGGACCAAGGGTCTAGCACTTTTGTTTTGTGGGAATACCTTTTAATATGGATATTAATGACTAAAGTCTCTTCCCACGGGCTAGGCTCGAGAGAAAGAGAGTTAGATCCGAGAGTGAATTCGAGACATTATTTTACAGATGATGTCTCCACAATCTTTAGATGTCTCTGTCCCATTCATTTTCTCTCGTAATGTTTTAAGCGGAGGTGATGATAATCCCCGAATAATAAAAGAGAATCCTTGAGGGGCCCCAAATAATAAATAATTTTTTCTTAAAATAAACTTAAGTCATCGAAAAATATATTAGTTGAACTATTAGTTTTTACAGAAATCAAACATACATATTCAAAAAATTGATAATATATATTACGTCAATCACAATTTATATAAAAGATTAAAAGTCATATTTTCTGCCTTTTTGTTTGATCCGTAACTTAATAAAATGATGGATCCCTTATCAAAAAGTGATTATATATAAAAATTATTTCATTTAAGTTCTTATACTCTTTATAATATATATTTTATAACTATTAACATATTTTTTATTTATATCTATATAAAATTATAAATAGAAATTTGAATATATTTATTAAAAATAAATAGATTAAAACTTAAATGGGTAGTGAGGAGAGAATGAATATTTTACATAATCCTCGTTCCCTCCCCGAATAAGAATTGACTATTAAATTTTCTCTGTTTTCGTACCTGACGTTATTTTGTTTTTCCAATTTTTCTTCCCTCATCTCCGTCCCAATTGGGGAGGGTCCATGAAGGTCATTGTCCCCGTTTCTACCCTCCCTACATTTGACTAGTGGAAAAATGACTTTGAACTTTATAACAAATATAAATATAATATTGAGAAAAATATATTAAATAAAATGGCATAAATTTATAAATGAGTTTTAATATTAAAACAAATTATTTAATTTATTAATATGTCATAATGATTTTATTAATATAATCAATTAACTAATTTTATTAACATATTCTTGCAAAGGTGTTATCACAAAAAACTACAAATTCTTAGTTTAAATCGAAAAAAAACACTTCAAATCATGGATTATACCTTCCATATGTGGTTTCCAGAAATCCAAGGAGAGGCAAGTTATATAATAAATGTTAATATTTTATTAGAATAAATATCCTAATTAAAATAGTATACACTTTGCGAAATGCAAATTATTTTGAATGTTTAACAAAATTATTATATATATATTATCACTATAAGAAAACGGTCTTTTAACGTTGCCAACCTTCAACATTAAAAGAGGTCAATATCGACGTTAAATATTTTGGTGTGGAAATAAGGCGACACATGAAATGGATGC
This sequence comes from Zanthoxylum bungeanum, assembly GCA_019454045.1. Lineage (NCBI taxonomy): Eukaryota > Viridiplantae > Streptophyta > Magnoliopsida > Sapindales > Rutaceae > Zanthoxylum > Zanthoxylum bungeanum. The sequence goes on along the minus strand of SKCR01025349.1, from coordinate 129,231 downwards.
TAAAGGCTGATCAGCGTCCTTGTAGCCTATGCGACGCTATATTATTTTTGCGTCTTCAATCTTCGTCGTTGAACCCGGTATTGGATGACGTAGAAATTGGGACATTCCGCGTCGACAAACATAGGCAACACTAAAGATCAATGACTTTTAGCGACTCCTAATTGGGAATCGCTAAATGTGAACAACCATTAGCGACATCATTAGTCTTGTCGATGCCAAATGTAGAGGCGGCGATGCTAAATATTTTTAAAATTTTTTTAAAAATAAAATATTATTAAAATAATTTAAATTATTACAATATATATAACAAAATTAAAATTATATATATTATTAAAAAAATAAACATTAATAACATTTTTTTAAAAAATTAAATTAAAATTATTATTATATATAAAATATTTTTTATTACATACAAAATTTTTATTACATTAAATAAAAAAGTCATGCAGGACGATCGGTAGGGTCAGTGCTGCATCTGTCGGGCCTGGATAAACTGTGGAGGTCGATCCTGCAACACTGCTCTGAGCGAGCGATCACTCCACATACGCCCGTTAATTTTCCATTTCCCGGTCGTGCTCGTCCTTATGCCTGCTCAGCATATCTTGAGTCTCCACCATCTTGAGTCTCCTTCAAATGGTAGCCATCAGGGCTACCACTCCAAACATTCGTAAATGTGCAAATGGGGATCGGGTGTGTGCTAAACTTATGCCATTTTTATAAATTTCAAAAACTAAGGGTATTTATAGGAAATGATTAAAAATTACAAACTTGCACCTATGAATTTATAATTAGGTCCCTAACAATGTCCATCTTCCGAAATTCACATTTATAAGGCTTTTCTATTATAAATTTCGAAATATGTCCAATACAAAAGTTGTTCGTTTTCAAAAGACCTTTCCAACGGATCAAAAATCAGCTTAATTAGAAAAAAATCTAAAAATACGTGTAACCGATCCATTCAAGTTACGTGGTTTCTAGTGCAACAAAATCCCAGTTTAAAACATCTCAATATATTTTCAATACTTAAACTCTTATTCTCTGACATCATCTCGTTTTGAGACCTAAATGTCAATTCGATGACCTTCCATAACTGTTCGAAAAAGTCGGGAAATTACATGCAGCCCTCCTTATAAAAAATTTGTCCTCGAAATTTTCCGGTCCTTATATCCGATCAGTCGGAGCTAAACGCACATACTGAAACAATCTTATCCATGTCCAAGAGTTATCTTACTTTGTATGTCGTCAAAAGTCACGTATTCCGTGTCAAAACATATTGCATCACATCGTATCAAATTCAAGTAGAAACATAACGGATCATATCAGTCAAGTCATATTAAATCAAATCGATACATCAACAAAATCAAATCAAAACTCGTACATCAGAAGGTTTTTTATCACACGAAATTAGAATCCTATTAGATCTTATATATACGAGAGGTTTCAGACATACCAGATTTTAGTCAAATCACATCTTATCGGGTCTGGACATCTCAATTCAAATCAAATCAAATCACATGAAATCTTTCGATCAATAACAAACTCATTTTACATCAAATCAAATCAAATTGCATTAAATCACATTACATCAAATCATATAGAATTCATTCCATACGTAACGAATCAAGAAATATCATATCACACCAAACCATATACATCAAATGCAAATCATAACACATCATATCATATACCAGAGAGATCAAATGAGGTTACAAACATAAGACATATATGGCATTTTCAAAATAAAAAACCTACTCAGACGATCAGATACTTCGTTGCTGCTACCATCGACATCTAAACCTCTTGCTATGATACCAGTTCTATAACATCTCGTCAAAGGCAGAGTGCTACCGATAGGAGACAGGAATAACCCGTCTCCGGGAGCCTCAAAACTAATGAAAAATGGACATAGCGTACCTTAAAAATTGGACAAGTTGGAACATAGTCTAGCACCAGAATGACATGTCAAAACATCAAATACGCAAAAAAGGACCCCCGGTCCAAACTCAAAACAAATCAAATCACATCATCAATACTCATAGCTCTGTGCCCAGATCAAAGTATACAAATCGATTTGATTATTTACATACATATAACTATGTGCATTGCACGATTCAAATAATATTGACATAACTACTAGACTTCTATGACATCTCCTAGGATTTTATAGTAAATGACTGTAACTTGTATGATTCTGTCGTCTTGAGCATGACCTTCCAAAGACTTGATGGTTGATCGTTTTGGTTGCCAACCTGTAAAACTAGAAAAATGATATGGTGTGAGTTATAAAACTTAGTAAGTAACCACGCAGTACTATAAAAGAAAAGAATAAACAATGATAATAATTCATATATATAATCATATAAACTTAAATTGTTAGAAAGCCTTTAACATATTGTACTGAATTTTTTTCAATCTCCGTACTATTCTTTATCCTCTCCACATAAAAAGTCCTCCGAAATTACATATATGTATTCTGATCTAAAAACCGAGTTCATGAGGCATTTATGATACGAATCAAAACTTTATACGCAAAACTCTTTGAATATTCAAAAGCCAATTTACATACAAATATATTCGAATTCGCATCAAATCGGAAAGTATAAAACTTTCTTTAGTAACATCTCAAGGACTAGTCTTGATACAGAAAACGGATAAACTCTCTTAACCATATAGATCGAGGTCATTGCATACATATAATCCATCCTTCACAAGTATCAAGATTATTCCAGAGATATAGATATAAACGTCAAATCTCTATTGATATAATCACATCGACACTTCTATTAGCAATCTCTTAATAACACTTAGAACTAATTTCTATAGTATACCATGAGCCCATGGATTTAACAGATTGCTAATTCCATATCGAATACCTATACTTTGTACACAGAACTGACAGATCATTTCTTGATACATATAGGAAATCCTGAGCATCAGTTCACACCCAACGAACAGACAGAGGTCTGATCTAAATAGATCAGTGACATGACTGCCATCTAAATGTGGAGGATAACTCATATATACACAGTGGTATCTCAAATCAAAGAATCACTATGCTCACTCAACCCGAAATTATTCTTATTGACGTTGGTGTACCATCCATTAAGAATCTTCGGTGAGTCGTTCAATGTTTATCCGCTATAAACACCTACACGTCTATACGAGTCTTCAAGACTCATGGTTAATTGAGAAACCATTGGAATCCAAGATTCCGATATACGACATATACTAGTCTCAACAGGTTTACTTTACTGACCAAGTAGTGTAAACCTTGACCAGGAACTGTCTAAGAATGACAACGTCATGATATAACTCAATGCAGTTGCGACGCTTTTGTAACAGTATCATAACTAATCATTCTAAGGTCTGTTACGTCTTTACCATATAAAAAGAGATGTTATAAAATAGAAACTGCTTATTTTATTCATAATAAAATGTTACATAAGTATTTACAGGGAAATACATAAGAAAATTGGCACTCTGAGCACCAACCCTAACAAATTCTCCCACTTGCTCTAGTGCCAATATCAGTTATATCTATTACCCATCGACTCCACATATTTATCAAATAACTTCGGCGGAATGGCCTTGGTAAACGGGTCTGCTATATTATCTTCATTTGGTACCTTGCATACGATAATGTCCCCTTGAAACACAATCTCTAGAATGATATGGTACTTTTGTTCCATATGCTTCGACTTCTGGTGCGCCCTTGGTTCATTTACTTGCGCAATGGCTCCAGTATTATCACAGTATAATGGAATCGGATTCTCGATACTTAGGACTACTCCCAATTCTGTGATAAAGTTCCTAACACATACAACTTCTTTTGTAACTTCAGAAGCTGTAATATATTCCTCTTATGTGGTGGACTCAGTTGTTGACCCCTATTTGGAACTCTTCCAACAAACTGCACCTCCATTAAGGGTAAACAGGAATTCTGACGTAAAATTTCTATCATCAGGATACGATTAGAAATCGGAGTCAGTATACCCATTAACTTGCAGTTTATTTCCTCCATATATAATCAACTTATCCTTAGTACCTTTAAGATACTTGAGGATATGTTTAATGGCCATCCAATGGTCATTACCTGGATTGGACTGATACTTGTTGGTCACATATCAGGCCTAGGACATAACATGGCATACATGATGCTGCCCAAACACGAAGCATAAGGCTGATTAGACATTCTAATATTCTCATCTTCTGTTTATGGGAACATCTTTGTGGAAAGATGTAAGCAATGTCTGAACGGTATGTTTGCTATCTTACAGTTATTAAAAGTATACTGTTCTAAGATCTTATCTATGTACGTTGATTGGGATAACCCAATAAGCTTAATTTCTTTATCTCTATAGAGTTTTATTCCTAAGACATAAGAAGCTTCACCCAAGTCCTTCATGGATAAATTCTTACAGAGGTAAGTTTTGACGCTTTGCATCATCCCGATATCATTCCGAATAATCATGATGTCATCAACATAGAGAATTAAAAATATCACCATACTCACATTTGCCTTCTTATACACACAGGATTTTTCCGAATTCTTGAGAAAACAAGACAATTTGATTATCTCATCGAATCAAAGATTCCAACTTCGTGAAGTCTGTTTAATTTCATAAATGGACTTCTTAAGCTTGCAGACTATGCCCGAGTTCTCGCTGGATGTAAAACCCTACAGTTGTTCCATATAGATTTCTTCATCAAGAAATCCATTTAGAAATTCCGTTTTGACATCCATTGCCAAATCTTATAATCATGGTAAGCGACAATAGACAACAAAATCCTTATAGACTTTAGCATCACAACTGGCGAAAAAATTTCATCGTAGTCGACACCAGGTCACTGCGAGTAACCTTTAGCTACCAATCGGGCCTTAAAGGTTTCCACCTTTCCATCGGACCCGCGCTTCCTATTGTAAATCTATTTACGACCGATAAGAACAATTCCTTCAGGAAACGGAACCAAGTTCCAAACTTGATTCTCATGCAATGAGTCTAACTCGGATTTCTTGGCGTCTTGTCACTTCAAGAAAATTGATGTCCAACATCGATTCTCTATAGGTAAAAAGGTCAGTCTCTTCAATTAATAGAACATCTAAACTTTTTTCTTGTATCAAATACAAGCGTTCAGACCGTCTAGATACCCTTTGTGTACTACAGAGTGTGTTTGTTGAAGGTTCTTCATCTTCTTGAACTTCAGGTTCCTCCATTGGTTCGTTGATCTCAGGTTATACTTCATCAAGTTCAACCTGTCTATGATCACCACCTTCAGACAAAAATTCTATCTCTAGAAATTTTACGAAACGAGCTACGAACACATTTCGATGCTCGATATCATAAAATAAATATCCTTTCGTATTTGAAGGATATCCAACAAACCTAAACTTTTGCCCTCGAGGTGAAAGTTTATTCTGCTGAGCCATCATGACGTATGCAGGACTGCCCCAAATCTTGACATAACTAAGATTCATTTTCCTACCTGTCCATATCTCATACGGAGTCATAGGAACAGCTTTGAAATGAATCTTATTCAGTAGGTGAGCGATAGTTAAAAGAGCATAACCCTATAAGTAATAGGGCAAATCTGTATAACTCAATATCGATCGGACCATATCCAATAATGTCTGGTTTCTCCTCTTTGACACTTCATTGTGATGTGGAGTATCCGGAGGAGTATATTGAGTGAGAATCTCATTCTCCTTTAAATAATCAGTGAATTCTCCACTCATATATTCACCGTCTCGATCAGATCGAATGCATTTAACATATTGATTAGTCTGTTTTTCTACTTCATTCCGGAATTCTTTGAACTTTTCAAAGGTTTCCAATTTATGTTTCATCAGATAAATATAATCATACCGTGACACATCATCGGTAAAGGAAACGAAGTAAGAAAAACCACTGTGAGCAGCTTGACTCATGGGACCACATACATCAGAATGTATGAGTTCCAATAGGTCAGTGGCACGATATCATACACCTGAAAATATGGCTTTGGTCATTTTACCCCGAATGCAATATTCACAAGTTGGATATGGTTCAATGGTGAGATCATATATCAAACCATTCTTAACTAATCGGGTTAGGCGTTTCACGCCTATATGACACAACCTCATGTGCCACAGTTCAGTAATATTTATATCAGATTATTTACGTTTATTAATTCCAGTATTAAAGATATCTTGTGAGGTACGCAATATGTAATGACCATGCTCATTTGGACAACAAATGATCTGAATATTATTTCTATCATATAAATATAAAGAACGATTCTTAATATTTACATTATATCATTCAGTATCTAATACAAAAAGTCACATAATATTCACCACACATCCTTGTTGGGTTTCTACGGTCCCAATGATCGAATAAAGCAATGAAACATACATGTGAATACAACAAGGAAGTTGCGGAATACTTACATTGAGCGGTTGAGCGATGTGACGAAGAACAAAAATATTTTTCTCCCTCCAAGGTGGTCTCGGCAGTGAGCTGAATTTTGCTTCTCCAATTTTCGGTCATGGTCCTCCATTGATGCTCCAAGCTTGGTGAAGTGATTCCATGCTCACAAGTAGGTTTCCCTATCACCTTAGGATGACTCCATTGTGTGCTAGCACTCTTGATTTTTCAACAAAATCATGACTTGCTTCTCCTTGTTTGTCTCGGCAATAAGCAGAAAACAGAAGAAAGAGATAGTTGTGTTTGTTTTTGGTGGTTGAGAAAAATGTGTATCTAATACACTTATTTGATTTTCAAAAAATCAAATAAAGATATACCATTTTGCTTTCCAAAAAGTCAAGGCAATAATGCCAACCACTTCCATCAATCAATCAAGTGACAAATTGTCACATCACTCAAAGTGACAAGTGATTTTACGCTTGATGTGACTAATAATTTGACGTTTGATGTGACTTGTTGGCCGCACTTAATTCGCAATGCGAGTGCGCCCGCAAACACTCTCGGGCTCGGGTTCGCTAATTCCAAATTAACGAATTTTCCGTTGCGACGTAATTAAATAATTATGCCTAGGAAAATTACTATTCACGTCGCTAAAGAATTAATTCTAAATTAACTCGTTCACCCGAATTAAAATTTAATTTTAATTCCGCGTCGAAATCCAATTTCATATAATATATCGAATATATTATTTTATCGATTAATTCCAAATTAATCGTTTTCTCTCTTTATATAATATTTTATCCGATAAAATATCTCCATAATTAATCCCAGATTAATTTTCTCTCTCATCTAATTAATCCCAGATTAATTAAGTGTGGAGTCATACGTCATCGGCGAATCTTCGGGAAGCGACCCATGAGATCCCCGAATATGTTGGCAGTAAATTCGGTCGTCGGACTATCCGATCACGTACGTACCTAGTACTACGTTTTTACCGATTTACAAGACAAGGTTGGCTTCTAGCAAAGCGTCATGCCTACCCAATTCTCCAGAAACATCCTTACATGAATATGTGATATATATCAGACGTAGTATACGTAGTATTGCGTATTTCGATCCAGTATCAGATGTCACGTGCAAGGCCTGAGACTAGAAATGTGTCTGCCCCGTACGAAGCACATATCGGATCTCTGGTAACTAGTCTCTATAATCGGATAAACATGACCTAGTCATAATATCCCGATAGCTGCAGCATATAAGAGAACCAGTTCCGTATCCTACGTGATCATCATCTCCACTATTATTGGAGTGATACTTCCATCTCGACATCACACCCAATACACTACGATTCTCAATATACCCAAGAAGAGGCGTACACAGAACCTTTTAAAGCCCTGGACGACCAAAACCAAAGTATATTGATTGTCGCAAGTATTAGCGGTGCAAGTCTCAGGTTAAGACCAAATACACCTACCCTGATTCGGATTTCCATAGACACATAGTAATACTACCAATGGAATTCCGAGGCTGACCGGCGTAAACACACACGTATAACGCAAGCGTACGTATCGTTCAAGTAGTATAAAAAGTATCGATCCCACGAGGGTCTTAATACCTAAGCTATTAATTTTATGAGGTCAAATGATTACTAGTATCTAACAGGTTGTTTGATTGATTTGAAATGGTGATGATTCTAAATTTAAAGACAAGTAAATAAAATTGTTCGAAAGTAAGTTTTAAGAAAATTCAATATTAGAAACTATCTAGGGTTGTGATTTCTTCCAATATCATTTTAAAAATGAAGTGGTTATCTTAAAGTTGGGTAATATATTGATTTATTAACCTGGAACACTAAATTATGTAAAAGCCTCTTCCGATGGTCAATTACAAATACCTAGTATAATCCAATTGAACCATATGTCTATGTCAACCAAATTACCTAGATTCATTAAGATTAAGTTCCAATTTGGCTACCCCCGCCCGACAGGTATATTCCTATCCGGTAAGGAAATCTATTAAAGGGTTATCTATCCTCAAGGAAGATCGTGGGCTATTGAGTCTAAGGTCTTAAACTTAAAATCCCTATATCTAGTTCATTTTAAGTTTACCTAATCAATTTAATTAATGGCCAGTTAATTAAAAAGCATTAAGATTAAGACTCAATAAATAAATCTTTATATTACCCAAACTATAATCTAACCCCTTATAAACCGGTGATATTAAAAGTCATAACTAATTTAGTTACAACACATAACTAAGGCTGGTAAAAACTTGAAAATAAAAACATAAAGTAAAAATGCGGTAAAGTAAATACTGAAAAGTAAATTACAATAAAATAAAATGCTAAGGTAAAAGGAATTACTTTTACTACTACTAATTTAGATATCTCCCATAATATAATATATAAACTTGTGATAACATTACCAACCAGCCATATAGGCGGTATCCTGATTAAGTCAAATTAAGTCCAACCAGCCATTAAGACGGTAAAGAGATTTTTCCATGAACCTGCCATATAGGCGGTAAGAAAGTTTAATTACCAACCGACCAATCTTGCGGTATCCTTGATTAGTCAGGTTTAAACCAGATTAAAATGAATTACCAACCGACCAATCTGGCGGTATCCTGATTAAGTCAATATTTTAAATAGTGAATATATTATATTTAAGGGAGATTAATCTAAATAGCAATAGTAAAAAAATTACCTTTCACCCTACCTGGGGAAGTTACCTCCACATGGTGAATAGTAAAAACTGTAAAAAGTAAGAAAGTAAATTACTATTATTACAAAAAGTAATTAAAATTTAATTACAAAACTAAAATTAAAAGAAACTAGAGAGAGAAACTCCCTATTTACATCAAAGAAATGAGAGAGAATGATACATCTGAAACTGAAATTTCGCGCTCTATTTATAGGCATCAGTAAGGGTCGCGCGTCGCGATGCCCATTTTGGTCGACGTGGCAGCTTCTGGTTCGTCGAGTGAGATTCTGGATAAGGTGATAAGGTGACACGTGGCGAGGTTGTTGGAGACTCAAATATTATGACACGTGGCGGCTTCTGATTGGTCAGCTAGATTCTTATCTGCCACGTGTCAGATAGGGATAAGAGAGCCAATAATTGATGCTGATGTGGCGCTGACGTGGCTCTGATGTGGAGATGATGTGGCGACACGTGGCAAAGTGACTGTCGGCACCATAGAATTGCGACACGTGGCACTTCCTGATTGGCTGATGATGATGTGGCGGTGAGGTGGCATGTTGACTCAGTCAACTGATGATGTGGATGATGACGTGGCTGACAGGTGGAGTGACACGTGGCGGCACGTGACTGTCGGCACCGTAGGATGATGACATGTGGCACGGCGCATGTTAGCAGATCGGCTGTGATGGTGACACGTGGCAAGGCGCACGTTAGCATGGCCCGGTGCACGTTAGGCGTCACGACGCCAATGGCTTGCGCGTCGCGATGCGCCCAAAATTACGAAAATGCCCTTTTTCCAATTTTCACTGTTTTGGTCCAAATCACGTCCAGAATGTCCTGAATCTTTATTTATCTACAAAATAACACAAAACACATCAAAATATTCACAAAACTCAAGAAACTATACAAAATATTAGGTTAAATGAGTGGGAAATAGTGATAGATTTACCACTCATCAATGGGTCTATCTAGAGCGAAGCTGTTTTCTGTACCATCGGTAAAACACAACCTCCTACTACACTTGCATGAGTATCCTATACTCAAATATATGAGAACTATACCGTTATGCCCTCACAACGCGTACAAGTGTAATACTAGTCTATTCCGCATTATCGATGTCCAATCTCGATAATACTACGACTAGGGATATTTAATGATTAAACCTTTATGGATTGATACTGTCTCATATCATCTCATCCAGGAACTAATCATAAGGACCTTTCATCTTTTATACATCTTGGTGATCTAATCACAAATGATAAAATAGCAATTTCCTTTGTCACATAGTTAATTTGTACAACAACACCATGATCTGTACAAATAGTGACGCTATGGGTCATAACTGTCCAACAATCCTGGCATAAAATAGCAGTTATGCAATAAAAGTCTCCCACTGGGTAGGGAAATCTCGCATAAGCTCACTGCAACCGCATCCAGAGAGTCGCCACTCCCGAATAGCAACTACTTCTCCCCAGGTTTCAGCCTTCTACTTCGCGTCAGCACTTGTAACGAATTACAAATGTGAATAGGATAAGCAGAATCTAAAATCCAATTAGATGTCATAGCTTCACAAGCCAATGAGATATCAATAATAGGAAAAATAAAAGTATCTGATGTTGATGCTATTTCATTCCTTATCTGTGCGAGGTAGTTTGAACAGTTTCTTTTCTTGTGCCCGACTTTCTAGTAGTGGTGGCATTTATCTTCAGAAGCTCTCTTGGGCGTCTCTACCTTAGCCTGCGGAGGAATATTGAAACATTTCTTTTTCTTTCCCTTTTTCTTCTTCCCCTTCGACTTGGATTGGGAATAAGCGGAAAGTGAAGTGGGTTTCGGAAGGCGAGTCGGAACTCCCTTCTTCAAATCTTCCTCCGCTGTGAGAAGCATCATATGTAATTCAAGGTAAGAGCATTGAATCTCATTCATGTTGAAGTACATTACAAACAGGCGATATGACGCCGGGAGCGAACCAAGTATGACACTCCATCCTAGAGTATCATTGATAGGGAAATCATTGTGCCTCAATTGCTCAATCAAATCGATCAAATGAAGCACATGTGTGCTCACACCCTGTCCCTCATCAAGTTTAGAATGGAACAGTTCCATTGCAACTCTATGAACCACGACTTGTTCCTGGTTCATGAACGATTCACGAAGTTATGTCATCATGCTATATTCATCGTGCATCTCAAAGTATTGACTCTTCAGTTTAGAAGACAGAGAACTGAGAATGAATGATTTAACCCTTAAATCATCATCTTTCCATTTCTGGAAAGTCTCAATATCTTCAGGCGATGCATCTTCAGATATTGCATGGGGTAATAGACCTTCCAAAATATATCTCAACTTCTCAGATCTGAGGACAATCCTAAGAACAATATCCTAGTCAGCAAAGTTCTCAGCGCCCTTAAGCTTATTCGTATCAAGCCTACGAGCAAATGGGTTGTTCGAAGGTGCCGCCATTGCATAGCAGACAAAACAATTTCATAAAATATCAAAATCATTAAATAGATCATGAATTTTTAATCTAAAAATACCTCATCCAACTATTTCATGCAAAACTGTAATCCCCAAATAGAATACAAAACATGCAATAATCAAATCAAACATAATAATGAAAGGTGGACCCATAAATATATTTAAGCTCACAGCTTTAGCACATTCTCGCTTACGTATATTCATTAGGTAGACAACTCATTGTCAATCACTCACCAGTGACTCATGGGGTTTCGATCCTGGTCGTTTCTCATTATGACAGCTTTGGCACGTTCCAAGGAGGCGTACCAAGTTTAAACTTGTCAATGATAAATTCAAGATACTTGTGTAACCTGACAGCTTTGGCACGTTTAGGATTCCGCTTTCGCTTGAATTCACATAATATCAAAATATATAGATAAATTCCTACCGGCTATATCCTCACAGATTTGGCACGTTCTCGGATATAGTCGTAGATTATTTATCCATAAGCGGTATTGACAAGACGGACCAAGTAACATGCATCAAATACATTTTAATTATTACAACCTTATTTTCAAATAGGGATTTTCCGCAAAAGATGTTTTTACTTTATTTAATCAAATTAAATAAACACATTCTTTCATAAAGTAAAGATTAAATTAAACATTGAATTTAAAGGCATAATCATATCGAGTGTTCAGAATCAGACTCGCTCTGATACTATTTTGTTGGGGGGTTTTTAGGGGTATTACCGAGTAACGCAGCGGAACGCGGAAAATCATGATTTTCTGATTTCAAAAATTTTTCTCGGACAATTAAAATAAACATATTTATTTTAATTACTCAATACCTAAAATCTGAAATTTTTACCCAAGAAATCAAATTTCTTCTTAATTACCGAATTACCCCAATACTTTACATTTTGTTCATTTTGGTCCTCAAATTGTCAAATATAATTTTAAGTGATTCCAAATCAATACCAAAATGATTTAAACATGTATTATACATCAAAATACAAATTGCAACTCAAATCTCAAATTTTTGCTAAATTGCCGAGAAGGTCATAAGGTTTCCAACTTATGCATTTTAGTCCAATCTTGTTCAAAACAAGTCAAGATCAAATCAAATCAATCCCAAATTAAATATACATCAAATATACATCATTAATCAGAACATATATGAAAATCCCCAAATTTGGAAAGGGTTAAGAACCCTAATTTTATAAATTCTTCATTTGAATAAATTATACCAAATTAAATACATTCAACACTTTAATTCAATCTTCACTACACCAAACAAGTCTCACCACTTTGAAATAACACAAGAAAAATTTTAGGTCATCAATAAGTGGCCTAACAACTCTAGAATGACAACATGATTATCAAATAACCAAAAGAGAGCTAATGAACTCATTTCAAGCTTTCTTTATTAATCATACATGCAAACATCTTTCAATCAAGTTCCCAACCATTCAATAACATGCTTAAAGAGTAGAGAAAATTATAAGCAACACATGTTGAACCCTAGAAATATAGAAACAATTTTCTAGTTGAAAAAGTTTAGAAAAACTTACAAAATTCCTAACCTTGCTTAGGTTTTTCCTTTTGTTCTTCGAATTTCTCTCAAACGTTTCTTTGTAATATTTTGGTGGCTTAATATAATGAAAGAAAAATGAAACAAAACCAATATATACTCTCTTTCCCTTGGCCGAATTTTAAGGAAGCAAAAATATCTAGAGTTTCAATTTACTTTAGTATTAGTTGACTTGTTAAAGTTATACTTTACAACATTAAATGAATAATAACAAGTGAAACCAATCATTTAAAGCCATTTCCTAATGTAATCATAACGTAAGATATTTATATTTTAATTACTTTAATTATTTAATAATTAAAAAATTATTTAAATATAAATATTTAAAATATATGTATTATATTTACTTTAAATATTCAAATACATATATATTATTGATATATGCCAAATATCACAATTTGACATTTAATTAATGTATATTTAATAAAATCATTCATTAAATACAAATACACATTAATTAGGAAATGATCATTAAGTCCCTTTGCATGTATCTTTTGTTTAACCGTTAAATGATTTATAAATATTCATGAAAGTTTCCATAGTGCGCTACAAGTATATTTTATTAGTGAGACTCTCTAGGTTCAGGCGTATCCCTTACGAAATCCAATTTCGTGTCTATAATCTACCCACCCGTAAATTATGACGAACACAGATAAACTCTATGAACCATACAGGTCGAGGTCATTGCATACGTATAATTCCTTCATCACAGGTATCTGGATTATTCCAGAGATATAGATATAAATGTCAAATCTCTATAGATATAATCACGTCCATGTTTCTATTAGCAATCACTGACCGGTGCTTACACACACGCGTATAACGCAAGCGCACATATCGTTGAAGTAGTATAAAAAGTATCGATCCCACGAGGACTTAATACCTAATCTATTAATTTTATGAGGTCAAATGATTACTAGTATCTAACAGGTTGATTGATTGATTTGAAATGGTGATGATTTTGAATTTAAAAACAAGTAAATAAAATTACGCGAAAGTAGGTTTAAGAAAATTCAATATTAGGAAACTATCTAGGGTTTTGAATCTTCCAATATCATTTTAAAAGATGAAGCAATTATTTCATGTTTGTGTAATAAATCGGTTTACTAACCTGGAACACTAAATTATGCGAAAGCCTCTGCTGATGGTCAGACGCAAATACCCAGTTTAACCCAATTGAACCATATGTCTATGTCAACCAAATTATCTGGATTCATTAAGTTTAAGTTCCAATTATGGCTACCCCCGCCCGACAGGTATATGTCTATCCTGTAAGGAAATCTATTAAAGGGTTATCTATCCTAAAGGAATATAGTGGGCTATTAAGTCTAAGGCTGAAACCTAAAATTCCATTGTCAAGTTTATTTTAGATTTACCAGATCAATCTTATTAGTGGCCAATTAACAAGACGCATTAAGCTTAAGACTTAATAAGTAAACCTTTAAATTACCCAAACTATAAAATAACCCCTTATAAACCGGTGATATTAGAATTCATCACAACCCCAGATAACTAACTTAGTTACGACACATAATTAGGGCTAGTAAAAACTTAAATAAAATAAAAGACATAAAGTAAAATTCTGAAAAGTACATTGCTGAAAAATAAATGACGGAAAGTAAATACTGAAATTAAATACTGAAAATTAAATGCGGAAAAGTAAATGCTGAAAGTAAATTACTGAAAAGTGAATGCTGAAAGTAAATTGCTGAAAGTAAATTGTTGAAAAGTAAATGCTGAAAGTAAATTGCTGAAAATAAATAAAGTAAAAGTACAATAAAAGAAAATACTGAGGTAAAATGATCCACTTTTATTACTTCTATTTTAGATATCTCCCTTAATATAATATATTAACTTTACATGATAATTACCAACCAGCCATAAAGGCGGTATCCAGATTAAGTCAAATTAATAATTAATTACCAACCGACCAATCAGGCGGTATCCAGTTTAGTCAGGTTAAAACCAATTTAAATAATTACTAACCGACCAATATGGCGGTATCCATTATTAATTGCTCCACTAATTACTCCACCAAATCCATTATTAATTGCTCCACTAATTGCTTATCATGTTTGGTGGTGATTTGATAATTTTTATTATTTATTTATTAATTTATTTTTTGCTTTGAAAATGACTTTAATAATTACACACAACACACTTCTGGATGGTTCATCTATTTCGCGCATGAAATCTTCCGAATTCGAAATTATTTTGTCTTTCAAAGTTGTAGATGTTTGAGTCATATTTAATCTGGAACTTGAATCCGCTCAATCCGATATCGGAGTAAAAAGTTATGCGCAAAATATGACAGATGCACAAAACTGGAATTTCATGAACTGCACTTCGTTAAAACGCCCTGTCAAGTTTCCAATCTCCAAAATTAATATGTCAAGTCCAATATTTGCCCTTATTTGACCCACATTTCATCCTAAATGATTTTATTGTGTCCTAATATTATTTTATCTGCAAAATAAACTAAAACACATCAAAACGTTCA
The DNA here is from genome assembly GCA_019454045.1 of Zanthoxylum bungeanum. NCBI lineage: Eukaryota > Viridiplantae > Streptophyta > Magnoliopsida > Sapindales > Rutaceae > Zanthoxylum > Zanthoxylum bungeanum. Next base: position 113,578 of record SKCR01025349.1, on the reverse strand, counting down.
TCAAACCCAATAAACTAAACAAAATATTAAGTAAAAGGGGTGGTAAATATTGATATATTTTCCGCTCATAAATCACTTAATAACACTTAGAACTAATTTCTACAGTGTACCACGGGCCCATGAATTTAACAAATTGCTAATTCCATACGGAATACCTATGCTCTGTACACAAGACTCATGGTTCACTGAGAAACCATTGGAATCCAAGATTCCAATATACGATATGTATCAGTCTCAACGAGTTTACTTTACTGACCAAGTAGTGTAAACCTTGAATAGGAACTGTCTAAGAATGAAAACGTCATAATACAACTCAATGTCAATTGCGACGTTTTTGCAACAGTATCATAACTAATCATTATAAGGTCTGTTACGTCTTTACCATATAAAAAGAGATGTTATATAATAGAAACTGTTTATCTTATTCATAATAAAATGTTACATAAGTATTTACAGGAAAATACATAAGAAAATTGGCGCTCTGAGCACCAACTCTAACATAGTCATAAATGGATTGATCTGAATTTTGAGTGTGCTACGAACTCTTGCATGGCAGGTTATGTCATTGGATTTATAAAGGTGAGGTTGGTGTAGCAATCCCGACCAGTAGCTACGTACTTTGAGGACATGATTTAGTGTGCAACTGATGACATTTTACATAAATATGGAGTTCACTCTTTGCGAGAAGTAAAGCGGTATCTTCCTTAAGGGTTGATTCGGTACTTGAATGATTAAGTCTTTCTATTACGAATAGAAAGATTAACATTCATAATGGTGATGAATAAATCATTTATCAGATAATCAATAGTACTTAAGGTAAAAATAATTAGAGGGGTATAACGAATATTATGACCCAGCTCTAATTATGTGATACTCGTGAAGGGTCAATCTGTATGTAATGATTATATCGATAGACACCGACGTAGTTCGACTTGTATTATCTATCTGTAGTAACGAGAGTGCAGCTTCAGAGTTTTAGCGGAATAACCTGAAGCTAATAATTCAGAATATTTAATTAAGAGTTTAATTTATATTCTTGGATTTTTAGAGCTCGGAATCGTAGGTCTATTTGATCCCCGTGCTAGCTTGGTATACTGTAGCAGATTAAATATAATTGGTTAGTCCAATTATATACTCTCTCTCTCTCACACACACATACACAGAGAGATATATATATTATTAATATGATTAATAATATTTTTTTGTCACACTTGAAACTATATATTAATTTTAATATATGGTTTTTGTAATAAATGATTATATGATAATTGTTTATTATAAATTATTTTATTAAATTATATGGTATGATTTAATAAAAGATTTAATTTAATTTATTATTCAAAAAATGGGTTTTGGAAACCCTATTGTTGGAATGGAAGTTGAACCTTTTAAAAGGTAATAACATATTTCTATTTGTAACATCCTTTTGTCATGATTATGACATTAAATAAAAGATTTGATGTTGTAAAATTTTTATTCAATGATTAGGGCTGGCCGAAATATTCATGAAGGGAAGGGAATGGTTTTTGTTTAATTTTGGAAATCAAAATCCTAAGTATAAAAAGAAAATTGGATCTTCTTTTTGCAAAGCTAAGTCATTCCAAACCCTAGCCACCCTTATTCATTCCTTTTTCTCATGAGTTGAAAGAAAATAACAAGAACAAAACAAAGACTAAAATTCTTCTATGACAATTTAGTCTCTAAAGTGTTTAGATATTAATTTGTGAGTCTAGCCCACACTAGTTTCTACTGGTTGCGAGATATAGCACGAAAGGCCATTCGGAGTCGAACCAAAATTCTCATCACCTTCTTTTCCTCTACCACATGGCAGTGAGCAGTTTTTCCTGCTCCTTGGTGCATGTACCTTAGTGTAACGGGGCTCGGTTTATTTTGTTTCTTTTCCAGAAAAATTAGAAAATATTAAGGGGTGATTTAAGGCTATTGTGGGGATATTTTTGATTAAAAAATTAGACCTGAAATATTGCTGGAATAGACGTAAATTAGGGGTTGTTTCAGGAGTGTGTTGGGCGTATATTCATGTCAAAAACAGTTCAGATTTATGCCGCTATTTGGGGGCTTTTCGGGTACTGTTCCGGGACTGAAATTTTACTAAAAACAGAAGTAAAATATCACTAAAGGTGCTTGTCATATTCGGACAAACAAAGGGAAGGGTGAAAAAATTTTCAAGGCCGATCCTGAGTGCCTAAGGCGTTTCCGTTATGCTAGGGAAGTAGTTCCTACAATTGGCATCAAGAGCGAGGTTGAGAAGTGTTCTTAACCTTTCTCTTTTTCATTTAAAGTTGTTGTTTTTATTTATTTATATGAGATATAAATTATTATATATATTTTAAGATGAGTAGGCACATATTAATATTAATCTGATCAATGTTTATTGTTGATTCATGTGATGAACGTTTTTTTTACATTGATAGTAAATTTTTTCGACTCTTATTTTTGTGTTGTTTTTTATTTTGGGAATTTAAGGCCATAAGGCCAATTTTACAAGTGTTGTATATAAAAGTTTATTTTTTTTATATGCATGTTTAATTCAAAATGTTTGAATAACATGTCATATAACTTAGGGTGCCTACTCTTGTATTTTCACATGCCATAACATGTTTTAGATGTATGGAAATTCTAGTCATGAAATATGATTTTATGAAATTTAAAAGTGTTAAATTGGAATTTGGTATGCATGAAAAAAAATTAATAAGATTAATTAGTTTAATGGTTTAAAATTAGAAATTCTAAAATTATGGGCTTTATAAGTGCATTATGAATTCCATTGGTATATCAGATGGAAACCCAAACATAAATTCCATAGCCGATTCCGAATGAACGGTAGTGTGGTCTGCACTCGGGATACAACTCCACGTACCATTGGAATTTATAACACGCTTATATTAATTAAATGGTTTAATTAAAATTTTGTCCATTTTTGAATTTTAATTTTTAAACTTGTTAGTGTACTAATATTTTAAGAGTTAAAATAAATTAGATCACTAAACCTAACTTAATTAAATTAGTTTAATTAAGTAAAATTATTAGTTGAGACTAATGGAGATTAGTGAATTAAAAATTTTAAGAGTTAAAATTGGTAAGATCATTAATAGTGCACTAGTGTAAAGGAAAGTTATGTTTTAGCCGCACATAAATTTATAGACACTAGTGTATTAAAATATTAGATATTTGAAATAAAAACCTTACATTTAAAATAGTAAGTGGGAGAGGGATATACAATAATATATCCTGTGATCTCCGTTGGTAGTCCGAAAATGTGAGATCCAAATTAATAATCATATATTATTAATATGATTAATAATAATTTTTGTAACACTTGAAACTATATATTAATTTTAATATATGGTTTTTGTAATAAATGATTATATGATAATTGGTAATTATAATTTTTTTTATTAAATTATATGGTATGATTTAATATAAGATTTAATTTTAATTTATTATTCCAAAAATGGGTTTCGGAAATCCTTTTGTTGGAATGGATCTTTCACCTTTAAGATTTGATGTTGCAAAATTTTTATTCAATGACTAGGGCTGGCCGAAATCTTCATAAAGAGAAGGGGAATGGTTTTGGTTTAATTTTGGAAATCAAAACCCTAAGTGTAAAGAGAAAATTGGATCTTATTTTTTCAAAGCTAAGTCATTCCAAACCCTAACCACCATTTTTCATTCTTTTCTCTCAAAAGTTGAAAGAAAAGAATAAGAACAAAACAAAGACTAAAATTCTTGTGTGACAATTTGATCTCTAAATTGTTTAGAGATTAGTTTGTGAGTCTAGCCCACATTAGTTTCTGCTAGTTGCAAGATATAGCACGGAAGGCCATTCAGAGTCGAACAAAAATTCTCATCACCTTCTTTTCCTCTACGACACTGAAGTGCACAATTTTTCTTACTTACTATCGCATCTATCTTGGTTTAATAGGGCTCGGTTTATTTTGTTTATTGTCCAAAAAATTGGGAAAGATTAATAGGGGATTTAAGACTGTTGTGCGGCTGTTTTTTATTAAAAAAAATCAGACCTGAAACATTGCTGGAATAGGCGTAAATCATGGCTGTTTTAGGAGTGTGTTAGACGCATATTCGTGTCCGAAACAGTTCAGATTTAAGCCGTTGTTCAGTGGATGAAATTTTAATTAAAATAGAAGCAAAATATCAGTAAAGATGCTGGTCATATTCGGCCAAACAAATGGAAGGGAAGAAAAAAAATTCAAGGCCGATCCCGGTGCTTAAGGTGTTTCCGCTGCGCTAAGAAAGTGGTTCCTACACATAAAGATTACTGGCACTCGTACATGTACGAAATGCATTTCAACATTAGTACTTTCATGTATACCTTTCACATACAAACCTTCAAGAAATACATACCTTTCACATTTGAGCCTTCACGAAATACATACATGTACAAATCTAAGACCTTAACTCATTCCATACCTTTAAAACATTGCATATAATACAACAGAGACATACAAAAGCTTTCAGGGATCAAACATGATCATATAATGAGATTAAAAGTCAGAATGTACAAAGACTACATAACTGAATCATAAACTAACATAAGTGATGTACAATCAATCTCAACCCCCACAAAATTCGTCAAAACATAAAGTACTCACTTTTGAAAATAATTTATCAAAGCAATAAAACAAGAGGATTTAGAAATGTCTTAAAACTAATCAAGCATCTAATGTCGAAGTCGGGCGCCCTGACCAGACAATGAACGAAACATGCTCTTGTTGATAGAGGGTAACGGGTTATCCTATTTCATATGGATAAGACCCTATACAAGCACCAAAAAAGTTCAAAAATCATAAAACACATAAAACATAATGCGAACGTCATGGCGGAAATGTATCATACCATGACATAAGCGAATTCAAATATATCTTAATTACATCTCTTACAAAAGCAAATCTTTTTTAAAAGAAACTTTTCAAAATACTTTTTAGAAAACTATAAACAAAAGTATCCAAAATATATCATCAAACTAATATGCTATAAACGAAATCAAATTCCAAAACCAATATTATCATAAACATGTATCAAGCGTTCAAGAACCATCTCAACTAGATGAACAAATTAAGCGTCGAATGCTTGGGTTGCGCGTACAGAGACTTGGCAATGAATGAAACAAAACCATATCGACAGAGTAGCGGGTCGATCCATTTTCAGATGGACGAGACCCTATACGAGCACCACAACTGTTTCATAAATAATAAAACAAAAGCAAATCCTATCCGAAAATAAACTTTCCAAAATACTTTTTTTCGAAAAAAAAATAAACAAAAGTATTCATCCGCATGTTAGGCACATCACACAACACATATCAAATCCATCATCCATTGACATTTAACTCACAAATTATAAAACAATAACATTATAACACATAAATGTTCAAAAGTTAGTCATACCGACATATCTACACAATTATACATATATATCCACCAACCATTGATAAATAACTTCCAAATTGAGATGCATTATCATCATATCAGACATCAATCTTAGAATGTTCATATCGACATATCTGAATGCAGAATGTATGTGTATATATATGTGCACTTATATTTTTTTATACACACATCTTTTCTATAAACAGACAGTGACCACTGTATTGGTATTCATTGCATTGACTACTTACCTCGCTACGTGAAAACTCCTGAACTTTGTCAAATATGTCAAAATAAACGGTGGAAAACGATTAGATTCGTCGTTACGTGAAGTTCTCGATTAATTATGATAAACTTCTAGATCATCCCGGGACACCCAAATCAAGTCTAATTCTAATGATTTTTTATTTTATTACCCTCAAAACATCATATGAAATAAATACATAATATTAAATTCACTTTCTGATCTTAAACACGAAAATCGCCTAAAAAAATCCGGTAATGTTACAAACAGATATGGGACCTTTCGGATCTTTCTTGATCCTTCCAAAAATACTCAAATACTCATAATACATCATAATGTTTTATTCCTGTACAATCAGATAACTTAAATTCTCGAGTTACGTATTTTCAGAAAATCTTCTACAAAAGCTTCTGATAATGCTACGGAAGGATCCTGAACCCTCCAAAACTTTCTGAAACCATCCAAACAATATCTTATCATCATAATTAACTCATATTTATCATTAAATTCATCAAAGCAGAGACATGCGAGAAATCCAATTTTATCGAAAACTCATAAATCCTACTAAATTGATCAAATTCATTCTGATTTTACCCGGATTCTACTAATAGCACCAATTCAATATATTCTAACTTATTCAATTTAATACAAGTCAATACATTACTCTAAGACACTACTAAAAGCATCCAAATACAAACTAACTTCCCTAAAATGATGAGATTTTTACCTAGATGTCTTATCGAAATTCCAAGGGTACCAACGGACTCCTAAAGCCCACACGATTGCATAGGAATCGGCAGAATTTGAATCAGAGCTACATTACAAATGGGTCACACTATTCACTGAATGGTTTTGTGTGAAACCAAACACCCATCGGAAAACCTGACTCCACAGTCTTGTAATACTCTCTGAGGGTTTCGATTTGGCGGGTGGCTCGACACATGGATCGAAGTGGCGAGCCAGGATCCAAACAAGAGGTACGTGATTCTGCTCATTTTCTGTCCATCTTCGGTGACCTTAGGCCAGCCATCATTGGCCAGAGGACGTCTAGACCCACCAGCCTGTACCAGCCCATCGGCCGGTTGTGGCTGAAATGGTAGCCGGAGAGGCCACCACTCCAAACATGCGTGAAGGTGCAATGGGAAGGGGGGGTCAAGCGTGTTGCTAAACTTATGCCATTTTTTAAAATTTCAAAAACTGAGGGTATTCATAGGATTTTTTCCGAAAATTATAAACTGGCCCCCACAAATTTATAATTAGGTCCCTAGTAATGTTCCCCTACTGAAATTCATATTTTTGAGGTCATTTTGTTACAAATTTCAAAAAGTGTCCAGCAAAAAATTTGTTCATCTTCGAAATACCTTTTCAACGAATTAAAAATCAAATCAATAGGAGTTTTTTTTCCTATCTATATAGCTGAAATAATGAAACTTACTCATATAAAAAATATCCAAAAATACGCATAATAGATCCTTTCAAGTTACTCCATTTCCAGTGCAATAAAATCATATTTTAAAATATCTCAACATATTTTTCAATACTTTAAGCTCTTATTCTCCAATATTTTCTCATTATAAGACCTAAATTTTAATCCGAGAACCTTCCAGAATTGTTCCAAAAATTCAGGATATTACACATGCACATAGAACATATCATCATTTTAGATTCACGAAACCAAATACATATACCTAATTTATTCTCACATAAAGGATTCTAACTGAAAAAATCTAAAATATTCAAAGCTTTGAAAGACGTAAGAAAGTATCTGAAACATATTCTTTTGTACACATAATGGTAACATATTTTTGCATGAACAGAAGCAAGTACTTTCAAATATCGGAAACATTAAACCTATACTTATAATCTTCAAAAATACAAAAACCTATCATGTACTTTCATTTCAGAAGCTCAATCAATATCACATACTTCTCATATCAGAAACATATGCACATATACGGAAAAATAGAAATTTACTTATCTTTAACCTTATCTATATACGAAACTGAATTTTCTTAACTTACCAACATTAGAAACTCACAACTCTTACTCTTGCATTAGACTTAACTCTTAACTCATATCAAATCTGACAACACATCTCAAGTACACTTATAAATCCAAATGATAAACTAAATTTATATTTTCGGAAATCACGTATATATACACACAACAAATTATATGCCATATTTTCATTGCTTAAAGTACTTACTTAGCTTCACGAATACTCTGAGTCCAAATCCCAGCCAGATATATCAAAAGAGGGGTGAAATACAATTAGAATCTTCATTCTACGGAATTCCCAACATAACTTTTATAAACTTTCGGAATTTCCCGGAACACCCAAATGAAATCTGATTTAAACGATTTCTGTTTTATTATATTTTAAAAAATCATACTGTACAAATTCATAATATTTGATTCATTTTTCGGCTTAAAATTAGAAAATTCTCTGAAAAGTCCCAAAATATTACGATTGGATCCGAAACCTTTAGGATCTTATTTGTTTTCCTAAAAAATTCTAATATCTTTAATATATCATTATACACTATTCTAAATCAACCAATTAACTTAAATCCTAAAATTACGCATTTTCAAAAAATCTCCCAAAAATATTTTCTAAAATGCTGCGGAAGGATCATTAACCCTCTGAACCTTTCCAAAATCATTTATATATCATTATATCATCATAAACAACCAATAACTATCATTACATTTACATGCACATCAAAATCTGCGAACCCAAAATTTACAAGAAAACTTTCATTTCGTCGTGGAAGGATCCCGAATATTCTGATTTCGCTTAAACTCAATCAATTACACATATAATATTTATTCATCCATAATTAACTCAAATTTCTGGGTTTACAGACTCGTAGTGTTCATCGAGGGTTTTGATTTGAAGGTGGCTCATTCAATGAGGTCGAGAAACGAAGCTGAATCAAACCTGAAAAGTCGTGATATTTTTTGCCCATTTTCAGTCGATTATAACTAACTTAGGTTGGTTGCAGGCCGCCATCTACCAACCGACACAGGGCGGCTAGAAGAAGCAGTTGGTGTCGTTGCACCTGGCCGACGATAGCCAGAAGGCCAGCCGCCAGCCGGTTCTCCTCTCGCCATCCTCATGGCCTTTGCAAATGATTTTGGTTAATTTTTGAATTATGGCAAAAATCTGAGTTTATATATTAATTTTTTTGAAATTGCATTCATCTCCGTGTGAAATTATAAAAAGGTTCCTAGCACTGTACAACTTCGGTAATTCTTATCTTTTAGGCCATTCTGGTGCAAATTTTGAAAGTGCTCAACATGAAAGTTGTTTGTCTCGATTAATTTTGAGTTTAACAGTTGAAAAATAAGCTGAATCAGAGTTCCTTTTCTATTTTTATTGCCAAAACAACAAAATTTGGGTTCTCAACATCACTCGCTTTAACGAAACTCCACTTTAAAACGTTCAGACCTATTCTTCAACACTTAAAATCTTATTCCACAATAGAATTTCATTATGTAACCTTAACTTCGATCTGAGAATCTTCCCCAAATATTCTAAAAATTCGGGATATTACATTATGATAGGTTAGAAAAATTATATTATATAACGGTGGTACCTCGTAATCCATATAAGAAGCTAATAATTTCTTACCACAAAAGCTAAAATAGTAAAAAGAAAGAAGTAAATAAATGATAATTATATTTAGACAATTATACATGATTGGTTGACGGTACTATATTACCCATATAATATTAGTGCCAAAGAATTACTCGGTTTTTCATGTAATTATTTTAATACATATTTGAACTTTTTGGAGCCTCAATAAATATGATTTTTTTTTAAAGATTTATTGTTGTATTGCTTTCATGATCTGGAAATGTAACACCATGATTTTCATAACCAAAAGAAATCAGGATATTACTTAATTTCTTTTATTCATATACTTGTGAAAGTGTTAAACTTAATAAATCATATATTAAGTAAATAATTATGGACCTAGAGATCCGTATACTCAATAGTTCAAATATTAAGTACATCAATGCTTTCAAAAGTATTTACAACTTAAAATAATCAATTTCTAATCCATTTCTCAATCCAAGTGTTCGCGGAAGACTTCTTACCAAATCTTCAAATCAAATCTTCCAACATTGTGACATTACTTCAATTCAAACTCCTTATTCATCAAGAATCAATTTTATCTCAATGAATAAAAAAAAAAGAATACTTAGTATAAAATTCATTAAGCAAACATGTTTTTCTTATATCAAAATACATTCATATTTATATACAATGTAAATGCATATAATACACCATGATATTTTAAGAAAAAAATTCATAAATAGACTTTTCTCATATAATAATAGTTTTTCACACATAATAAATTATAATGGTAAAATAAAATTCATAAAATATTTGGAGTATCAAAAGTAGAATAAATTTTTTTTTTAACGATACTTAAAATATATGTACAAAAACTTTCAATACCCAAAATAATATCATATAAATCATTTCTAGGTTAGATAAAAATTCTCACATTATTTACTTAGCACTTTGTGGCATATTGCCCTCAAGTGCTGGTTCAATACCTAATTCAATTTCTCTTCATACTTTGTAATACATTACCCTCATGTGGTGGCTCAAGACTCAGTTTTAAATTATCATAGAATTTTGTGGCTTATTGGCCCTCAAGTTAAAATACCCCAAATTATTTTAGCATGCATTGAATTAAATTTTAGTGTCTATTGGAATTCTAGGGGTAATTTGGGAATATAAGAAAATAAAATAGTTAGGTGTAAAATTGACATTTGACTTTTGAGTATAAAAAGAGATTTGTTCCACTTTTTTTGTGAAGGAAACGTGAGTGAGAGAGAGAAAGAGAAAAGAAGAAAGAGAAGAGAGAAAAGATAAAAGAAAAGGAAAATGATAGTTTTATCCCGATCCGTTCGATTTAGAGCTAATTTCAACCGGGTTTCTTATGGAAAGTGTAGAGATCGACAATGGAACATTTTGAAATTGGTATTGGCACTAGAAACATCTAATTTTCAAAGATTTCACAATAAGAAGTTTTATTCGATATTTCTTAGTTATACGTTGATCTGAAACATCTATTGATAAATCATCGATGGTATTGTAACTAGGGGAGAAGCACAAATGCATTGCCACTGGAAAATCCTAATTTTGGGAGGCGTATAACGCTCATGCGCGGGCAAAAGCCACAGTGTGTGAGGACCATACGCAAGGTAAAGTCACTGCAAGTGGGGCCCATGCGCAGGATAAAATATTGGGCTCACTCTCCCAAGTCTTCTTTTGTTCTGTCCTAACCTTTTCGCTTAGTAACGGACTTTCGAATCTCGATTTTCAAGTAATCCATCATTATATTCAATTTATGTGTATTATATATTTTAGAACCTAATTACCTTAAAATATGATAAACTTACTTGTGTAGGTATTTAAATTATTGCTATATGGTTGGAAGTGAATTAAAGACTTAATCAAAAAATACGGTCATGTAAGAATATGTACATGAAGTTATTATAGGCCCGAGATTTGAGCTAATCATGTTGAATCGATATATGGATGTTTATGTATTGAGAAATTAAAGATAAATTGTAAAATGGAAGTTCGTATTAGGGGTGAGTAAAACCAGTTTCGGTTCCGGTTCCGTATGGAACCGAAACCTACCCGAAACAATTTGGTTCCGCACTAAGTGGAACCGGAACCTACCCAATTAAATAGGGTACCCTATTATTCGGTTATAATCTGGTTCCGGTCTGGTTCTGGTCCGATTCCGAATTACCCTATTTTAAAATATTTTAATGAAAACTATATTCCAATACGAGTCCGTAGGAAATAACGGGGGCCAAATCGGAGTACGGAAGCTCAAGAACGAAGAAAATGAAGTTTTAGACTTTTAATGCTTGTCAGCCTCATTACCCTTTCTGTTTTCATTTACAATTTAGAAAGTTATCAGTGCATAGAGTTGCCTAGTTGTGAAACCCTGGGTATGCTATGTTTAAAGTTTAATCAAAGTAAATTAAAACATAAATGGACAATCAATGGGAAGAATGATACCGTTTCATTTAATCTCTCTACATCATCCGTCAGCTCGTCCATCATTTTGTAAGAGTCCTGCAAATAACAGCATAAAAATGATCAAAATGGATCAAATGGATGATATATTACAACAAAAAATTTATGCCACTAACCTTCAAACTCATTTCTAAGTTCTGCATTTTGAGATTTTTGCAAAGCAAGTTTCAATGACAATTGATGCGTCTGCAGACCAACATTCAGAAACAGCAGTATAAGAAATAGCAGCTATATTTTCCTCCAGTTCCTTCACTTTTTTGTCCTTCTCCTCAACCAAATTCTAGTATTGTGGAATCAAAGAGACCATTAACATGATGAGCAAATGCCAAATAGCAGACAAAAGCAATCACACAGAGGTTCAAATTTTTTGAATGCAGCTACCACTCAAATAGTAGTGAAACCGGTTCTATATTCGATTCTAAAAATCGGTTCCATGGTCTGGTTCCGGTTCCGATCATTTTGGAACCGGAACCTACCTGGATAAAATCAGTTCCTTCATTTTTGGAACCGGAACCTACCCGATTACAACCGATTCCGGTTCCAAATTTGAAAAACCGGTCCGGTTCCAACCGGTTCCGGGTAGACCCGGAACCGTTGCTCACCCCTAGTTCGTATTGTAGACGGAACTCTGCCGAAATCCCGTTAGGATTACAAGAGTTTTTAAGTCAAATTTCTTGCATAGTCTTTCATATACTCTTAGTTAGGGCTATGTTCCTTACGATAGATTCTTATGCTCTTTAGGTGATCGAGATAACATTGGTGAGGTTGGTCTTGTTACGTAGTTCTCTACTTTGTAGCATAGCTCACCAAGTGCATGGATAAACTTATAATATTGATATTTTTCTTAAGTATATAATTATATGTGTTTTCTCAAATGAATTTTCAGTACGCATTTATTGATTTAGTTTTAAAAAGTTTATATTTTGCTATAAAATAAAGGATCGAATATTGAATATATTAGAAATCATGAGTTTGTAATATATCAAAAAGCTTGCATGACTTTTGAGATAAATGAGCATATGTTTTTGAAAATATTTTTTATGTTAGGATACACTTCGTGTATATTTACGTGCCATATATATTTATCGTGAGATAAAGTCTTATATTGCCAGTTCAACTCTGGATGTCAATTATTATCATGGGAAAGTCCCATCTTGGAGCTTAATGGATCTCAATGGCCGAATTTCTTGAAGGACAAAACATCAGTAAAACCGTGAGCTTGAATGGGCTTAAAAAGTTTTGTTCTTCATCGCATCGCCTCAACCGATCAATGTAAGTATTCCGCAACTTCTTTGATGTATTCACATGTTGTTTCATTTCTTAAAACGATCCCGGTTTGACCGTAGAAACCCAATAATGGTATCAGAGCGAAGTTGAGCATGAAACTTGAAATTAGGGTAAAATTGGGTAAATTGATTTTGGGCATGATTTGATTAAATTAATTGATTGAGTATGCTTGAATGATGTTTAATTGAAGTTTGATTGGATCAATTTCATGAAATTTGATTGGATCAATTTTTTGCCCAATATCTTGGCTTGGCCGAATGGTACCCTAATTGTGGCTCTTGGTGATTTTTGATTTTGGACAATTGGATATGTTTGAAATGCATGGGATATATTAATTTGTGGTTTAATTGGATTGAAATCAAAATTGATTTAAAATAATCTCTAATGCCGAGAGCTAAAGAAGCATGAAATGGGTTTGATTTGTTTCAATTGTGTTGGACATGGATTTAACATGATGAAGCATGATTGGTTGTGTAAATTGATGTTTTGGAAATGTTGATTTATGTAATTAATTATGGCTAATACACTTTAAGTAATTAAATTGTGAAATTGGAATTTTGGAATTTAATTAAGTTGGGCCAAATTTGGAATTGGGCTTGTAAAGTTGTAATTGGGCTAATTGGGCTTGGTTGTACCAAGATTGGTTTAGGCTAAATTGGTTGGATCCAATTGGGCCCAAAACCATATCCATAAAGTCCAATTACGATTAATGGACTTTTAATATTTAATTGGGCCTAATGGGCCTATATTTGGTTTCTTGGCAAATAAGGGTGATTCCTTAAATGGGCTTTGGTAATTGGGTTTGACCCATATTGACCAAAATTACATGCCTTAGAAATTAATTAAAAGCCCATTGGACTTTAATTAAATTAACATTGGATGTTAATCAGGCTCTGAGACCCGTAGCGATTAGATTTTGGAATCTAAGTCGTAAAGGTTCGTTAATAAAGTGTAATATTTAATTTGGAATTAAATAGTGAATTAGTATTAAATACATATTAAATTGGATTTAATGTTGTAGTTTAATTTAATTCAAGAATTCGTACTTTGAGTACTTATTCACAAAACTAGTTGGACTCGAGCAAAATCAAATCGTTGTTTGAACATTGGATGGTCATTAATTATCAACCCCCCTCCCCTTCGGGCTCCATATCTCTTTTGACTCTATATATGTGGGCACCTGATATCTATGAGGGTTCACCCACCCCGGTTACAGCATTCCTTTCTATTGCGCCTAAAATATCTATTTCTGCTAATATTTCACGTGTTTCTATTTATGGTTCCTATGGAGCTACATTGCAACAAATCTTCTTTTTCTGCAGCATTGCTTCTATGATCTTAGGAGCACTGGCCGCCATGGCCCAAACGAAAGTAAAAAGACCTCTAGCTCATAGTTCAATTGGACATGTAGGTTATATTCGTACTGGTTTCTCATGTGGAACCATAGAAGGAATTCAATCACTACTAATTGGTATCTTTATTTATGCATTAATGACGATAGATGCATTCGCCATAGTTTCAGCATTACGGCAAACCCGTGTAAAATATATAGCGGATTTGGGCGCTCTAGCCAAAACGAATCCTATTTCGGCTATTACCTTCTCCATTACTACACTATGTGACAAAGGAAATTGCTCTCTTATCATTTGTAATTAGATTACCAAGATGTATAAATGATAGGAGGTCCTTATGATTAGTTCCTGGATTGAGATGATATGAGACAGTATCAATCCACGAAGGTTTAATCATTAAATATCCCTAGTCAGAGTATTATCGAGATTGGACATCGATAATGAGGAAAAGACTAATATTACATTTGTGCGCGTTATGAGGGCATAACGGCATAGTTCTCATATATTTGGGTATAGAATACTCATGCAAGTGTAGTAGGAGGTTGTGTTTTACCGATGGTATGGAAAACAGCTTCGCTCTGGATAGAGCCCTCGGAATTCCATTGGTAGTATGACTATGTGTCTATGGAAGTCCGAATCAGGGTAGGTGTATTTGGTCTTAACCTGAGACTTGCACTGCTAATACTTGCGACAATCAATGTACTTTGGTTTTGGTCGTCCAGGGCTTTAACAGGTTCTCTGTACGCCTCTTCTGGGTATATTGAGAATCGTAGTGTATTGGGTGTGATGTCGAGATGGAAGTATCACTCCAGTCATAGTGGAGATGATGATCACGTAGGATACGGATTTGGTTCTCTTATGTACTGCAGTCAACGGGATAAAATGACTAGGTCATGTTTATCCGATTATAGAGACTAGTTACCAGAGATCCGATATGTGCTTCATATGGGACAGACACAATTCTAGCCCCAGGCCTTGCACGTGACATCCGATGCTGGATCGAAATACGCAATACTACGTATATTACGCCTGATATATATCACATATTTCTGTAAGGATATTTCTGGAGAATTGGGTAGGCATGGCACTTTTCTAGAAGCCAACCTTGTCTTGTAAATCGGTAAAAACATAGTACTAGGTACTTACTTGTTCGGATAGTTCGACGACCAGATTTACTACCAACATATCCGGGGATCTCATGGATCGCTTCCCGAAGATTCACCGATGACGTATGACTCGCACTTTATTAATTTGGATTAATTAGATGACAGAGAAAATTAATCTGGGATTAATTACGGAGATATTTTATCTGGGATAAAATATTAATTAAGAGAGAGAACGATTAATTTGGAATTAATCGATAAATTAATATATTCGATATATTAAACGAAATTGGATTTCGACGCGGAATTAAATTTAGAATTTAATTCAGGTGAACGAGTTAATTTGGAATTAATTCGTTAGCGACGTGAATAATAATTTTGCTAGGCAAAATTATTTAATTAAATTAGATTTAATTTTGTCGCAACAGAAAATTCGTTAATTCGGAATTAGCGAACCCGAGCCCGAGAATGTTTGCGGACGCACTCGCATTTCGAATTCAAGTGCGGCCACAAGTCACATCAAGCGTCAAATCACTAGTCAATCAATTAATGTGATGTCTAGTCAATTTGAGTGATATGACAACTTGTCATTGTGATTGATGGTGGTAGTTAGAAAAGCTTTAATGCTTTACTTTTTGAAAGCATTTTTGGTATATGTTTAATTGATTTTTGAAATCAATTAATCAAGATACAACAAACCAACTTCATCTCTCTCATTCTTCCTCTCTCTCTCACGGTCTTGGACCTCTTTTCTTCTTCCAATTTTTCTGTTTTCACCGAGAATGGAGGAGAAGCTAAGGAATTTTGTGGCAAAATTCCTAAGTGCTAGCACACTTCCGGAGTCTTGCGAAGGTGATAGGGAACCGCACCCGTGAGCATGGAATTATCACAAAGCTTGGAGCTTAATGGATCTCTATGGCCGAATTTCTTGAAGGACAAAACAACAGCAAAACTGTGAGCTTCAATGGGCTTAAAAAGTTTTGTTCTTCATCGCATCGCCTCAACCGATCAATGTAAGTATTCCGCAACTTCTTTGATGTATTCACATGTTGTTTCATTGCTTAAAATGATCCCGGTTTGACCGTAGAAACCCAACAGGAAACTCGTTTACTCATCATATCTATCAAATTCGCTCTGATTTCTCTCAAATTCTACCAAATGCACATATTCAATATAATAATCCTCAAACATTTCAATTTATATCATTATGCTACTCTACGAAGCTATTGGAAACATCCGAACATTTAACAGAAAACTTGAAATTAACGGATTTTTACCGAGAGGTCTTACCAAGATTTCGATGGCTTATACAGACTCCAAATGATCCCACGAACACGTTGGAATTAGGGATGGCAACGGGCCGGGTATAAGACGGGGATGTAAATACTTGTACCCGTACCCGTGTGATATATAATATCCCCGATCCCGGCACGCCAATCATGCGGGTACGTGTCGGGGATTCCCCATATAGAAAAAGATATACCCGTCCCCGTCCCTATCCCCTATCCCATTTCCCATTTTATTTATTAATTAGTTTTTTTTATCTTCATGCTTTTTTTTAACTAAAAAAAATCAATTAAAAAATTATTGGAACAAATAGATATGAAATAAAAATACTAAATTAACAATTGTAGGATTAAATTTACTTTAATACTTAAATAAAGAACAAAAATGCATAAGTTACCAAATTGCGGAATATTAATATAAAAACAAAATTAATGATTTTCTTCTAAAGTTTTCTCTTCAAACTTCTTGATTTTGTTCAAATTGAAACTCATCATTCTCTTCATTCTCTTCAATCTCTTCAATAAAAACTTCTTCTTCCTCAAATGTAGCTTATAAGTTTGTTGCTGTAGAAATCTCATCTTTAAAACAAAATGAAATTAATTAATTAATTAATATTGTTAGAAATCTCATCTTCAAAACAATGAGAAAAATATTATATTAAATTCAACAAATAATTATTTAAAATAAAATTATACCTCCTCCAATGGAAGCACAGAACCAACTTTGGCTACACATTAATGCCTCCAATGTATACGGATGTAGTCTGCTACGATGTGCGCTCATAATTCTACCACATGCGTTAAATGCTGATTCAGAAGCAACTGTGGATACTGGAATTGCCAATATATCCTTAGCAATTTTGGATAATAAAGGGTACTTAACTGTGTTTGCCTTCCACCAGCCCAAAATATCAAAGGAATCTGTTAAAGGCCAAAGCTTTTCATCCAAATATAACTCGAACTCATTCTTCACAACTCCACTAGTATCGGCATTTATAAAATCTTGAAATCCTAACTTAAGTGAAGAATCATTGGTTGATATGTGTGATCAGTGCTTGAGACTGTGGCCGCAACGGAATAATCATGTGAGATTCTTGGGTTAGCACGATTCATGACACTATCAACATCATACCTTTGACTATATGAGTAAATATTTTCCATACCCTAGGTCAAACGATGGGGATACAGTGAGACGAGAGACCGTATCATATGTAAATCGCATACATAAAGGGTATATATCTTTCCTTCTCATTTGGGGGCCTTGGTATGTTGCTAGATGTCAACCTTGGTCATTAAAATCGAACGACCATCTGATCGGAGGATAATTTATGTTCGATTAAATTATCACGATTCATTCCATGTCTAACTTGAGGGGAACCCAAAAGGTCACACACAACAAAGTCGAAATCAATGGTTAACAGTGCACAATATAAATTTAACAGCATATATGATTGTTGTAGGAATTGTTCATAAATGGTTCAATGTGTTTAATTATTGAACATATCATTTATGAGGTTCCAAAGTGGCTTAGGGATTGGTGAATGACAATAGGGGCACTTTTGGAATTGGAAAAATGAATAAAAAAAATCTGCGTTTTTTTTTATTATTTTTTTATTTGTTTTGAATTCCAATTCGGCCCAAACTCTTATTAGGGTTTTATAATCTCATTAAACCACTATATTAAGATCCAATGGCTAAGATTTAATTAGCATTTATCCCACGTCGGATTCTTAATTAATTTTGCTGTCTTTGGAGCACCTATATAAACCCAAAGAATTCATTACAAATTTTTACACCAAAAACCTTTCATATCTTGGGTTTATATAAGTGAGCAACTCTAAATTTTAAGAGTAAGCCACTGATTTTGAGGATCCTTAAGTCTAATGGACTATAGGAATCTCAAGTTAAAAGTTTTGAGGTATTTGCATAGGCTAGCACCAAGGCCAAAATACCCGTGCACTCAAGGCTTAGTCTTGCCGTTGAGTTTTGGCTTTGGTGTGTGCACCTTTGGAGGCCACACACTTGGGTGGCTCTTTGGAAAGTGGCTTGTAGATTGGAGGGAGGACTGGAGGAATCTTCGGTTCAAGTAAGTCTTTTTCTTTCTTTATTTTTAATTAGAGTTCTTATGATAGTTAGCATGTTTAAGTTTATGTTCTTTGCATGTTTTATAAGTTTTTATGCTTAGAATATATAGTAACATGCCTAGGCTTGTAGAATAATAAAAACAAATGGGTCTTGGGTAAAGGGATAGCGGCATCATAATTTTTAATTTTCCGCTGTGCACTCGTGGCCGCTTCCCAACAAGTAGATTACAAATAACTCATGACCCTTCACTTTCACTAAGTTGGTCTAATTCAAAATTATACCATAAAATAGCATATCAGTAGCTATTTTTCCAAAAAAAAAAATACGAGAACTATAATTATATTACCATTCTTATGGTAAACATACTATTTTAGAATATTTTGATAAGTTGGAAAAATTCTACTATGTAATGTGGTACCACATAATCCATGTAAGAACCAAATAATATCTTATCACACGTGTCACAATAGTAAAATAAAAAAAAACTAAATAGGTGATAATATATTTAATATAACTCTACATGATTGGTTGGTGATACCAAGTTACTCAATACAACATTTATATCAAAAACTTATTTGAGTTGATATTACACATGTCAAGAAATAATTTTAATACATACTGTAATATCTCTAGTTTTCCAAAGAGTTATGGAATGTTCTCGGATCATAATTCTAGTCTCAAAACGAGACAATGTTGGAGAATAAGTGTAATATCCCGAATTTTTTCGAAATAGTTCTGAAAGGTTTCCGAATTAAAGTTAGTTTTGGTGTGAGATAATATTCGAAAATAAGAGTTTATGCTTTAGAAAATAGGTTGAAATATTTTTAAGTGAAGCTTTTTCGTGTAGGAAAATGCGTGCTTTTGAGAACCGTTTACGCGATTCCTGTTTATAATGTAATGCGCGGAAAGTTTGTTGTTTCAGCCATAAAAATATAAAAACAAACTCTGAATTAAGCTGATTCTTGAACCATTGGACTCTTTTTTCCGAGATGAATAAATGTCGAGTTAATCACTTTTTGAAATTTGCACAAAACGGCTTCAAAAATATAAATTTCTGAGAAAACCCATGGTAGGGACCTAGCTCCAATTTCGTGGGGATAATTTCTGAAAACTTGAAGTTTTTTGTAATTGTGATAAATGCATAACTCCTTAAGCCTCCCTCGCTCGAGCCCCTATCCCTGAAAATGGTGTGGAGAATCCTTGGTTGTGTTGACATCCTGCCAGCCATCGCCGGTCGGCACGATTGGCCAGAGGGGTGCGCCGGCCACCCCTCCATCTTATGGTGGCCGTCGGCAGCCCCAAACAGCCACCGACGGTGAGAAAATGAAAGAAATTTACACGAGTTTGGGTTTTTTGATCTTGGCTCATCGCTTCATTTCACGGCACAAGCCACCCATCAAATCAAAACCCTCAGATAGCACTATAAGTTTGTGGTGATGGTTTTTCCATTCTGTACACGGTTGCACATGAAACACGTAAGAAATCGCTAGTAAACAATAATCTTTAAATGAATAATAGCTCCGATCGAAATTCCATCAATTTCAGCGCGTTTGTGGGAGCGTTAGAAGTCTGTATATGCCCTCAAAATCTAGATTTGACTAGGATATGGATTACTCATGAAGCTATGTATGTAACCCATGCGATGAGTACTTCAATTGTTGATTTGTGTTTAACTATATGTAGAGATAAATGAAATGTTTAAGTTATAAAAAGGATAGGTAAGAAGTTGTTTTAAGGATAGAGTTCGAGATTATGGGTAGTTAAGTAAATCGACCACCACAGGTATGGATTTTTGTTATTGCTATTATATGAAGTAAGATGTTTGACGAGTTTAGTGTCTATATTATGTATTCATGTACGTAAGTGTATGAACCTGTAATGGTATGCATATGTATATGTGAATGAATATGTATATGTATAAGCACATGTACATGTATTCGTATATTGTATGAGATGGTAAGATAAGTATAATTTGAGTATAAAAGATCGATAAATGGAATAAGTTATGATTTCTGAATTTGTATAAGCATGCGTATGTGTATGTTATTTGGATAAGTTTGTTATTAACTAATACATACGATTTGTCGGTATGTTGTTTGTGTGGTTAACTGTGATGAGAAATTGGTATAAGCTAAGCTTTTCTTGAATGGTTAAGGTATGTGAGTGAAATGATGCATTTATAAATGGATATGTCTAACAGGTAAGTTTATGTACCAGGAATGTTTCCTGATAAGAATTCTGGAAACTAAGTATGTTTACTTGATAAGTAAATGACATGAGGACTGTTATATGATTTGGTATCCGAACTCGAAGTGAGGTGTATATTCATATGTTCGAATATATATATATGTGTGTGTATGTGTGTGTGTGAGTATTTGGATGATGACTTGGAGTGTTTGTCATGTATGTGCTTGAGTATGAGAAATTATGCTATGCGTTTATGTTACATGATATGTGTACATATGTTTATGTTTAATTGGTTGATAATTTTGTGATGTAGTAGCCGAGCTGGTTAGGAATCCATTCGGACGATATTCATCTCATACCTATTCTAAAATAGGTAATGAGTCTCGTACGAGCATTGTTTGTGTAAGCCAACGCATATGTATGTGTTGTTTAGGTTATATGTTCTTTGATGTATTGACTATTATGCTTGTTTTATTGTCGGTTGCATGATGATTGTATATATGTCTGAGTGTTTATGTGTGTATGATAGATTCTGTGATATGTATGGACTGTGTATGTGTATGTAGAGTGAATGAATGACTTTCAAATGGGTGTGAATATAAGATGTTATAAAGTGTGTTTGCTAAGTTTGTTATTATATATACGTGTATTGTGAAAGAGACTGAATGTGTTTGTAAGCCTCTGGTGCTAGACATGTCTCCAAGTAAGAATTCTAAAATTGGATTTATATGAATATAAGAGAAGTGAACTATGATTTCTGAACTGATATTTGTGAAGGCATATGTCACGAATGTTAAGCTATCGTAAGACTATCAGAATTGAAGAAAGTTTATTTGATTTATCGATTTGATGATATTTCAAAGATGCTTATTCGTAATAAAGTATAAGAAATATGACTTAATGTTTCATATGATTGAAATGGATTTGATGTTAAATGACGTACTTTGTGATATTCGAGTTTTTGATTTGTATGATTTGGATGTTTGGATATTAGATTAGCACATACATATATATAGCTATGAAGGTTTGGCCTGTGTAAAGAATAAAAGATAGTAAAAAGTTGATAAATATGAACTCGCAATAAATCGGTAATTCTGAAAAGCTTATGATATTCTCGACTTGTGTGTTTTGCTTGTAATACGAGCGTGGTTACTTACTGGGTTTTATAACTCACACCAAATCAGTTTGCTAGTTTTGTAGGTTGGCTTCCAGATTTGTTAACCACTTCAGCTTTGAAAGTCATGCTCGAGACGCGGATCACCCAAGTTGTAGTCACCCTCGCAATTATCATAGGAAAAGTCGTTGAGGTTTATGATCTATGGTTATTATGTTATTCGTCGTGCTGAGCAAACTGTTTTGTATTTATTAAGTAAAAGTTTTGATTGCATATGATGTTGTGGGCACGGAGCCTTTAAGTGTTGATTGATGTTGTGGGCACGGAACCGTTAAGTGTTAGTTTTGAGCTTGATGTATTTTGGGTGGTCCTGAGGTCTTTTTGTATGTTTGATAGCTTCTCAGGCTTCGTTTTGATGTTGGACTACGATACAGGTTGTCCAATTTTAGGATACACCATGTCTGTTTTTCTGTATGTTTGGAGACTTATGGAGAATGGTTAATCCTGTCTCCTGCAGGTAGCATCCTGACTCTGGTAGGTGTTACAATTGTGGTATCAAAGCAAAGGTTTAGGTTTCGGTGAATGCAGCTACAGGGTATCCGATTGTCTGAGTTAGTTTTCTATTTCATATAGACCATATAGGTCTCATGTTTGCAATTTGATTTGATTTATGGTATATGGTATGATGTGTAATGATTTTGAGTTGATATGGGTGGTTCGGATTATCGGTACATGTTTGAATGTTATGAATATATATATATATATATATATATATATAATATATATATATTATATATATATATATACTAAGTTAAAATCATGCCGTGTATATAGATATATGTATATGTTTGTGATGTGAATTCAATGTATTTTGAGCTATGAGTAATTCTAAGATGGATACCTTTGTTTTCTGTTATATGGATGTCTTACTTTCTGTGCTTCGATATTTTTGATTTATGTTTTGAGAACTTGATATTTGATTCGTGGCATAAAAGAATTTTGAAAAGAAAAAGGAAAGAAAGAAAGATTTCAGATATTTTGGTTTTGACTATAAAGGATAAAGAATAGGTTTCTGCCTCGATGCTTGATTCACGTTTTCATTTTTTGTGATTTATCGATATGTTTCCTTCGAGGTTCTTAATGATATGTTTTTGTCTCGAAGGTCGAAAATTATTTTGATGTTTTTAAACCGTAAAACTTTATTTCCGTCGAGATGCTTGAAAATCTATTTCTATCATAATGCTTGACTTTTTTATGTTTCTTACCCTCCATGACGATTGTATATGTTTCATCCCGGCTCGTCCGGGGCGATTGTTATGGGGTTCTCACCATCATAAAATGGTTTGCCCGTTACTCTGTCGACATGGTCTTGTTCGTACATTTTCCGATCAGTGCGCTCGACTCAAACATTGGACGCTTGATAAGTATTTTGAAGGATATACATTTGAGCTTTGATCAAGTTTTCAAAGATTTATTTTTGATTTTAACATATTTGTGTTTTGGGGGGGAGAATGAATTCAAAAGAATTACGTTTTGATTATGATACATTTCGATATCGTTTATGATATTATATGATATGATATATTTCCTTCACGGCGCTTGTATATGGTTCTTATGGTTTTTTAATTTTAATTCCGTTGTGGCGCTTGTATAGGCTTTGTCCAACTACAGTGGACCTGTTGGGTTTTCTAGGTCAAACCAAGATCAAATTAAGCGATGAAATGTGCGAATACAACAAAGTAAAGTAGCGGAAATACTCACTTTGATCGGCTTTTGGATGTGATGAACACAAAAATTTCTTCATGAGTTTCGGCCAAGCCCTCCATGGTTGTCCTCCTTGTGTTGTTCTTCAAGCTCCAAGCTTTGAGAATGATTCCATGCTCATGAATGGGCTTCCCTATCACCTTTGTAAGACTCATTGGATGTGCTAGCATCATTGAAAAATTGCAACAATTTTTCTATTTCCCCTTGTGTAACTCTCGGCCATGAGAGAAAACATGAGAAGGAGAGAAAAAAGGCACAATGTCGTGAGAGGGAGAGAGGAGAAGAGAAAGAGTGTGTTTTTGAGAGAGAGAGAGAGATGAGATAAGAAAAATGAAAATGTTGACTTATTATTTGATTTTCCAAAAAACAAATTAAGATATACCAAATCCAAGATTTTGGTAAAAGTCAACCATCACTTTTCAACTTGTGTGAAAAACAAGTTTCCAACCACCCACCAAATTCCATAAACTTAAAGTTGATTAAAGTGACTAGGTGATGTGACTTGTGGGCCCCATTTGATTCAAAATCCGAGTGGGCCCGCAATACATCCCGGGCTCGGGTTCTCTAATTCCGAATTAACAAACTTTCCGTTGCGATGTAATTAAATCAAATTTAATTAAATAATTATGCCTAGCAAAATTACTATTGACGTCACTAGTGAATTAATTCTAAATTAACTCGTTCGCCCGAATTAAAATCTAACTTTAATTCCGCGTCGAAATCTAATTTCGTATAATATATCAAATATATTATTTTATCGATTAATTCCAAATTAATCATTTCTCTCTATTTAAATAGAATTTTATCCCAGACAAAAATCTCTGTAATTAATCATATATTAATTTTCTCTCTCTTATAATTAATCCTAGGTTAATTATGTGCGAGTCATACGTCATCGATGAATCTTCGGGAAGTGACCATAAGATCCCTGGATATGTTGGCAGTAAATCCGATCGTCGCAAGTATGAATCTTCGGAATCTTCCATCTTGACATCACACCCAATACACTACGATTCTCAAAATACCCAGAAGAGGCGTACACAGAACATGTTAAAGCCCTGGACGACCAAAACCAAAGTATATTGATTGTCGCAAGTATTAGCGATGCAAGTCTCAGGTTAAGACTAAATACACCTACCCTGATTCGGACTTCCATAGACACATAGTCATACTACCAATGGAATTCCGAGGGGTCTATCCAGAGCGAAGCTGTTTCCGTACCATCGGTAAACACAACCTCCTATCACACTTGCATAAGTATCCAATACTTAAATATATGAGAACTATGTCGTTATTCTCCCATAACACGCACAAGTGCAATACTAGTCTATTCCGCATTATCGATGTCCAATCTCGATAATACTACGACTATGGATGTTTTAATGATTAAACCTTAGTGGAATAATATTGTCTTATATCTTTTTAATCTGGAACTAATTATATGGACTTTTATCATTTATATATCCCGGTAATCCAATTACAAATGATAAAAGAGCAATTTCCTTTGTCACATAGTTAATTTGTACAACAACACCATGTTCTGTACAAATAGTGATGTTATGGATCATAATTGTCCAACCATCTCCCACTTGGCCTATAGCCAATCACTCAAATGTCCTACACCTGAACTATGTACGGTTCGCTCAAACTTCTGCTGATAAAAAGCTTTCGTTAGCAGATTTGCAAAATTATCATCTGATGCGATTTATTCGATCATCATATCGCCACGATTTATGATCTGAACGAATCAGATGAATAGTTGAAGTATATACTTGGATCATTGATGAGACCATTAATTCTTTAGCCTGTGTTGTAGCCTAGCTCAGCTTCTAATAGAGCTACTCCTAATCCAATTAGGATAATATAGATCCAAAGTGTTTCTATTGATGCCTCAGCTGCAGCAATATTCCGCTTTTGTTGTTTATTCGGCAACAGTATCTTGATTGGAAGATTTCCGTTATTCAAACTATATAGTACCTTTAATATGACTTATTGTCATTATTGTTGGTTTGGAAACTTCCAGCAGTGAACCCAGTCACTTCAAGTTCTCCTTCTCCATAGCTTAAGAAAGCATCCTTAGTTCATCTAAGATACTTAAGGATGTTCTTAATATCAATCCAGTGACTTTTACTTGGATTGGCCTGATTGTGACTCCATATGCTCAAAGCATATGAGACATCAGGTCGCGTACATTTATTTCAATGAACGAGTTCTCGGAGAGTGCCAACAACTTTTAGATCTATCATAGTAGATCTTTATTCCTAGAATAAAGGTTGTCTCCCCAAGTAGCCTACGGAGAATTTTTCATGAAAGCCAAGCTTTCACCGATTGTATTATGGGAATATCATTTCCAAGAAATGATATATCATAATTATGTAGGACAATCACTGTCAGTGCGCTCCCACTAACCTCCTCATATATACACAAGAATCATATTCGTTTTGAATTAAATCATACACCATTATGATTACATCAAAATGATAGTTCCAAGAACACAATGCTTGCTTCAATCCATAAATGGATCGAATTAACTTGCAAGCCTTGTTTGCTTGTTTAGGTACAAAAAAAACCGTCGGGATGTTGTAAACATCCTCCAAAAGGTTTCCATTTAAGGAAAGCGATTTTGACGTTCAGCTACCATATTTCATGAATGAAACATGCAGCATTAGCAAGCATTATCCAAATGGATTTAACCATGGCAACAAGTAAAAGGTTTCATCGTAATCGACACAATGTTGATAACGATACCTTTTCGCTACAAGCCTAGCTTTGTACGTTGGTATGTTGCCATCCATGTTTGTCTTCCTTGAAGACTTATATGGTACCAATAGGCACAATACCTTCCGGTACAACAACCAGTGTCCTAACTTGTTTGGTATACATGGAATCCATTTCGGACATCATGGCACTTTGCCATAATTGGGAGTCGATACCTTGTATCACTTCCTCATACGTAGTCGATTTGTTTTCCTCAATAAGATTGACATCTTTACGAGGTGAGATCAGAAACCCATACCTCCCATGTTGTTTTTTGACTCTCTCTGACTTACGTGGTTCTTATGTATTCGAAGATTGTGGTACAGTTTCATCCCTGATGAACTGTTTGTGTTCCATTAAGGAATCGGTGTCTGGAACAGTATTACTCTGATTTTCATCGAGTTTTACTTTTCTCCCACTTACCACTGCATATAGGTATTCCTCTTAGGAAAACCGTATTGAGAGCAACAATTACATTGTTCTCTTGTGAGTTGTATAAGTACTATACTTTGGTTTCCCTAGGATAACCTACAATTTGGCACTTATCCGATTTAGGCTCTAGTTTGGTATCATCCAAAGATATGCCTAGCATTCCCAAATCTTCAGGAATGAGAAAACCCTGTTTCATTCTTGTTCATATCTAATATGAAGTCTATCAAACAGATTTTCATGGAACCTTATTCAAAACAAGTTTTGCACTGTTTAATGCATATCCCTTGAAGGAAAAATGGTAGCTTAGAGCGACTCATGATTAACCTTATCATGTCTAACAAAATTCGGTTTCTCCGTTTGGACACACCACTCAATTGAGGTGTTCCAGGAGGAGTCCATATTGAAAGAATATTATACTCTTTCAAGTAATTGAGAAACTTATTGCTTAAGTATTTTCCATTATAGTCTAACCGTGACGGTTTAATACTCTTGCCGATCTGTTTTTCTACTTCGTGTCGAAACTCTTTGAATTTATCAAAAGTTTCTGATTCGTGTTTCAAAAGAAACACATAACCATAACGTGATGCCACATCCGTAAAGGTTACGAAGTGTTCATATCCACCTCTAGCCTAGCTAGATATGGGCCCACTTACATCACTATGAATGAGGGCTAACAGATCGATGGCACTTGTACTTTTACCAAGTAAAAGGTGTTTTAGGCACTTTGCCTAATAAACTAGATTCGTAGACTTCATTTGATTAGAATCAAATCTGTCCTAGTACCCACTCTTCGAAAGTGTGGATATACGAGTTTTGTTAATGTGTCTCAGACAACAATTGCCACAAATAAGTCTCATCTGATTAATTCAGTTTGAGCTATTTGTCTGTCATGTTATACGTTTGAGATTCATTTATATTCAAAATATAAATATTGTTATTCACATCTAATGTGCTTATCTCAATATCATCTTTATAAAATAAAACACTTTAGTGTTCTAGAATATAAAGGTATACCGGCAACGAGTTATACTCTGATATAGAGATAATGTTTCTAGTCAAACTAGGTACATTTTAACAGTTTCCTAATTTAAGTACATACCCGAAGGGTAGTTCCTAAACTTAGGTTTCTATGGTTAAAACAGTGACTCTCATCTCGTTTCTGATTCGCAGATCAATCTCAACTGAAGTCAGTATCCTGCTAATCAGCAGATTCCGCACATCCGTACATATCTTATGTACCACATCTAGTATCAAAAATCCAATTTTGGAACTAATAGTGAACATGTTTATGACAAACATACTTGAAGTTGGAACCTTGCCCCGCCTTCACTTCCTTCATGTTTGCCTTGTCCATACGGCAGTCACGCATCCAGTGACCCCGTTTTCCACAGTTTAGGCAGACATCTTGGGATATGTCCTTTTTCTTCCTAGAAGACTTGTGATGATTTTGCCTTTGCCCATTTTAGAAGCTCTTGCTCTGCCTCATTGAGCATAGCCGTCAACTGTCCAAGAGTTTATTCTTGGTTCATAATGAACCTGCCCCAGCTTTCGGGTAGAGACTATAAGATCAAATCTTTGGTAGTCTCGGCCACGTAGGTAATGCCCAGCTAACCTAGCTGATCGATGTCAGCAATCATCTGCGACACCTAGTGCTCGACAAATTTACCCTCTGACATACACGAGCTAAAGAGCTTCCTATGCAATTTGTACTTCTAAGATCTAAGAATAGATCTATGAAGATCTTTAATTTCAACATCATGGTATAAGGATCTAATCCTTAATTCTGACGACAGAATTAAAGTGTCATTGCAGCAAGCATAAATGATTGAGCACTAAAGTTATCATCACCATAAGTTATCCAAAACTCATGCTCCACTATTTGCTCAACTCCGGGCTCAGGCCCAAGAGGTTTCTCTATCAAATAGAGTAATTTCTTAGTTTCCAGGACTATCCTGAGGTTTCATTCCCTATCTGAAAATTAAAGCCGCTTAAAGACATTTTCACCCAGGATTATGTTCTAAACGCTAATCTTTCAGTTATCTTGATTTCAATAGTCCAACTATCCAATCAAAGATTTCGGGTACAATTAAATATAATGATTACTATAGTCTAACTATATAATCAACTATAATTTGATTGGTTAAATTCAAATATATTGATTACTATAATCCAATTATATAATCAACTATAATTTGAAGTAGTTTGAATACATTCCAACTGTTCAATTTAAAAAAACAATTAAATATTAGTCCAACTAATATATATTTAAATTAATAATGTCGAAAAATGAAATGAGCGCGTATTGGCAAGTATCTAAACGAAATTGCAAATTTAATACTTGCCTCCCACTATTTTTCGGTGAGCCTCTAACCCTCTGTTGAGTACCAGGGAAACCTAGTTTCCTAGTGGGCTAGGATCCCGTTAAATAACACACAACCTTGAGTTTGGCCAACAAGCTGTATGATATTTAATTAGGTAGATCTCTAAGATCAATTGGATCTAATCCAATTCCTCGATCCAGTAGGTGGACATCCAAGTCCGAAACATATATCTTATATATGCCAATATATCTGATATATTCCCTAACCTTTTTCCTCTGAATAAACTAAGCCTTGGCTTTGGCACAACAAACTTAATGATTCCAGTTAAGCGGGACCCATTGACCTTGGAAAGCTTCGTAATCGATGTCGATGGACAAGAAGTGATCTTGACTTTGGCCAACAAATCACAACTTGGACAAGACATGCGATATGGAACAAAGCCTTCATGATTCAAACACATCCGCGATGGACAAAGGTCTTGACTTTGGCCAACTAACCAGTGCCAATCTTGGATCTTGAGAATGAATCATTCAATGGAAGGAAAACGTTTAATATTTGTTGAGGGTTTTTCACGTAATTGGCAACCAATTAATTATCTTTG
The DNA here is from genome assembly GCA_019454045.1 of Zanthoxylum bungeanum. Lineage (NCBI taxonomy): Eukaryota > Viridiplantae > Streptophyta > Magnoliopsida > Sapindales > Rutaceae > Zanthoxylum > Zanthoxylum bungeanum. The sequence continues at coordinate 83,567 of SKCR01025349.1, read as the reverse complement.
ATTAGGTCTCATCATACACCCTTAAACATGCATTCTAAAAGAATAATAAGGCGCGATAAATAAATTAATAATGATATGCGGATGGATATTTAAAACATTTTGTTCCTAGAACAAATCTCTCTCTTTCCTCTCTCGCGCTAGCAAAAATCTTACTTCTACCCAATTACATAACACTTCTAAAGAAACCTCATTTACATTGAGGGGAATAGGTGAGAAGAGAAATACAAAGAGTCAAGAGGTAATAGGCTGGACACGCAGGTCCAATTTAATAAATTCTAATTTTATTACAACAATTTCCAAAATTGCCCTCACCCATCTAATATCCATCCGATATACATTATTCATACATCACATCCATGTATTCACACAAAGCATATTATCAATCAATCTAATCCAATTAATTAATCTGAAATTAATGACCATCCAATGTTCAAACAACGATTTGATTTGCGCGAGTCCAACTCGTTTTAAGAATACGTACTCAAAGTAACATATCCCATGCATTTTAAACATATCCAATTGTCTAAAATTCAAAATCACCAAGAGCTTAGGGTTTCTATCCATTCGGCCAAGGCATACAAATTGGGAAAAATTAATCCTATCAAATTTTCACAATTCCAATAATGTACAAATCCAATTTAACATTATTCAACCTCAACCAAATCATCAATTTGAAGAAATCATGCTCAAATCACAAAAGCCCCAAATTAACTTAAGAACCCTAAATTTTCAATTTCATGCTTAATCATGGCTCTGATACCATTGTTGGGTTTTCTAGGTCAAACCAAGATCAAATTAAGCGATGAAATGTGCGAATACAACAAAGTAAAGTAGCAAAAATACTCATTTTGATCGACTTTTGGATGCGATGAACACAAAAATTTCATCATGAGTTTCGGCCAAGCCCTCAATGGTTGTCCTCATTGTGTTGTTCTTCAAGCTCCAAGCTTTGAGAATGATTCCATGCTCATGAATGAGTTTCCTTTTCACCTTTGTAAGACTCCTTGGATGTGCTAGCATCATTGAAAAATTGCAACAATTTTTCTATTTCCCCTTGTGTAACTCTCGGCCATGAGAGAAAAAAGGAGAAGGAGAGAAAAAAGGCACAATGCCGTGAGAGGGAGAGAGGAGAAAAGAAAGAGTGTGTTTTTGAGAGAGAGAGATATGAGATAAGAAAAATGAAAATGTTGACTTATTATTTGATTTTCCAAAAAACAAATTAAGATATACCAAATCCAAGATTTTGGTAAAAGTCATCCATCACTTTTCAACTTGTGTGAAAAATAAGTTTCCAACCACCTACCAAATTCCATCAACTTAAAGTTGATTAAAGTGACTAGGTGATGTGACTTGTGGGCCCCACTTGATTCAAAATCCGAGTGGGCCCGCAATACATCCCAGGCTCGGGTTCTCTTTTCCGAATTAACGAACTTTCCGTTGCGACGTAATTAAATCAAATTTAATTAAATAATTATGCCTAACAAAATTACTATTCACGTCGCTAGCGAATTAATTCTAAATTAACTCGTTCGCCCAAATTAAAATCTAACTTTAATTCCGCGTCGAAATCTAATTTTGTATAATATATCAAATATATTATTTTATCGATTAATTCCAAATTAATCATTTCTCTCTCTTTAAATAGAATTTTATCCCAGATAAAATATCTCTGTAATTAATCCTAGATTAATTTTCCCTCTCTTATAATTAATCCTAGATTAATTATGCGCGAGTCATACGTCATCGGTGAATCTTCGGGAAGCGACCAATGAGATCCATGGATATGTTGGCAGTAAATCCGGTAGTCGGACTATCCGAACACGTACGTACCAAGTACTATGTTTTTACCGATTTACAAGACATGGTTGGCTTCTAGCAAAGCACCGTGCCTACCCAATTCTCCAGAAATATTCTTAAAGGAATATATATTATGTATCTGGCGTAGTATATGTAGTATTGCGTATTGCGATCCAGTATCAGATGTCAAGTGCTATGCCTGGGGCTGGAATTGTGTCTGCCTTGTACGAAGCACATATCGGATCTCTGGTAACTAGTCTCTATAATCGGATAAACATGACCTAGTCATATTATCCCGATAGCTGCAGCATACAAGAGTACATGTTCTGTATCCTACGTGACCATGTTCTCCATAGGACTGGAGTGATACTTCCATCTTGACATCACACCCAATACACTACGATTCTCAATATACCCAGAAGAGGCGTACACAGAACCTGTTAAAGCCCTGGACTACCAAAACCAAATTATATTGATTTTCGTAAGTATTAGCGATGCAAGTCTCAAGTTAAGACCAAATACATCTACCCTGATTCGGACTTCCATAGACAAATAGTCATACTACCAATGGAATTCCGAGGGGTCTATCCAGAGCGAAGCTGTTTCCGTACCATCGGTAAACACAACCTCCTATCACACTTTCATAAGTATCCAATACTTAAATATATGAGAACTATGTCGTTATGCTCCCATAACACGCACAAGTGCAATATTAGTCTATTCCGCATTATCGATGTCCAATCTTGATAATACTACGACTAGGGATGTTTTAATGATTAAACCTTAGTGGATTAATATTGTCTCATATCTTATTAATCCGGAACTAATCATATGGACTTTTATCATTTATATATCCCGATTATCCAATTACAAATGATAAAAAAGTAATTTCCTTTGTCACATAGTTAATTTGTACAACAATACCATGTTCTGTACAAATAGTGATGTTATAGGTCATAATTGTCCTACAGGACCGACCGGCTACCCTCTGTCGAAATGAGCTTGTTTTGTTCATTGTCTGATCTACGCACGCGATTTGGACACTGGGCGCTTGTTATGTTTCGTTTAGTTGAGTTTATATTGGACTCTTGATATAGATTTACGATGATGATGAATTTCGAAATTGATTTTGTTTGCAGTAAAAAAGTTTTTCAAATGTATTTTCGAGAAGATTTTTTAAAAAATAAAAATAAAAATTGTTTTACATTTTCTATTTTAATGATGTCAGAAATTGGCAGATTTTAGACTATCACCATCATAAGAGCTTCTGACTATGACGATGGATGTATTTGTTGGTATAAAAATTTACGTTCGTTATAGGAATACGTATGTATGTCTATAGTTTAGTCTTGGATCTTTTGAATATTGTGATGGTTATGTATGTTTTGTTGTCAGCCATACAAAGTTGTATGTGTGACTGGATATGTGCGTATGTAAGCTTTAATGTTGATAGCGTTTACATATATGATATGAAATGACATGATGTGAAATGAATGAGTTCCATTTCACAATGTGGATGAAATAGATAGTATGAAATTTGCATTATGTTTTCCGTTTTTGATACTGTATTTGACTGCCTGTAAAGAACTTGTGTTATGTTCCCCGTTTCTGATGATCAATGTGATTAACTGTATAGAAATCATGTTCGGATTTCTGTTTCTGTTGATGGATGAATTTGAAATAGTTTGAGCGAGTTCCTATGAATGAATGTGAATTGAAATAACAAGTTTTATGTGATTCTGGTATAAAATGTTTGATTCGATCTACTTTGCTTTGAAATAGCATGGTTTGTATTAATGTATGAAATATGTAACTTTTGATAATATGAAAATTGAGATAACTTTTCAATATTGATAAGATTGTAATGTACGCGTGTTTGATTCCGAATGATTGGACATAAGGACAGAGAAATTTCGAGGATGAAATTTTGATTAGAAAGAGAGAATGTAATATACCGAATTTTTCGGAATAGTTCTGGAAGGTGTCCGAATTAAAGTTAGTTTTGAAGCGAGATAATATTGGAAAATAAGAATTTATATGTTGGAAAATTGGAAGGAATATTTTTTAGTGAAGTTTCGTCGCATTAGAAAACGTGTGGTTTCGAGAACCGGTTACATGATTCCTGTTTATATCGTTATATATGGAAAAATTGTTGTTTCGGCTATAAAAATAGTAAACAAACTCCGATTGAATTGATTCTTGAACCATTGGACTCCTTTTATTGAGAAGAACAACTTTCATGTTGATCATGTTTTGAAATTTACACCCGACGGGCTTCCAAAATGCAAGTTTCCGAGAAAGCTGATTGTGGCGATCTAGCCGTAATTTCACGGGGTCAAAATGTAATTTCCAAAAAACTTTTTATATAAATACCTTGAAGTTTCTTTTATTTACGAAAAATACATAACTCCTTAAGCCTCCCTCGCTCAACCCCCCATCCCCAAAAATGGTGTGGAGAACCCCTGGTCGCGTCGGCGGCCTGGCAGCCGTCGTCGGCCGAAGCGATGGGCCAGAGGGGTGCGTCGGCCACCCCTCCGTTTTGTGGGGGCCGGCTGCCGCCCCAGGCCGCGACCGAAGGCGAGAAAATGAAAGAAATATGCAAGAATTTAGGTTTTCCGATCTCGGTCCGTTGCTTCGTTTCACGGCCTGAACCGTTCGTCAAATCGAAGCTCTCAGAGAGTACTACAAGTTGGCAGTGAATGTTTTTCCATTTCTTACATGGTTGCACGTAAAATGAGGAAGAAAGCGGCGGTGAACAGTAACCTCTAAATGAACAGTAGTTTGATCAAAATTTCATCGATTCAAGCGCGTTCGTGGGATCGTTAGGTGCCCTCAAAATCTAAATTTGAATAGCACCTGGATTACGTGAAGCCAAGTAAGTTACCCATGTGATGAGTACTTGAATTGTTTATTTGTATTTAACTATAAATAGAGATAATTGAAATGTTTAGGTTATAACAAGGATAGCTAAGAAGTGGTTTTGAGGACAAAGTTCGATTGTAGTTAAGTTAATCGACCACCACAGGTATAATTTGAGTATATAAGATCGGTAAATGGAATAAGTTATGATTTCTGAATTTTTATAAGCATGTGTATGTGTACGTTATTTGGATAAATTCATTTTTAACTAATACATACAATTTGTCGATGTGGTATTTGTGTTACACCCCGGTAACCCCGACGACTGCTAAATTATGGGTTGCATAATATATGATGAAAATTATGTTCAAGCATAAATGGACTCATGAAAATACTTTTTAGACATTCGACAAATCTCTCGCAGTTCCGACATGGAACTCATTCCAAGATTAAGTCCGGACAGCCCGTGGTATTTGGGCCGTAATATTTTCATACAAACTTTGATTTTTAAGAATTGTATATCGTCGAAAAGCTAAGAACGAGATCAACAACTTCCGCGTTGAATATTTTTCCAAATTCAAATCCAAAATAGGTAAAACCTGCAGTTCAAAAATTCATATGAATAGTACCCATGGACCTATATAGAGAATTCTCAAAGTTTCTTCTTTTAAATCGTTTACAATTAGCTCCTAGTATAAAAGGGAAAATTATTCTAGCATCCCTCTTTTGATAGAAAGAAAGAAAACGTGAGAAAGAAAAAAATGAGAAGCAAGAAGGGAAATGGAGAGGGGAAAATCATTTTCCACAAAAAATAAAAGGGTAATAAAAAACAATTCAATCCACCACAAGCCTAGGAAGAAGAAAATGGAGCTTGAAGGCTCTAATTGTGAAGAAAGAATTTAATTCAAGATCAGTGCATGAACCACAATCTCCTAAGCCGAAGTAAAATAATGCCAGCCAGATTTCAAATCAGTGAGTGGACACTCTCTTTCTAAATTGACTTTTCATTTATATTATTTTAAGTAAAGACTTATTTTTACGTACATAGGGCGTTAGCCGATTTTATTATAGTTATTTCTTGAAAGAGAATGTTTTAATAAGTATGATTTCATGATTTTTGTAGGCATGAAGGAAAAACCCACCTTAGGCTGTAACTTATGGAATTGACGGATAACATGTGCACATGTATAGCAGAACTGGGGCGACAGAGATACGTAACGACCTCAGATCCTAGATTCAGGGCTAGGGAGACGGCGATACATAACGCTCATAGACCCTAGTTTCAGGGTCATGTAGTAGCATGGATCAACACTCATGGCTCTAGTTTAGTGGCTTGGGGGATGGCGATACGTAATGCCCCAAGACCACTAGTTAGGCCTATGTAGGGACGACGATACGTAACGCCCCCATGCGTCAGGTTTTCAACAGATATTCAGATACAGATTTTTCAGAAACATATTTTCAGAAACGAATTTTCAGAGACACACTTACATAAAATATGGGTTTAAGAAATTATTTTATGAGAATTTCATAGATTTACAGACCAAAAGTAGTATTCGGAAAATTTTTCCAGAAAGAAAAATATTTTCAGATAATGAAAGAGATTTCAGAAGAGATAATTTGAGTTGAATTTGGTTTTAAAACCAAGAATTTTCAAAAAATCATTTTAGTTCTTATTTTAAATTGTCCACTCACTAGGTCTTTCAAACGATCTAACCCCCACTCCCAATGTTTTCGTTTTGCAGGTTACACGGAGGACGAGCTCGAGAAGATGGATACTGACGGCAGTCAGTAGGGTGTTGAGTGCACTAGGTCAAGTCAAAGGGAGAGAGTTCAGTAAGAGTCAAAGTGAAGCCATGTAATAGTTATTGGTATTGCATCGGTCATTGTGTAAAGTTAAAATATTTATGAATAAAGTTGTAAAGGTAAGTATTATTGGGTATACAGTTATCAGTATTGAGTTGCATTTCATGTTGTTGAGTCAGGGCAATGGTCTCTATAAATGAGTCAGTAATTTGAAATGAGTTTAGTAATGATGATCACAGTCAGATAGTCAAAGGCTCAGGGGGATAGGTCAACCTACTCCATGCCGGTAGCATCTCTTGGAGGGGGATGTTACAAAGATGGTATCATAGTATGGTCTAGTGAGTCAGTAAATACATTGGGTAGAGTGTTGGGGTTTTGTATACCTAGAATGCCCGGGATACTAGTATTCGAGGCACTACCTCTCCAGTATTTGATCCTAGTGTATGTCCTCAAGTCCTATAGACAGGTTAGTAAGAATTCCCAGAGTTATCTGAATTCTCTTCCTAGTAAAAGTAACCACAATCCTTGTTCTAGCTAAGGATTCTTCTGTAATTATCCTGGCCTATTTGCGGAAGTTCAAGACAAGTTATGAGGATAGATAGTAAGGTTCTGAAATATTCACTTAAGGGAGTGGAAAGAGAAGGCTATAAGAAAAGTAAGGATTGATGCATATATGTTTAAGTAACCGAAGTAATAAGAGATAGAGATGCAAAATCAGAAAGACAAGGAAGTTCTGGAACTCATAGTAGTAAAAATGAACATAGAAAGCTTGTGCAAGAGTAAAATGTTGAGTAGACCTGGGTAAGATTCCTCCATTCCTTAGAAAATTCTTTCAAACGGATCCAATAGCCTTCAAATATCTTGTAGAGATAGGAAATTCCCCAAATAACGAAGAATAGTCAGAAAGATAAAAGAAGCAAGAAATTTGATTTTGTTAGGGAAGTCCCAATAGACACGAGATACCAAAAAGAACGTAGAGATTCTAGACACCCAAATCCAGATTCCAACCACTCATTAATACTAGTCAAGGAAACTGTCCTAAAGGAGTCTATCTCATACCTATCTTACATGAGTAATAGACTCTATCAGGGCACAAAGTACCAGAATAAGGACATCGATATCCGTCGAGATGCAGATTCTTGTCTCATCCTTTACTAGCATAGATAAAGATAATCGTAAAAAGCCCAGTACCCATAATACGATACCCTAAGACAAAAACAGAGAACACTGAAAGATAAATTACCCAGAAAATGAACAATAAGGCTTTTAAGGCTAAAGAAGGGAGAACTCGGCATAGACCAAGATTGGCAAGTTGCAGTACTAGTAAGAACCTATAGATCAGACCAATGCCAGTAGGAATCCGTATGAGTTTAAAAAGACAGACCCGTGAGATCGGAGATACTCAGGAGTTAGCAAGAGTACCCGTATGAACAGTAGGATTAAATGGCATAGCCATATCCTATAACAAGAATAGAGAGCAAAGGTCTAGAAGTAACCCATAAGAAGGAACCACCACTAGCCTTGGTAGCACGGCTTAGAGCCAATAGATAGGATATGGAAACAATAAAGAATGATAAGAAAGTTCAGTACATACAGACACATAGATAACATAGCGTGAAAGCAGTAACATAAATGGAAACCTCAGCATAGTTGATAAAAGTTGTGGAAACCTTAAGACTTGGAGTAGAGGATGCAGATTCTAACAAAATGAGCGATAACCCTTCTTTCCAGTAGCCCCGACCCTAGTAAGTGAATAGACACCCAATCAGACCATAGTTGAACTTAGACAATTAACAGAAACATGTATTTTCATATATATAAAGAATGCATGTATAACCCCTCAATTTAGAGCCCAGTTAGGATATGAATAAGCAAATAAAAGAATCTGACAGGATAGACAGATCACGAGATAATATGATAGTGGAATCAAGAAGTTCAACAGAATCTAGACAAGAATCATAAGATAGAATAATCTGAAGTTACTGTAAGTATAGCCATTCTAGAGGAGATAACCTACCCTATCGTAAAACTAAGAGCCTTCAAGGAAGTAAAGACTCAGAAGAGTACGAAACCAGAGAGAGAAATTCTTAGGAATAAGATATACGACTTATAGAGATCCCTATTATTCTAGAATAGGAGAACTAGTAAGAGAGTAGCACCCGAACCAGAAGTATTCGTGGTGGTACCATAACATGTCGAAGAATATGGAGTTCTAGAAAAGAAATGAATTAAGAGATTTAAGGAATTGAGATAAGTAAGAGTTCTAAGTAACTAAGCTAAAATTCAAAGGGAGGAATAAAAAATAGAGAATGGTAGGATTTTGAGAGAACATGAACCTTAAGGAGGTGATAAGCGGAAAATATATCAATATTTACCGCCCATTTTACTTAATATTTTGTATAGTTTCTCGCATTTTATGAACGTTTTTATATGTTTTAGTTTATTTTAAAGATAAAATAAAATCGGGACTAAATGGAATCAATCAGGACTAAATATGGAACAAATAAGGGCAAAAACTGGACTTGACATTTGGATTTTGAAGGTTGGAAACTTGAAATGATGTTCTAACGAAGTACAATTTCGAAAATTTCAGCTTTGCGCAATTGTCGTATTTTGGCCATAACTTTCTACTCCAATATCAGATTGAGGTGATTCAAGTTCCAGATTAAAGAAGACTCAAAGATTGACAACTTGTTCATAATAATTTCTAATTCTGAATGTTTCATGACCGAAATTGATAAAAAAATTTGAAAGTGTTTTATATGTAATTAATAAAGTCATTTTCATAACCAAAAAAAAAAAAAAAATTATTAAAATTATCAAACTTCCACAAAAAATGCTTGCATGTTTGCTGGAGGATTTGGTGCCATGTTTTGTGTCATGTTTGGTGTCATGTTTGGTGGAAACATTGGTGGAGAAATTTGTGGAGAAATTAGTGGCGATAAATTTTTTCCTATAAATACCAAGCCATTGTTGGACAATTGTGACCGATAGCATCATTATTTGTAAAAGACATTGTGGTTTTTGTACAAATTAACTATGTGACAAATGAAAATGCTATTTTATCATTTTGTAATTAGATTACTTGAATATATAAATGATAAAAGTCCTTATGATTAGTTGCGGATTAATAAGATATGAGACAGTATCAATCCACGAAAGGTTTAATCATTAAATATCCCTAGTCGTAGTATTATCGGGACTGGACATCGATAATACGGAATATACTAGTAATGCACTTGTGATGGTTATGGAATCTTAACGGCGTAGTTCTCATATATTTAAGTATTGGATACTTATGCAAGTGTGATAGGAGGTTGTGTTTACCGATGGTACAGAAACAGCTTCGCTCTGGATAGACCCATCGGAATCCCATTGGTAGTATGACTATGTCTCCAAGGGAATCCGAATCAGGGTAGGTGTGTTTGGTCTTAACCTGAGACTTGCATCGCTAATACTTGCGACAATCAGTACGCTTTGGTTTTGGTCATCCAGGACTTTAACAGGTTTTGTGTACGCCGCTTCTGGGTTTACTTAGAATCGTAGTGTATTGGATGTGATGTCAAGAAGGAAGTATCACTTCAGTCATATAGAGATGATGATCATGCAGGGATACAGAACTGGTACTCTAATATGTTGCAACTATCGGGATAATATGACACGGTCATGATTATCCGATTAAAGAGACTAGTTGCCTGTGATCTGATATATGCTTCGTACGGGGCAGACACAATTCCAGCCTCAGGCCTAGCATGTGACATCTGATACTGGATCGTAATATGCAATACTTGGTATACTACGCTTGATATAGATTATATATTCCGTAGAAGAATATTTCTGGAGAATTGGGTAGGCACGGTGTTTTGCTAGAAGCCAATCATGTCTTGTAAATCGGTAAGAATGTGGTATCGGGTACGCACGTATTCGGATAGTCTGATAACTGTATTTACTGCCAACATATCCAGAGATCTCTTGGGTCGCATCCCAAAGATTCACCGATGATGTTTGACTCGAACAGAATTAATCTAGGATTAATTATGGGAAAGAAAATTAATCTGGGATTAATTGCAGCAAGAATTTATCCGGGATAAAATTCGATTAGAAGAGAGAGAACGATTAATTTGGAATTAATCGATTAAATAATATATTTGATATATTAAATGAAATTAGATTTCAAAGCCGAATTAAAATTGGATTTTAATTCGAGTGAACGAATTAATTTAGAATTAATTCGCGAGCGACTTTCGTAATAATTTTTACGAGGCATTATTATTTAATTAAATTGGATTTAATTACGTCGCGATGGAAATTTGTTTAATCGAATTAAGCGAACCCGAGCCCGAAGTGTGTGGAGCAAGCCACTTGAATTTTGAATTAAAGTGGGTCCCACCAACTTACATCACATGTCTATCAAGTGTCAATTTGAGTGATGTAAGTGGTTGGAGGCATTAAATGCATTTTCCCTCCAAAACCTTTTGCTTGGCATTTGGTAAAACGATATACACACTTTTGTGCGTTGACTTGGTCATAATATGTTTTAGAAAACAAAAATTACAAAATCTCTTTCTTCCTCCCTCTTGTGGCCGTGACTTGCTCTCCTCCAAAGGAAATTTTTGTTGCAAAAATTTCCATAGCTATCACTTAAAGAGTTTGACAAAGGTGATATGGATACTTACCTTAGAGTTGGATCTCTCATTCAAAGCTTGGAGCTTCAACAAAGGAAAGAAATTTTTATATTTCATACATCCATTTCAACCGTTCAATGTAAGTAAATTTCCGCAACTTCTTTGAACATTCACACACTCAAATCATGACTTAGAAGATCCTTGGCATGTTCTATGAACTCAACAATGGTATCAGAGCCGGTTTTAAGCATGATTTTTTTAGGGTTTATGGACTTTATTTGGGGTTTTTGTGTTTGGAAGCATGATTTCTTCAAATTAGTTGTTTGGTTATGCTTAGATTATGATAACTTAGAGTTATGCATGATTAGATTTGAGAAAAATTAATTGGATAAATTTTCCCTAAATTACATAGCTTGGCCGAATATGCCCTAATTGTGTATCATGGTGATTTTTGATTATTTAGACCATTGGATGTGTTTAATGCATGATGAGTATATTGATTGTTGATTTAATTAGATTAAAATCAAAATTGGATATAATTTATGCATATTTCCGTGAATTAAGAAGCATGGATTAGATTGATTTTGCTTCAATTGTGTTGGACATGAATTGAATTTGTTAAAGCATGATTAATTAGATAAATTTGTGTTTTGGAAATATTAATTTAACTAATTAATTGTGGCTAATACACTTTAAAAAAAATTAATGTGAAATTTGGAATTTTGTATTAATTAAAATTAGTCTTTAATTTTGAATTGGGCTAATATTGTTGTATTTGGGCTTAATGGGCTTGGTTGGGCCAAGTTGGTTTAGGACAATTGGATTTGATCCAAATTGGGCCTACAACTATTTCATAAAGTCCAAATAGAATAATTAGGCCTTTAAATATTTAATTGGGCCTAATGGGCCAAAATTAAATTTATGGCAAATAGGGTGATTCCTTAATTGGGCCTTGGCATTTGGGTTTGATCCATATTGGCCAAAGCCCATGCCTTAAGAATTAATTAAAAACCGATTGGACTTTAATTAAATTGACATTGGATGTTAATTGGGCCTTTGAGACCCATTAAGATTAGATTTAGAATCTAAGTCTAAAAGGCACAAATATAAGTGTAATTATCTAATTTGGAATTAAATTAGAATTAATATTGAATACAAATTAAATCGGATTTAAAATTGTAGTTCGATATAATTCAAGAATATGTACTTTGAGTACTTATTCTTAAAACGAGTTGGACTCGCGCAAATCAAATCGTTGTTTGAACATTGGATGGTCATTAATTCAAAGATTAATTAATTGGATTAGATTATTTGAATAACATGCTTTGTGTGAATACATGGATGTATTGTATGAATAATGTATATCGGATGGATAATAGATGGGTAAGGGCAATTTTGGAAATTGTTGTAATAAATTTAGAATTTATTAAATTGGACCTGCGTGTCCAACCTTTTATCTCTTGACTCTTTGTACTTCTCTTCTCACCAATTCCCCTCAATGTAAATGAGGTTTCTTTACTGTATTATGTAATTAGGTAGAAGTAAGAATAGTGCTAGAGAGGAAATGGAGAGATTTATTCTAGGAATAATTTGTTGAATATCCATCCGCATATCATTATTATTTAATTTCGCGCCTTATTATGCTTTTAGAATGCATGCTTAAGGGTGTATGATGAGACCTAATCAAAGATAATAAATTGGTTGCCAATTTACGCGAAAAAACCCTCAAACAAATATTAAGCGATTTCCTTCCATTGAGTGGTTCTCTCTCAAGATCCAAGATTGGCATTGGTTTGTTGGCCAAATTCAAGATCAATGTCCATCGCGGATGTGTTTGAACCACGAAAGCTTTGTTCCATATCGCATGTCTTGGGCAAGTTGTGACTTGTTGGCCAAAGTCAAGGTCACTTCTTGTTCATCGACTGGATTACGAAGCTTTCCCACCGTCAATGGGTCCCGCTTAACTGGAATCATTAAGCTTGTTGAGCCAAAGCCAAGGCTTAGTTGATTCAGAGGAAAAGGTTAGGAAATATATTGGATATATTGGTATATATATTGTATATATGTTTCGGACTTAGAGGTCCACCTACCGAATCTAGGAATTGGATGGGATCCAATTGATCTTAGAGATCTACCTGGTTAAATATCATACAGCTTGTTGGCCAAAGTCAAGGTTGTGTGTTATTTAACGGGATCCTAACCCACTAGGAAACTAGGTTTCCCGAGTACTCAACAGATGGTTAGAGGCTCGCCGAAAAATAGTGGGAGGCCAGTATTGAATTTGTAATTTCGTTCAAATACTTGCCAAATACGCGCTTTCAAATTATTTTCGTCATTTTATATATTTATATCAGTTGGACTAATATTTTATTATTTTATGTAACAGTTGGACTGTACCCAAAATCGTTAATTCAATAGTTAGACTATTGCAATTAAGATGGCCGGAAAGATCAACGTTAGGGACATTATCATGGGCAAAAATTTCTTTAATGGTGCGAACTTTCCTGACTGGGATATGAACCTCAGGATTGTCCTGGGGGCTGAGAAGATGCTCTATACAATAAAGAGACCTATCGGGCCTAAGGCCGGAATTGAGCAGCCACTTGAGCTTGAGCTTTGGAAGACTCACGGTGATGACAACTCAACTGCTCAATCCGTCATGCTCGCTGCAATGACCCCTCAATTTCATCGCCAGAATAATGGATTGGATCCCTATACTATGATGTTGAAATTGAAGGACCTTCACCGATCTAACCTTATATCGCAGAGGTATGAATTGCAGAAGAAGCTCTTTCGCTCTCGAATGTCATAGGGTACATCTGTCGAGCACCATGTGTCACAGATGATTGCTGACATCGAATAGCTGGGACAGCTAGGCATAGTCTTCGAGGCTGAGACTTCAATAGATTTGATCTTACAGTCTCTTCCTGACAGCTGGAACGGGTTCATCATGAACTACAATATGATGAACCAAGATCATACTCTTGGAGAGTTGATGGCAATGCTGCGAGAATCAGAAAAAGAGCTTTTGAAGGGCAAAAAGCGCGAGCGCACTTGGCTTCGACATCTCAGTCTGTCAAGGCTTGGCCAAATGCTACTAGAGGCGTGAAGAAGAAGAAGAAGAGAAAGGGCAAGGCCAAATCATCAAAGTCTTATGGGAAGGCAAAGGACAAATCCCAAGATGTCTGCCTGCAGTGTGGCAAATAGGGTCACTGGAAGCGTGACTGCCGTGAGTACAAGGCTCACATGAAGGAAGTGAATGCGGGCAAGGCTCCGGCTTCAGGTATGTTTATTATAGAGATAAACATGTCTACTTCTAGTTTTAAAAATTGGATTTTTGATTCTGGTTGTGGTACTCATATATGTACTGATGTGCAGGATCTGCAGATTAGTAGGAGACTGGCTTCAGGAGAGATCGACCTCCGAGTTGGAAATGGGACTAGAGTCGCCGTTTTGGCTGTTGGGTCATATATTTTGGAACTGCCCTCGGGGCATGTACTTAATTTATCAGACTGCTATTATGTACCTAGTTTGACTAGAAATATTATATCTGTATCTTGTTTAACCCAATGTGGGTATACTTTTATATTCAGAAACACCAGGTGTTTTGTTTATAAAAATATTTTGAGATATGTAGTGCTGATGTTAATAATGGTCTTTATATTTTGAATATAAATCAATCTCAAACATATAAGATGACAAACAAAAGGCTTAAATTAAGTAACAAAGATGAAACTTATATGTGGCATTGTCGTCTGGGACACATAAACAAGACTCGTATATCCACGCTTTCGAAGAGTGGTTACTTGGATGGATTTGATCCAAATTCATATGACGTCTGTGAATCTTGTTTGTTAGGCAAAATGCCTAAAACACCTTTTAGCGGTAAAGGTGCACGTGCCACCGAACTGTTAGCCCTTGTTCATAGTGACGTATGTGGGCCCATGTCTAGCTAGGCTAGAGGTGGATATGAATACTTGATAACCTTTACGGATGATGCATCTCGTTATGGTTATGTGTATCTTATGAGACATAAGTCGGAAGCCTTTGAGAAATTCAAAGAGTTTCGACACGAAGTAGAAAAATAGACCGGCAAAAGTATTAAAACATTACGGTCGGACCGTGGTGGAGAATACTTTAGCAATGAGTTTCTTGATTACTTGAAATAGTATGGTATTCTTTCACAGTGGACTCCTCCGAGAACACCTCAATTAAATGGTGTGTCCGAACGGAGAAACCGAACTTTGTTGGACATGGTAAGGTCTATGATGAGTCGCACTGAGCTACCAATTTCCTTCTGGGGATATGCATTGAACAGTGCAATACTTATTTTGAATAAGGTTCCGTCAAAGTCTGTTGAACAGACGCAATATGAAATATGGACAGGAAAGAAACCGGGTTTCTCATTCCTGAAAATTTGGGGATGCTGGCCATACGTTAAACGTTTGGATGGTACCAAACTTGAACCCAAATCGGATAAGTGCCTATTTGTAGGTTATCTTAGGGAAACCAAAGGATATTACTTCTACCACCCACAAGAGAACAAGGTATTTGTTGCTCTACATACAGTTTTCCTCGAAAAGGAATTCCTAAATGCAGTGGTAAGTGGGAGGAAAGTAGAACTCGATGAAAGTTGGAGTGAAACTGTTTCTGGCATTGATTCCTTAACGGAACATGAAAAGTTCATCAGGGATGAGACTGTACCACAATCTTCTAATACACAAGAACCGCGTTGGTCAGAAAGAGTCAGGAAACAACCTGAGAGGTATGGGTTTCTGATCTCACCTCACGTAGATATTAATCTTATTGAGGATAATAAGCCGGCTACGTATGAGGAAGCGATACAAGATATCGACTCCGTTTTATGGCAAGAAGCCATGAAGTCCGAAATGGATTCCATGTATATCAACCAAGTTTGGACATTGGTTGATACACCAGAAGGCGTAAAGCCTATTGGTTGTAAATGAGTCTTCAAGAAGAAGATGGACATGGATGGAAACATACAAACGTACAAAGCTAGGCTTGTAGCGAAAGGGTATAGTCAACGACATGGTGTCGATTACGATGAAACTTTTTCACATATTGCCATGATTAAATCCATTCGGATAATGCTTGCTATTGCTGCATATTTCGATTATGAAATATGGCAGATGGACGTCAAAACTGCTTTCCTTAACGGAAACCTTTTGGAGGATGTTTATATGCAACAGCCTGACGGTTTTGTCATGCCAAAACATGCAAACAAGGTTTGCAAGTTAAATCGATCCATTTATGGATTGAAGCAAGCATCACGTTCTTGGAACCAACGTTTTGATGAGATCATAAAAGAATATGATTTCGTTCAAAACGAAGATGATCCTTGTGTATATAAAAAGGTTAGTGGGAGCGCACTGACATTCATTGTCCTTTACGTAGATGATGTATTGCTTCTTGGCAATGACATTCCCATGCTACAATCGGTGAAAGCTTGGCTTTCATTAAAATTCTCCATGAAAGATCTGGGAGAAGCATTGTTTATTCTAGGAATAAGGATCTACCAGGATAGTTCTAGAAAGATGCTTGGACTCTCCCAGAGCTCGTATATCGACAAAGTGTTGAAGAGATTTAACATGGATCAGTCTAAGAGGGGACTGTTGCCAGTGTCACATGGCGTCTCTCTATCTAAGGACATGTGTCCTAAAACTCAAGATGAGAGAGACAACATGAGTCGGATCCCGTTCGCTTCAGCAGTCGGATCGATCATGTATGCCATGATATATACGCGACCTGATGTCGTGTATGCTTTGAGCATGTGTAGTCGCTATCAGGCTAATCCAGGTGATGGTCACTGGGTTGCGGTTAAGAACATCCTTAAGTATCTTAGACGAACTAATGATGCTTTCTTAATCTATGAAGATGGAGAACTTGAGGTAACTGGGTTTACCGATGCAAGTTTCCAAACCGATAAAGACGACTGTAAGTCGTAATCCGGGTACATATTTTGTTTGAACAACGGAGCAGTGAGCTGGAAATCTTCCAAGCAAGAGACTGTTGCCGATTCAATAACAAAAGCGGAATATATCGCCGCAGCTGAGGCAGCAAAAAAGGCAGTTTGGATCCGTAAATTCCTAATTGGATTAGGAGTAGTTCCGTTAGCAGCTGAGACCGTTCTTTTGTATTGTGACAATAACGGGGCTATAGCGCAGGCTAAGGAACTGCGGTCTCATCAATGATCCAATCATGTACTTTGATGTTTCCATTTGATTCGTGAGATCATACATCGTGGCGATGTGAAGATCGAGAAGGTCGCATCAGATGACAACATTGCATATTCACTGACGAATGCCATTTCTCAGCAAAAGTTTGAGCGACATGTACATAGTTCAGGTGTTAGATACTTGAACGATTGGCTATAGGCCAAGTGGGAGATTGTTGGACAATTGTGACCCATAACATCACTATTGGTAAAAGACATTGTGGTTTTTGTACAAATTAACTATGTGACAAAGGAAATTGCTATTTTATCATTTTGTAATTAGATTACTTGAATATATAAATTATAAAAGTCCTTATGATTAGTTCCGGATTAATAAGATATGAGACAATATCAATCCACGAAAGATTTAATCATTAAATATCCATAGTCGTAGTATTATCGAGACTGGACATCGATAATGCGGAATAGACTAGTATTGCACTTGTGCGCGTTATGGAAGCTTAACGGCATAGTTCTCATATATTTAAGTATTGGATACTTATGCAAGTGTGATATGAGGTTGTGTTTACCGATGGTACGGAAACAACTTCGCTCTGGATAGACCCCTCGGAATCCCATTGGTAGTATGACTATATGTCTATGGGAATCTGAATCAGGGTAGGTGTGTTTGGTCTTAACCTGAGACTTGCATCTCTAATACTTGCGACAATCAGTACGCTTTGGTTTTGGTCGTCCAGGACTTTAACAGGTTTTATGTACGCCTCTTCTGGGTTTATTGAGAATTGTAGTGTATTGGATGTGATGTCAAGAAGGAAGTATCACTTCAGTCATATGGAGATGATGATCACGCAGGGATACATAACTGGTACTCTAATATGTTGCAACTATCGGGATAATATGACACGATCATGATTATCCAATTAAAGAGACTAGTTGGTTGTGATCCGATATATGCTTCGTACGGGGAGACACAATTCCAGCCCCAGGCCTAGCATGTGACATCTGATACTGGATCGTAATACGCAATACTTGGTATACTACGCTTGATCATTCCAAGATTAATTCCGGATAGCCTGTGGTATTTGGGCTGTAACGTTTTCATATAAACTCTAATTTTTATGAATTTTATATCTTCAGAAATCTAAGACCGAGACCAACAACTTCCGCATTGAATATTTTTCCAAAATCAAATCCGAAATAGAAAAAAATACAGTTAAAAATTTAAGATAAATAGTATCCACAGACCTATCTAGAGAATTCTCAAAGTTTATTCATTTAAAACATTTGCAATTACCTCCTAGTGTAAAAGGGAAAATTATTCTAGCATCCCTAACTTTTGGGAGAAAGAAAGAAGACGTGAGAAAGAAAAAGGGAGAAGGAATAAGGGAAATGGAGAGGGAAAAATCATTTTCCATAAAAAAATCAAAGGGTAATAAAAAGTAATTCAATCCACCACAAGCCTAGGAAGAAGAAAATGGAGCTTGGAGGCTCTGATTGTGAAGATAGAATTTGATTAAAGATCATTGCACGAACCACAATCTCCTACGCCGAAGTAGAGTAATGTCAGCCAGATTTAAAATCAGTGAGTGGACACTCTCTTTCTAAATTGACTTTTCATTTATATTATTTTAAGTAAAGACTTGTTTTTACGTACATAAGGTATTAGCGGATTCTATTACAATTATTTCATGAAAGAGAATGTTTTAAGAAGTATGATTTTAAAAGTATGATTTTATGATTTTTGGAGGCATGAGGGAAAAACCCACTTCAGGTTGTAACTTATGGAACTGACGGATAACATATGCATATGTAGAACATGACTGAGGGACGGTGATACGTAACGCCCCTAGACCCTACTTTCAAGGTCAGGTAGTAGCATGGATCAACACTCCTAGCTCTAGTTCAGTGGCTTGGGGGACAGCGATATGTATCGCCCCAATACCACTAGTTAGGCGTATGAGGGGGACGGCGATACGTAACACCCCCATGCATCAGGTTTTTAACAGACATTTAGATACATATTTTTCAAAAACGGATTTTCAGAAATGGATTTTCAGAGACACTCTTACATAAAAGATGGTTTTAAGAAAGAGTTTTCTTAAGAAACTGTTTTATGAGAATTTTAAAGATTTACAGACCAAAAGAAGTCTTCAGAATAATTTTCTTGAAAGAAAATTATTTTTAGATAATGAAAGAGATTTCAGAAGATATGGTTTGAGATGAATTTGGTCTTTAAACCATAGATTTTCAAAAAAAATATTTTAGTTTCTATTTTAAACTGTCCACTCACTGGGTCATTCAAACGATCTAACCCTCCCACTCACAGTGTTTCCATTTTACAGGTTACACGGAGGACGAGCTAAAGAAGATGGATACTGATGGCAGTCAGTAAGATATTGAGTCCACCAGGTCAAGTCAAAGGGAGATAGTTCAGTCAGAGTCAAAGTGAAGTCATGTAACAGTCATTGGTATTGCATCGGTCATTGTATAAAGTTAAAATATTTATGAATAAAATTGTAAATGAAAGTATTATTGGGTATACAATTATCAGTATTGAGTCGCATTTCGTGTTGTTGAGTAAGGATATTGGTCCCTATGCATGAGTCAGTAATTTGAAATGAATTTAGTAATAATGATCACAGACAGATAGTCAGAGGCTTAGGGGGATAAGTCAGCCTATTCTCTGCCGGTAGCATCTCTTGGATGGGGATGTTACAGTTTGGGTGGTTAAGTGTGATGAGAAATTGGTATAAGCTAATCATTTCTTGAATTGTTAAGGTACATGAGTGAAAGGATGCGTTTATGAATGGATATGTCTAACTGGTAAGTTTCTGTATCAGGAATGTTTCCTGATAAGAATTCTGGAAACTGAGTATGTTTGATCGATAAGACATGAGGACTTTTATATGGTATAGTATCCGAACTCGAAGTGAGGTTTATATTCATGCATTTGAAATATATTTATGTATATGAGTATTTGGATGATGACTTGTAGTGTTTTTCATGTATGTGCTTGAGTATGAGAAATCGTATGAAGCGTTTGTGTTACGTGATATGTACGCATGTGTATGTTTAATTTGTTGATAATTTCATAGGAATCTGTTCGGATGGCATTCATCTCATACCTATTCTAAAGTTGGTAATGAGTCTCATACGAGCATTGCTTGTGTAAGCCATCGGATATGTATGTGTTGTTTGGGTTATGTGTTCTTTGATATATTGACTGTTATATATGTTTCTTTGTCGTTGCATGATGATTGTATGCATATCTGAGAGTATGTGTGTATATAATAGATTCTGTGATATGTATGGACTGTGTATGCTTATGTGGAGTGAATGAATTACTTGAAAACCAGTGTGAACATAAGATGTTATAATATGTGTTTGCTAAGTTTTTTATTGTATGTACGTATATTGTGAAAGAGATTGAATGTGTTTGTAAGCTTCTAATACTAGACATGTCTCCAAGTAAGAATTCAAAAATTGAATTTGTATGAATATATAAGAAGTAAACTTTGATTTATGAACTGATATGTGTGAATGCATATGTCACGAATGTTAAGCTATCGTAAGGCTATCAGAATTGAAGAAAGTTTGTTTCGAATCGAAGAAAATTGCCTGATTTATCGATTTGATGATATTTCAAAGATGCTTTTTCATAATAAAGTATAAGAAATGTGATTTTATGTTTCATATGATTGAAATAGATTTGATATTAAATGACGTACATTGTGATATTCGAGTTTTTACTTTGTATGCTTTGGTTGTTTGGATATTAGATTGGCACATACATACATACATATATATATATATATGAGTGGCATGTGTAAAGAATAGAAGATAGTAAAAAGTTGGTAAATTTGAACTCGTAACAACTTGGTAATTCTGAAAACCTTCTGATATGCTCAACTTGTGTGTTTTCTTTGTAGTACGAGCGAGGTTACTTATTGAGTTTTATCACTCACATCAAACCAGTTTTCTAGTTTTGCAAGTTGGCTCCAGACTGGTCAACCACTTTAGCTTTGAAAGTCGTGCTCGAGACGCGGATCACCGAAGTGCAGTCACCCTCGCAAGTGTCCTGGGAAAAGTCTTAGAGGTTTAGGATCTATGGTTATTATGTTATTCGTCATGCTGAGCACAGTGTTATGTATTTACTAAGTAAAAGTTTTGATTGCATATAATGTTGTGGGCACGGAGCCCTTAAGTGTTGATTGATGTTGTGGGCACAGAGCCTTAAGTGCTAATTTTGAGCTCGATATATTTCATGTGGACCTGAGGTTCTTTTTTATGTTTGATGTGTTCTTAGGCTTCGTTTTAATGCTGGACTGTGATTTAGGTTGTCCAATTTTAGGATACACTATGTCTGTTTTTCTGTAAGTTTGGAGGCTTATGGAGATGGGTTAATCCTATCTCTTGTCGGTAGCATCCTACCTCTGGCGGGGTGTTACAATAAGAGTTTAAGTGATGAGCGGAAAATATAACAATATTTACCGCCCCTTTTACTTAATATTTTGTATAGTTTCTCGAGTTTTATGAATGTTTTGATGTGTTTTAGTTTATTTTGCAGATAAAATAAAATCGGGACTTAATAGAATCAATCAAGATGAAATATGGAACAAATAAGGGCAAAAATTGAACTTCACATTTGGATTTTGGAGGTTGGAAACTTGAAATGGCGTTCTAACGAAGTACAATTTGGAAAATTTCAACTTTGCGTAATTTTTGTATTTTGGCCGTAACGTTTTACTCCGATATCGGATTAAGGTGATTCAAGTTTCAGATTAAAGAAGACGCAAATATCTACAATGTTTATGGTCATAATAATTTTGAATTCTGAAGCTTGCATGACCGAAATCGATAAAAACATCCGGAAGTATGTTATGTGCAATTATTAAAGTCATTTTCAAAACAAACAAAAAATAAAAAAATGAAAATTTTCAAACTTCCACCAAACATGCTTGCATGTTTGGTGGAGGATTTGGTGCCATGTTTGGTGGAGAAATTTGTGGAGAAATTGGTGGAGGCAAACTTTTACCTAATAATAACAAGCCATTTCATTTGTAAATTTCATACTTTCCTTTATGTTTCTATTAAGGAACTTGAGGATTGTATCTTGTGTGTTTATTTTCTGTATTTTAATTATGTATTTTTATTTTTAGTAATAATAGTTTGTGTGTTTTTACTTTCTTTTATGTTTAGTAGTTAATTTCCGCTGGGGAATGGTGAAACCTTTAATATGATAAGGTAGATTAATCTCACTTAATTTATAATATGGAAATTGTAATTTAATATGGATTAAAGTTGATATCGCCTTAATGGCTGGTTTTATTTATTTGACATAATGTGACACCGCCTATATGGTCGGTCTTTAGGTGACAGATGATTGCCATCTATATGGCTGGTTTATGGACAAATAATAACACCGCCTTTATGGCTGGTTTGACTTAATTGGGTAACACTGATAATTTCTATATTATAATAAAGTGAGATTTCTACATTTGAAATATTAAAGGTGAATCCTCTAACCCCCAGCATTTTATTTTTATTCTAGGGAAAAGATGAAGCACAATATTCAAGAGTTTAATAATTGATTTGATTCATGGGTAATGCTTTGGTTTTTTTTATTGAATCTTAAACTTAATGCTTCTTATTAACTGGCCATTAATGAGATTGATGTGGTAAACTTAAAATGAACTTGACGAAGGGATTTTAGGTTTCAGCCTTAAATTCAATAGCTCACGATCTCACCTTAGGGCATGATGATCTTTAGGTAGATTCCTTATAGGATAGGAATATACATGTCGGGCGGGGGTAGCCACAGTTGGAACTTGAACTTAATGAATTCAGATAACTTGGTTAACATAGACATATGATTAATTGGGTTATTTTGGGTGTTTGCATCTGACTATCGACAGAGGATTTTACATATATTCGTGTTCCAGGTTAGGAAACTGATTTATTACACATATATAAGAGAATCAATTCTTCATTAGAATAATATTGTGTGGAATCACAACACTAGATGTTTTTGTCTTTTGTTTATTTTCCTTAATATTTTCTTTTGTGTCTTTCTTTATTTATTTATTTAGCAAATCCACATTCAACCAACCAATCAGCAATCATTCTCTTCTCTAGGGGTGGGCGCGGTTCGGTTTGGTTCGGTTTTTGTTAAAAACCGAACCAAACCATATTTTACGGTTCAAATTTTTTACCTCTCAAACCAAACCATTAAATAACGGTTTGGTTCGGATTTAAAATTTTTTAAACCAGCGGTTTACGGATTATTATATTTAAAATAAATTTTCATCCACTCAAGTGAAGACAAAAAAAAAAAAAAACTAGTCTATCCAACACAAATAGTATGAAATGCTAGGGAGTAAGTTGTGACTCTATGGAACACATGCACTCCATTAAGGATTGAAAAATGAGGCACAATTAATTATTTATTTTTTAAAAATTACCTTGAATAATGATGCTATCATCATTCTAATTAAGAGACAAATCCAACATCTTACTTTCAAGAATAATGATGCTACCATAAAATAAAAAATTTAAGAATAAAAGTATTAACAAATAAATTAAAGAATAAAAGTATTAACAAATAAATATATTAACAAAAAATTTAAGAATTCAAGTATTAACATACTAATAAAAAAATAGAATAAAATTAAAAGAAAAATATATATTTTTTTTATAAAAATATATAATTTTTTTAATTATAACGGTTCGGTTCGGTTTTACACAGGTGCGGTTCGGATTAGCTCCTGAACCGAACCGTAAACCGTTTGGGATGGGCCAATCCGAACCGCAAACCGAACCGTTAGGAAAAAAACCGTAAATTCGGTCCGATTTGGTTCGGTTTGCGGTTTGGTTCGGTTCGGTCGGTTTTTTTGCCCACCCCTACTCTTCTCCCTTTAATTACATACTTGTAAATAAATAGTATCAATAATTAATAACAACAGAAGAAATTAAGTCCTTGTGGGATCGATATTTTTATACTACTTGAACGATACGTGCGCTTGCATTTCATGTGTGTTTACCATTGATCATTAAGCATTGGAAAATGTGTTGGGGTGTTAAAATGGAATCTCATTATACTGAAAATCGTCAAATTCGAAAGAAATAGTTACGCGATTTTTAGATACGTAGCAAGTTTCATTATTTTGCCTATAGAAATAGCAAACGAACTCTGATTTAGTTAATTATTAATTCGTTGGAAAATTATTTCGAAGACGAATTACTTTCGTGTTGATTACTTTTCAAAATTTACACCAAAAAGGCATCAAATATATAAATTTCCGAAAAAAAAATCCAATGGTATTGCCTCTTTGTAATTTTGCAGGGCTTGTCTTAATTTTTAGAAAATTGTATATAAATACTTATAGTTTCTAGAAATTATAAAAACCATAATTGTTTCACCAAAGCCCACCCGACGCCCCTTTCCTTATCCTGTGTTCATGGATTAAGCATGAAGGTTGGCCACCGACCACTGCCGGCTAGCGCACTAGTGCAGAAATGATCTTCCGGCCACCCTACATCTTGTGGTGGACAGCGGCGGCACTGGGGGTTGCCGGAATCATAGGAAAATTATACAAAACGCACGCACATCAAGGTTTCGATCTCTGTTCATCACTTCATTTCATGAGTTGAGCCACCACCCAAATTGAAGCCTTCGAAGAGTAATACAAGATGGTGGTAATAGTTTCTCCGATCTATGCTCGACTACATATAAAATGAGGAAAAAACAAACTATCATGTGGGGTCGTATTGTTCGACATCTTCAAATGAAATTTCGACCATATAGCGCATTCGTGGGAGCGTTGGGAGTCTATATATGCCCTCGAAATCTCGGTAAGACATCCCGGTGAAATTCACTATTTTTCAAGCTTTTCGTTTTATTTTTGGACGCTTCCAGTAGTGTCGTAGATTATTGTATTGACTTGTTTTGAATTAGACAAGTTAAAATGTATTGAAATTGTGTTATTGGTAGAATCCGGATGAAATTAAAATGTATTGGATCGATTCAGTAGGATTAGCGAGTTTTCAGTAAAATCGAATTTCATGCATGTCAGTGTTTTCATGAATGTGATGATAGATATGAGTTAATTATGAGGATATTATAATACTTTGATATATCCAGATAAGTTCAGAGGGTCTAGGATCCTTCCGTAGCATTTTCAGAAATTTTTTGAAAGATTTTCAGAAAGGTTCCGGATCCATTTGTAATGATTTCTAACTTTTCAAAGGATTTTCGGGTTTTAGGTTGGAAAGTGATTTTGATGTTATGGATTTGTAATATATGAAGTTTTGAGAGTAATGAAACTGAAAACGTTGTAAACGGATTTGTTTTGGGTGTTCTAGGAAATCTGAAAGTTTATATAGTTGAGTCGAGAATTCCGAATATCACCGGTTCTAATTATTTATGTCGCTTGTTTTGACAGATTTGACTAGGATCGTTAGTGTTCGTGAGACCAAGTAAGTATTCCATTTGGTAAAAACTTGATGTATAGTTAATTGTTTGCATGATTGTTTCGTAGAAAATATATATGTGTATATATATATATATATATATATATATTATATATATATATATATATATATATTATATATATATATATAGAAATATATATAGCTTAAGTTGACTCAACCACCACGGGTCTGACATGGTTATAGCCATGTGTTTGGGTGGTTTAGTATAACTTTGTATGAATCCTATGTTATGGATATGTGTATATACATGTTAACTTGGCGGTACGTTATTGATGTATAGATAAGTGGCATAATTTGATCGTTTTGTAATTTAAGCATTATTTTTCAAAGGATGACGGAGTTGATGCGCGATATATGATATTCTTGATGTGAATGGATACTTCTATTTTATATTTCTTATGATACTTTTGTTTATATTTGTTTGATACTTTGATTTTATGAATTTAATGTGTTTTGACGAAAAAGATTTCAGATATCTTTGTTATTGATTAGATATTACATGTTTCCAATACGGAGCTTGTATGATTGTTTATAGTTTTTAAAACCTCTGTGGCACTTGTTATGAGGTCCTCACCATCTGAAAATGGTTGTCCGCTACTCTTTCGACATGGTTTTGTTTCGTTTATTACCAGATTAATGCGGCCGACCCAGACATTGAATGCTTGATATGTTCGTCCAGTTGAGTTGGTTTCAGGATGCTTGATACGGATTCACGATGATATTGGTTTCGGAGTTTGGTTCTATTTACTGCGAATAATTTTCAATATATTTTGGATACTTTTGTTTCATAGTTTTTCTGAAAAAATATTTCAAAAAGTTTGTTTTTAAAAAGATTTGCTTATGAAAAAGATATGTTTGAAACACATTTGATTTCGCTTTTGACATGATATGAGATTTTGATCAAATATGATATGATATGTTTTCGTCTCGGCACTTGATGCATGTTTTCATGTTTTATGATCCTTCATTATGCTTTCGTCGAGGCGTTTGATGATATGTTTCTGTCACGAAGCTTGATAACAGTTTTATTTAAAACCTCTGTGGCGCTTGATATGATGTCCTGACCATCATAAAATGGTTAGCCCACTACCCTCCGTCGACATGAGCTTGTTTCATTCATTGTCCGATCA
Organism: Zanthoxylum bungeanum; assembly: GCA_019454045.1. Taxonomy (NCBI): domain Eukaryota; kingdom Viridiplantae; phylum Streptophyta; class Magnoliopsida; order Sapindales; family Rutaceae; genus Zanthoxylum; species Zanthoxylum bungeanum. Next base: position 56,664 of record SKCR01025349.1, on the reverse strand, counting down.
GGGCGCGCGACTTGGATATTGGACGCTTGATTAGTTTTATGACGTTTTGGATACTTTTGTTTTATTGTCCTGAAAAGAGTTATTTTCAAAAAGAAAATGAGATTAAAGGGGTTACCTTATATATTGATGGTTTGAATGATGAATGAGATTGATTGCACAATACTTGTGTTTGTAAAGTGTGTATGTGAACAATTTAGTTTATGAGTTAGTACTTATATTTGTTTATAATGACTTTTAATATCGTCATTTGATGAATTTGTTCTCTGGAAGTTTTGTACGTCTTTGTTGGTGGCTATCGACTGTTAAGTAAAGGATTTGAGATTATGTATAAGCCATGTTTCAAAATTCATATATGTAATTGTATAAAACTGGGATATAGATCGTTCCAAAGGTTTTTTGTATAAGGGTTAGTACGTAAGTTATTACTAAAAAAATGTTATATATTATCCGACTTGACAATATTTCAAATATATTTTCATTACAGATATAGGATAAAAAAAAGAGTTTAGTTCATAAATCATTTGGAGTCCTTGTTATGGTTTTGTTTAAAGTTTAGATTTTTGGATTAAGTATGACTTATGAACTTAAATTCGAGTTCATTATATGTAAGTACTCTTAGAAGACTTGATATTTAAGAGTATAAATAACAGTATAAAGTTTGAAAAAATTTCGATGTAAGTTTAAGTGTGGTGTTTCTATTAAATTCTAATTTTGTTTGTCCTGATTATTTTCCAATAACCACTACAGATTTAGGTTTCCGCGGATTTTAGTTTGATATGATAAAGGGCCGTGTGACAAATTACATACATATGATATATGATTATATATAATATTTTCAAAATGTATTCTTGTCTTTTATGGTTGAGTGTGGTTACTTGCTGAGTTTTATAACTCACACCACAATAGTTTGCTAGTTTTGCAGGTTGGGAGCCTGATCGATCAGCCATTCAAGTTTTGGAGAGTCATGCTCGAGACATCAGATCATCCAAGTTGCAGTCAGCCACTATAGAGTCATGGGGACATGTTAAAAATGTTTAGGAGTTTAGTAAGTTATGTTTTGAATTGTGTAATGCACTTTATTACTTGTATGTAAATAAAAATTTTGATGTGTAAGTGTAATTGTGGGCACAGAGCCGTTGAGTATTGATGTTGAGATTTGTTTTGTTTTGAGTTGGACCGGAGGTCCTTTCTGTTTAATTGATATTTTGACAGGTCATTTTGGTGTTGGATTGTGATCTAGGTTGTCCAATTTTAAGGTGCGTCATTGATCGGTGAAATCACTCACGTAACACAAGCTCACGTATCGCTCAAGTAGTATAAAATGTATCGATCCCATGAGGACTTAATACCTTAGCTATTAATTTATGACGTTAAATATTTACGAGTATCTAATAGATTGATTGTTGATTGGATGGTGATTTTAAACTAAAACAAGTAAATAAAATAGTGTGAATGTAAATTAAAGGAAAATTCAATATTATAAAACTATCTAGGGTTGTGAATCCTTCCAATATATTTTAAAGATGAAGTGGTTAACTCATGTTTGTGTAATATATCGGTTTATTAACCTGGAACACGAAAGTATGCAGAAGCCTCTGTCGATGGTAAAATGCAAACACCCAAATAACCCAATTAATCATATGTCTATGTTAACCAAGTTACCTGAATTCATTAAGATTAAGTTCCAATTGTGGCTACCCCCGCCCGACAGGTATATGTCTATCCTGGAAGGAAATCTACCTAAGGGTCATCATGCCCTAAGGTGAGATCGTGAGCTATTGAGTCTAAGGCTGAAACCTAAAATTCCTTCGTCAAGTTTATTTTAAGTTTACCAAATCAATCTTATTAATGGTCAGTTAACAAGAAGCATTAAGCTTAAGACTCAATAAATAAACCTTTATATTACCCAAGACACAAAACAACCACTTATAAAATGATGATATTGGAATTCATCACAACCCTAGATAAGGGGTTTAGTTACCATACATATCTAGGAATAATAAAGACATAAATAAAGTAAATGACATAATGTAAAGCTGGAAATTAAAAAGATAAATTAAGAATAAAAGAGAATGTTGGAGTTAGAGGATCCACTTTTATTACTTCTAATTTAGTTATCTCCCTTATTATAATATATAAACTTTGCAAGATATTACCAATTCCCGATTAAGTCAAATTTATGATTAATTCCAACCGACCATAAAGGCGGTATCCCATTAAGTCAAGTTTTAAAATAGTTTATATATTATAATTAAGGGAGATTAATCTAAATATTAGTAATAAAAGTTTTACCCTTCACCCCAATAGAGGGGAATTACCTCCTCATACTGAAAAGTAAAATAAAGAAAGAACTATTGAATAAAATAAAAAATTGAATACAAGAAAGCTGTAAATAAACAAACAAGATACAATCTTCTTAGTATTCTTAAGGAGATCCCCAGAAGAATGTATGAATATTTCAAATGAATTCGGCCTCAATTTATAGGCAAATTTTTAGTCCACGTGTCGCGACGCAAAACCCTTGCGCATCGCGACGCACCGTTGATTCAACAGGATGATGACACGTGGCTATCGGTAGAATTATTGGCTCAGTGTCGCGACACGTGAAGGCTTGTGCGTCGCGACGCTGATGTAAGCAATGACGTGTAGTGTCGGCAGCATGGGATGATGACACGTGTCCGGCGTATGTTAGCGAGATTGCTATGATGTTGACACGTGGTTGTTGCATTTTAGTGGTGCGTATGATAGCAAGCTTTCTCTGATTTTGACACATGTTTGACGCACGTTAGCGGTCGAGACGTAGAAGGTTTGCGCGTCGTGACGCAGAATTCCAATTTTGCCATTTTACTCTGTTTTTTGCTGTTTTGGCCCTGATTTGATTCCAGTGAGTCCTGAAACCTTATTTATCTATAAAATACACAAAACACATCAAAATATTAAAAAAACTCAAGAAATTATACAAAATATTAAGTAAAAGCGGCGGTAAATATTGATATATTTTCAGCTTATCAGTCATGTCTGTTTTTTGTTAATTTTGAGGTTCAATCAGACAGGTTTTTTCCGTCTCCTACCGGTAGCATCCTGCCTCTAGCGGGGTGTTGCAGAGAGGTATCAGAGTAAAATGTTTAGATGTTGGTGACTGCATATACAGGGTATCCGCTCGTATGAGTAAGTTTTCTATTAAGTATAGACCATATAGGTCTTAAGTTTGTAACTTTATATGATTCATTATGATTTTGGTATATGGTATACAGTATGATTCGTTGAAATCCTGATTTGATAGAAGTATGAATTCTCTGATGTATATGGTTTGGTGTAATGTGATATGATTTACGTATCAATATAGATGGAGTGAATTGTGTGTGATTTGACGTGATATGATTTAATGCGATTTGATTTAATGTGATATGATTTGATGTGATATGGATTGGATGATTTTGTATGATTGGATGTAATTTGAATTGATATGTTCTGACTTGATATGATTTGATCTGATTATGAATCGATATGTATGTCGTATTTCAAATGTATAAGTATTGGTAGAATTCTATATTGACATGATTGAGTTTTTATTCGATGTATAGGATTTGATTTTATTCGGATAGTGTATTGACTTGATCTAATGTGAATTTATTGATCTAATTTGTTTTGCTTTGGTTTGAATTCGACATGTTGTGATGAGGCTTGTTCCGCACAGAATGCGTGATTGTGACAATGTATAGAGCAAGATAACTTTTGGGTATTGGAAGATGGTTTCGGCATGTGCATTTAGCTCCGATTGATCGGATATAAGAAAATGGAAATTTCGAGGATGAAATTTTTATAAGGAAATGAAAATATAATATCCCGAGTTTTCAAAACGGTTTTGGAATGTTCTAATACTCGGGATATTACATTCTCAAAGTTTGTTTAAAAAAGATTTTTGCATGTCCCCAAAGAGGATGTGTAAAAAAAAAAAGTTTTGCATGTCCCAAAAATAACAGGTCCTTGTGACCATTTCTAATTATTTTTTTCTCAAATAGAAATAAATAATTTTTTGTAATACATAGATTTTACCAGTTGAATCAGATACACTCATAAAATAATGCTAGATTTAGTGCATGTTCTGTATGGCTTTTAGTAGAGGAAAAATAGCTTTTTTAATTGTATAAGTACTTTTTAACTCATAAAATAATGCTAGATTTAGTGTCTGTTTGGTATAGCTTTTAGCATAGGCAAAATAGTTTTTTTAATTGTAAAAGCACTTTTCAAAAATTTTGAGAGTATTTGGTTATATTTTGAGTTGAGCTTCTAGGGATTAAAAAAACTATTTTGCCTCTACTAGAAAAAACTCAAAATTTGAGCTTTTGGAAGTAGGGGCTATGAGCTTTTTTGAAATAGATATAATGACAAAAAGATTAAAGTGTTGATAAAAAAAAAATTAAAAAACTTGCCGTCAGCAAAGTTATTTATCTAGGTATGTCTATTTTTCTATAAAAAAAATATCATTTGAAAAAGAAAGTAAAAATTACTGTCAGTTTATTTTTTGTTAGTGATTATTTGTTGGTGTCTCTCGTTGGCTTGTTATTTCTAATTTTTTAAAAATCATCATTTGAAAAAAAAAAGTAAAAATTATTATCATCAATTGTCATTCAATATAATGTTTGAATGTTTAAATGTTTGATTTGTTATCAAAAACTACTGTCTGTTTGAATATTTGATTTGTCAAATCTCATTTTTTCTATTTATTTTTCTAGATTGAATGTTTGATTTTTTTTTATTTGTATGTGCATTATGACATTAGATATTTTTGTTATAGAATGGAAAATGCTATAGAGGAAAATCAAAAAAGACTAAAGGCAGATTGTGATGACACTATTGTTGATGTTTTTATAAAAATTTGCGTCAACGAAACTCTAGTTGGTAATCGATCAAACGGACACTTTAATAAAAATGGGTGGAGAAATCTTATCACTAAATTTTATTCTAGTTGAATCAATAGCATGTTTTTCTAGTTGAATGATTATAAAATAACGTATTGCATATATCTATTTTCGTAATTTCATTACATAAAATCACTTTTAATATTGTACCATCAAATAATCTAATAATTCAAAAGAGTTTTTTTAATCAACAACTAAACACCCAATAACTTTTTATCAAAAGCTCTACTTCCAAAAGCTCTATTCAATAAATCGTACCAAACATAGCCTTAGTCTCTTGCAACCTCTCGAGAGATTAATATGTCATGATTGTGTCATTGTCACATTATGTTTTATTTATATTTATTTTTATTATATACAATGAGTGAGTGATTGAAAATTTGAACTTGCCATTGTTTTCGCCCAACAAGCGAAAATCAAAGGGCTAGGACATAGCGGCAAAACCCAGAAATCAATCATACGCAGTTGACATAAAAAGCAAAAAAATCAAAAATCAAAAAATGATAAAACTCTCCATTATAATGATTGATATCCTCCTACTCATTTCCCATTACTCATGAGACTGCTTTTTTTTTTTTTTACTTTAGTATTTTTTTTATTTCTAATTCAAATAATAATTTATTTTATACTCACTTGTTATAATGAACAAAATCTCTCCTTGTAGTTAAAAAATTAGTATATCTAAATGGAAAATGATATTTATATAAATGGGTGATAAAAAAATTTCCCAAACTATATCTTTTAGATGTTAAGAAAGATTGTTTAAAATAATAATAATAAAATCTAGGTATAGTTTTAGAGGTTGTTTTGTCACCCTTTTATATATTCAAATATCATTACTCTTGAAAAATTATCATATCTTAGCTTTTATACAATGTTAGATAAATCACTTAACTTAAAATTTTATACAAAATTTAAAAAAATAATAAAAAAGAGACAAGAATCTGTTTATTTTCTTAGTAGTCGAAATTTTATAAAAAATTATTTTTATATAAATTTTTGTGACATAACTGCATTAGTTATAATAAATTATGTGGGCTATGAGATGTTTTATCTACATAATACAATAAATCACATTAATTTGTACAAAATAAATATGTAAATCTCTCATTATTATTTAAAGAAATTTATAGTTGTTTGTTTAAAAAAAATTCTTTTACAAATGTAACATAAGAATTATTAAAAAAAAAATTCTTTGATCAGAGAATTTATTTAAATGTGATGTCAATGCACATCCACCAGGATAATATTCAAAAACGTAGTTGTCATGAAATACAACCTACCAGAAATTTGGTCATTGATCAATATTAGTGGACAAAATTTAATTTTAAAAAGCAAGAAAATATTCCAAAGTCTTTATAACAAAATCAATGGGTGTAAAACTGAAATCGTAGTCGGCACCGAAGATGGAATTGGACCTTCTTGTTACAATTTTTAATTTTTAATTTTTAATTTTTAATTTTTAATATAGCCATTGACGTCAACATGATTAGGTGGAATGTGCTCTACAAGGGAATTGTCAAAAATCTTGAAAACTAGTCTCACAGTCTCACTTAGATTTGACCATCGGTCCGGTTCGGTTCCAAACTAGAATGGAACCGGCCGGTTCCTTGTTCCACATTTTTGTGGAATCATAACCGGAATCGAACAGAACGGTTCCGGTTTGGTTCCGATTCTTTGTCTTTTTTTTTAAAAAAAAACTAATAATAATTTAAAAAATGAGATTAAAAAATTTATTTAAAATTATGAATTTAAATTTAGATTACATTAAATTAAAAATAAAATTAAAGAGCTTAAACTTAAATTTTTAAAAACGTAAACTGCCTATGTATCCTCCACGGATGAGAGGAATCAAAGTTCACGTAATTCCATTATATTTTTAAGATAGTTCCTCATTATAATTTATAATTATTTACTGATCAATCATCATCATTATCAATGCATGTTGATCATTCAACTCTCATTTCGCTTGCACTTGCAGATGCGTTGTCGAACAAGTCTTCAAAGTCATCGGGGGCGTCTTCTTGTTGCCTCAAATCAGCTCAGGTCCAATCATCCACACAAGTTGTTGCTTCTAAAATGTTTGGATGTAATTAAGACCGTCTCGCTTCCAAAATATTACCTCCTAAGCTGAAGGCTTGCTCAACCGCAACGGTGGAAAGAGGTCATGCCACCAACAATCATCTATGCTAAGTCTTGAATGTATTACGGGTTCACTACTACTAGATTGTCCTACTGATTGCAAGTTATATCTACTAACATAATTATTAAATAAATCTATTAAATCAATTTTTATTTATCTATTATTCTTGTAATATTAATTTCATCAGCTATTCCTAAATATGTATAGTAAGCTTGTAAGACACTATTCAAACCTTCTAATTTAAATCTAGGATCAAAAACCGTGGCAATGAGATAAAGTAACGGAATGTCTTTAAAATAACTCAACCATTTTCGTGTCATAACAGAAATAGTTTCAATTAAAATCAAATCATTAGGATCAAAACTTTAAGCATGCTCAGATAGAGTACCAACAATATTCAAACTGTCAACAAGAAATAAATGTATCGTAGGATAATAAACTCCGCTAAAAATATTTGTAGCATCATTAAAAACTTTTAAAAGTTCTAAAAATTTTCACAAATATCTCATTGACTATGTTAAAGTGTGATATGTTGAACATGTTGGGAAAAAACTACATAATACATCTTTGTATTGGAAAGCTTGACATAAAAGAAAATAAGTTGGATTCTAATGTGTTGGAACATCTCGTGAAAATTTTATCGATTTAACATCATTTAATTTACAAAACTTGACTCATTCTCTCCTAACTTGAGAATATGACCAAATACAATTAAGTGCAATCTTAATAGGATCAATGTGAGGTGCTAAAGAAGTAAGACCATCTTGAACACATAAATTAAGGCCATAACATGTGCAACGAATATAAAAAAATCGACCCCCCAAATTTGGTTGGCATATTTCTTTTAAATCTCTAATTGATACAGCATTTGCAAATGCATTATCAAAATCAATTGTTAAAATTTTACCTAATAAATCATATTCATCAAAAATTACTTTAATCATTCTATAAATATTTTGTGCAGTATGTTGCTCATCAAAAACTCTAAATGCAATAAGTTGTTTTTGCATGTTCCATGATACATCAATCCAATGATAAGTCCACTCATGTATGAGTATGTTTGCCAATGGTCACTTCAAATATCAGAACAAATAGAAAGACGACTTTTAATATCTTTAAATATTTCATTTAAAATAATTTTATCAACTTTGTATAATTTAAAATTTTGATGTTTTGTTGTATTTCTAGTTATTTTACAGGCAGCAGGATTTAAAGCATTTTGAACGTAATTAGCAAAAGTAATTTTTTCACCAAAACTTAAAGAAAGATATGACATACAAGTAAATTTAATAAATTCTTCTCTATTTTTTAGCATCAGAATATTTAAATAAATCTAAGGAACTCGTACCTCTACTAGATGATATGTACCTACCCATTTAAGTTTGTGTTGTATCAAGCCCAATTGCAACAGCATGATGTCTATCCAAGTGTTTGCTCATATTGCCATAGTCGCCAGTAAATTTGTATGATACACCACAATAGTTGCATATTGCTTTTGGACCTTCATTTTCAATCTCGACTAAATGAAAATGAATTTTGAACATATCGGAGGATCTAGCCTTAACTTCTCTTCTCCGTGTACCGATACTTTGACCGCTTTCTTGGGTTGGCACATTAGACATGGTATTCTCAGATGAGCTAGCCATTTTTTTTTATAAATATTGAATAATTAGAGAATCAATTGAGAATGAGAAATTTAAGATGAGAGAATTGAGAATGAGAGAATTATAGAAATTGAGAAATGAGAGAATTGGTGTGTTGAAAAATTGAAGAATATCCTTATTTATGCATTTTTGGATTATTTTTATGATACCTAAAATACCCCTAAAACTAGTTGTTTTATTAATGTTATTAAGGGTAATTTAGTAATTACCCTAAAAAAATTATTTTTTTAATTATTTTAGGGCAGGGAGCCGTTGGGCTCCTACCAGCCCAAATGCTACTAGCCGTTGGAACCCCAAATGGCTACTAGCTGTTGCGGTAGAACGATTCCAACTGAAACCGTTCGTTCCGGTTGGAACCGTGGAACCGGTAGAACTGGTTCGAACCGTTGGAACCATCCGGTTCCGTTCAGTTCGGCTAGGGGCGAACCCTAACCGAACCAAATAAATCTGGTTCTGATTCCGAAACCGAAACCGATTGGTACCGGAACCGTCCGGTTCCAACTGGTTCGGTTAGGGTTCCGAACCGGAACCGTGGCCGGGTCTAGTCTCACTTACTTCATGCCCTATAAAAGAGTGTTCTTTTATTTTTTGGATTGGCAGAAAATATAAAATTTTGATCGATTTTTGGATAAAAAATCATTTGAAATAAAATATTTAAATGTAATTCATGATAATTTTTTATTTTGAATTCTAGATTTTAAGTTTATGTAAAAGTCAATAGCACAACAAGGTCGCTATTACATTTCACAACTTCTTTTTCAAAAAATGATACATATAGAAAATAAAAGACGAAAAATGAGGATACCACGAATAGAATGACAAAAGATAAAATTAATTAAATGTAAGGGTGATGCATTTTAAGCTCTAACAAGTACTCTAAACACCTTTTTACTGAAGGCATTCATTTTATAATGCATTTTTCCCCTTTTCTACATTCATAAAAATAATTTTTACATTCAATACCCTAGTTCAAATAATATCGCTAAACTAAATGAAGAATTCTATGTTAATAAATATTCTTATGGATGAATAGATGATTTTTTTTCTCTCATTTCTAATCTCATTCCATGTGTAGATTGAGAGTCGTTTGATTGGTCCATTTTTCTCCTCAATAAATCACCATCATTAATATATTTGTTGTTATCTAAAATTTGACAATCATCATAAATATTTATGTTATATTTTCCTTTAAATATTTTATTTTAAATAAAATAAATAGTTTCATTAATATAACATCCTTTATTATATGATAAAGACGAAACGGACCTTAAAATGATTAGTTATGATACAGTTCAAAAGCGTCGCAACTGTAATTGAGTTGTATCATAACAATATCATTTTTTAACAGCTCATGGTCAAGGTTTACATGTAACACCCCGCCAGAGGCAGGATGCTACCGACAAGAGACGGGATTAACCTATCTCCATAAACCACCAAATATTTTTAAAAAAATGAACATGATGTATCCTAAAACTAGACAACCTGGATCAAGTCCAGTATCAAAACGATATCTGAACTAAATATCCAACATATCAAATGACCTCAGGTCCACATAAAAGCGCATCAAAATCAACGCTTAAGTGTTTCGTGCCCACAACATCATAACTCAAATAAAATAATCATATAATATAAATCTTTACTATTACATTTCCCTCTTATAAACTAACATACCCAATTCCCTAATACCCAAAAAAAATAACCCCTGGTGACTTGCAAAATAATATCCATCATCCAACGCATCATTGCTGTCAAAAGTAGAGGCTACGACAAAAAGATGAGAAAACCTGCAATCATCAACAAACTGGGGGGATGAATCTTGTGGATTCAGTAGTAGATACCAAATAATAAGCCACAGAAAATCCAAAGCATGTCCATAAATCATTTTCCATGCATACATCATCAAAAACATATCAAGCGTTCAATGACCAAGTTGCGCACTAAGATTGAGCGAGGAACGAATGATCCCTTATTGACAAGGTAGCGGGTCTATCCATTTCTGATGGTCGAGATGCTAAACAAGTGCCCCAGCGGAAACATGATGATAAGTCATAAAAAGAAAAACATAAAAACATACAACAAGTACCGGGATGGAAACATATCATCAATCGAGCATCTCAGTAGAAACATATCGATAATTCAGAAACCATGAAACATTTAACAAGCGCTGAGATGGAAATATTTAATCATTATGCATATTCTTTTAACAATTTAAAGCTCAAAACAAACAAAACTTCATACTTCAAACCTTTTAAATTATAAGTCAAGAAAACATAAAATAAGGCATCTACTCACAGTGATAGGTTGCAGAAGATTACTAAGAGGTGGACGGTTGATTGAGCCGTCGATCTACGATAAGATAAGAATATATGAGATTCTTGACTTGGTCTCTTGAATTAAAAAGTACAGTGCATGTTAAATGTGGACAAAACATGCTACTATTATACAACAACCTTTATACATCAATATATGACTATAGTAGGTTTCAAACTATTATTTTCATTCAAACATTTCCCACATTTAGCAACACCTTCAATGTCGAATTAAAACCACTCCTTTAACTTTCAAGTTTTGCATATTAAGGAAACCTTCATCAATAAACCCAGAGCTTGTGTTATCAACTTCTTAATACCATCAAAATATCCCTACAACTCCATATTTCACATACAAAAACAGCCCATACACACGGTTTCTCTAGGGCTGAATTTTCCTATTTCATTCTTTAAGCTTTAATATCACTTACAATAACACATTAACCACATTAGAAAACATACAACCTCCAACAAAATATAATATACACATCTTAACCACACAATTTATCCCATTTTCTCTAGTGCCAATCCACAGTATCATATACACATCTCAATGTGTATCACATATTCATGGCCCTCAAGAGCTCACCTAGCACTCAAGAAGTAGGCAACAACAAGTAGGTCTACTATAACATATTGAGTTTGTCTAACAAACCCAATCATTTCCCTTAACCAGCATCATTCATATTTTATAAAATCTAAGTTATACATCAACATGACTCAGATGCGATATCAATATTTGCTATATCTACTGAATTTTTCAAGTATTCAAGGATAAAATCCAAAATACTATGCAGACAATCATAAGCACAATACTAATATCAAAACTTCGAACCCATAAGGTCAGTTTACAACTTCATAAGTCAATACTTCATTAGTTACAATTAATTCCACTTACACAGTAGAATCATTCGTGACATTCCCACTATATCTTTCCTGACTCTTTATGACGTAGACCATCTAACATCATAATTAGACTCGAAACTAATATGACTCTAATGGTTGCAGACTATATTCTCCATGAATAACAAACTCATTCTTAATATCTCAAAGATAACAAAGAACATATTTCAAGACACATCCTATGGTCTATAGCGTATCAAAATAGTTCGTAATAATTATGATTAAATTGATATCTTTTATTCGTACATGTTGTGGTTTTGGCGCAGGCGCAGTGGAAGCTCGCGATTCGAGTGAAAAAGTAATTTTAAAACTTTTTAAATTACCGAATAAATTATTCAATATCCAATATGAATAATTCATTCATATTTCACCTAAACATATTTATTCGATATCAAATAACGACATAAATAATTAAGAAACATCGCGAAACTTTTACGAAAATGTTTTTCCGCAAAATGACATAAAACACGTTTTTGACCGAACCGACCACCCATTGAACACGAGGTGTAATATCCTAAATTTTTTGGAACACTGTTGGATTTTTATGAATTAAAGATAAGGATTTGGAACAGAATGGTAATCGAAAATCGGAGTTTCTGTGTTGGAAAATATTTCGGAATATTCTAAAGTGAAGTTTCGTCGTGTTGGAAAATACGTGGTTTCGAGAACCAGTTAAGTGATTCCTGATTTTATCATTCTACATGTAAAACATTCTTGTTTCGGCTATAAAATATTCATTAAACTTCGATTGAGCTAATTTATGAACCATCGAACTCGTTTTTCGGAGGCAAATAACTTTCATGTTGAACACTTTTCGAAATTTGCATCAGAAGGGCTTCAAAAATATGAAATTTCTAGAAAGTTCCATGACAGAGGCCTGAATGTAATTTTTGGGGGCCTGAATATAATTTTCAGAAACTTAACTATAAATACCCATTATTTTCATAAATTGCTAAAATGGCAAAACCCCCCACAAATCCCTCACACTCCCCTCAAGTCCCAAAATGTGTTTGAACTTCCTTGGTTGCGTCGGCCGGTGCGACCAGTCAGAGGGGTGAGTTGGCCACCCCTCCACCTTGTGGTGGCCGGCGGCAGCCCCAGCTCGCGGCGATCGTCGAGGAAGAATAGAAAGAAGCTCGAGTTATGGGTATTCTGATCCCGACTTGTCGCTTCGTTTCACGGCCCAAGCCACCCGCCAAATCGAAGCTCTCGAAGAGTACTACAAGTTATCGGTGATGGATTTTCCGTTCCGTGCACGGTTGCACATGAAACGAGAAAGGAAGATTCAGATGAATAGTGACCATGATGAACAGTAGCTCCAGTCGGAATTTTGTCGATTCCAGCGTGTTCGTGGGATCGTTTGGAGTCCGTATATGGCCTCGAAATCTCAGTAAGACCTCACGGTAAAAATCCGTAAATTTCAAGTTTTTCGTTAAATGTTCGGATGCATCCAGTAGTTTCGTAAAGTAGCGTAATGATATAAAATGAATTGTTTGAGTATTAGTATATTGAATATGAGCATTCGGTAGAATCCGAGTGAAAACAGAATGAGTTAGATCGATCCGATAGAATATGTTAGTTTTCGATAATAGTGTGTTTTTGCATATAATGATGTGTTTTGATTTTAATGATAGTTATGAGTTATATATGAAATTACGAACATATTTCGATAAATTCGGGTAGATTCGGAGGGTTCGGGACCCTTCCGTAGCGTTTGCTGAAGTGTATGAACGCGTAATGTTTTGTATATGTATGTGATGATAAGTTGTGAATAAGTTTATTATCGTTTCGCACATGCGATTATTTGTATAGAGTTTGGGATGGTTAAGTGAGATGAGGGATGAATATAAGCTAAGTCTTCTCCGTACGAATATGTTTATTTGGTAAAGATACTGAATTAAAAGTTTCTAGATAGAAATTCTGAAAATGAGTATGATTGAACGATAAATGAAGAGATATGACCACTGTGAGAGATAAGAGATTTGATTTTGTAATAAGGTATATACTCGTATGTCTGAAATATATATATGTATATGAGTATGTGAATGATGTTTGAATTGTTTGTCATGTATGTGAATGTTTATGAGAAATCAGGTGATTAGTTTATATCATATGGTGTGTTCGCCTATTAGTATGTTTGATTGGATGATTTGTGGTGTAGTAGTTGAGCTGGTTAGGAATCCAATCGGACGGAATTCATCTCATACCAATTCTAAAATAGGTAATGAGTCTCGTACGAGTATTGTGTGTGTAAACCATCTGAATGTATGTATTGTTGGATGATGTGAACTTTGATGTGTCTACTGTTATGCGTGCTTCTTGTTTACTTGTTTGATGATTGTGAATATGTTTGAGTGTATATATGTTTGATAGAACTCATGATATGTATGGATTGTATATGCTGATGCGAAATGAATGGATGATTTGAAACATGTGTGAATGTCAGAGGTTATTAAGTGTGTTTGCTAAGTTGAATTAGTATATTATGTAAGTATGTGTGTAAGAATTATGAAATTGTATTTGTATTTATATAAGAGAAGTGTGTTACGACATGTGTGAGTGTAAATAGACCCAAAATGTTAAGCTATTATAAAGTTATCGTGAATAAAGATGGTTAAGGAAAGAATGTTTGGTATTAGAGTTAGTTATAACCGAATAGAAAGAAGTTTGTTAGAGTTATTGATTTGATGATATAAGTAATAATATGTGATCTCATGTTTCAGTCTTGAAATAGTTCTGATGTTATGTGACGTACTTTGTGATTTTGAATCCATGCTTAGTGTGCTTTGAATGTCTGGCCATTGTATTGACAACATGTAAATATGAAAATTTAAGATAGGTAAGATATGGGAGATAATAGGAAGCCGGTGATTTTAAAACTTATATAAACTTGATAATTCTGAAACACTACTAGTATGATTGATTTGTATATTTATTTGTAGTGCCAGCATGGTTACTTACTGAGTTTTTATAACTCACACCAAATCATTTTGCTAGTTTTGCAGGTTGGCTTCTAGATTGGTCAACCACTACAGCCTTATAACTCATGCACCAGACGTGGACCATCCAAGCGGCAGTCACCCTCGCAAGTGTCCTAGGAGAAATTTAGAAGTTTATGAAGAATAAAATATTTTGTTATTGCTTATTTGTCGTGTTGAGCACGCTGTCGGTATAAATACATGTTAGAAATATTTTGATTGCTTATGATGTTGTGGGCACTGAGCCTTTGAGTGTTATAGATGATATGGGCACGGAGCCCTTAAATGTGATTTTGATGTTTTGGTGTGGACCTAAGGTCCATTTCGATTTATGATGTTCATTTTAGGTTTGTTTGGTGCTGGACTGAGATCCATGTTTTCTATTTTTAGAATACATCATGCCGGATTTTCGGTAAGTTTAGAGACTTATGGAGATGGGTTAATCGTGTCTCCTGCCGGTAGCATCCTGTCTCTGGCAGGGTGTTACAGTTTTGGTATCAGAGCAAAGGTTAGGGTGTTGGTGACTGTTGGTACATGGTATCTGATCGTCTGAGTAAGTTTACTGTTACACATAGACTATATAAGTCAGATGTTTGTTATTTGATTTGATTTGTGGTATATGGTATGAAGCTTTATGATTTTGATTGATATTGATGATTCGTATTATTGATATATGTTTGTGTGCTATAAATATATATATGTATGTGTATAGGTATATTAAGTTGGAAAAAAATATGTGGTTTATATAGGTATATATATATATATGTGTGAATTCAGGTGTTTTGAGGTACGAGTAATTCTATGATGTTGATAGTCTGAACTGTGAACGAATATTTTGACTCATGTTTTGAAAACTTGGTATTTGATTTTTGGCACAAAAGTGTTTTGAAAAGAAAAAGGAAAGGAAAGAAGAAAGAAAGAAAGAAAGAAAGTTTTCAGATGTTTTGATTTTGATTATAAAAGATAAAGAAAGTGTTTCCACCTCGACGCTTGATTTGAGTTTTCATGATTTGAGATCTATCAAGCACCGTGATTGATAATATGTTTCTGTCTCGGTGCTTGAAAATGATTTTGATGTTTTTAAACTATAAATTTATTTCCGCCGAGACACTCGAAAATCTGTTTCCGCCACGGTGCTTGATGATTTTATGTTTTTGACCCTCCGTGGTGATCGTATATGTTTTGTTTCGGATTGGCCCCCGGGGCGCTCTTTATGGGTTCCATACCATTAGAAAATGGTTGGCCCATTACCCTATCCACATGGTCTGTACAATGTCCGATCTATGCGCGCGACTGAGTAGTGGACGATCGGTATGTATTTTGAAAACCTTGAATCAAAAATTTATTTTGATTTACACATATTTGTGTTTTGGGGGGAAAATGATTTCAAAAGAATTACATTTTGATTTGATGCATTTCAGCATTATTTTTTATATGATATGATATTTTTCTGTCACGGCGCTCGTATATGGTTATTATAGTTTTATAATTTGATATGACATGTTTCTGCCATGATGCTCGTATAGGGGTTTGCCCAACTACAGTGGGCCGACTCGACCCTCTGTCGACAGGGGATTGTTTCGTTCATTGTCCGATCTGTGCGCGCGATTCGGGCATTTAGCTCTCGTTTATGTTTCGTCTAGTGAGTTATACTAGATGCTCGATATGGATTTACGATGATGGATTTTGAAATTGATTTTTGTTTACAGTAAAAGAGTTTTTCAAATGTATTTTCGAAATGGTTTTTGAAAGATATCGTTTTACGTTTTCCATTTTAAATGATATCAGGAATTGATAGATTTCAGACTATTAACATCATAAGAGCAATATGATTATACGTCGCTTTTAGCTGTGGTGATAGATGTATTGGTTGGTATAAAGATTATGTTCGTAATGAGAATACGTATGAAGCTTATAGTTAGTCATGAACCTTTTTTATGGTTGTGATGGTTATATATGCTATGTTGTCAGCCATATAACGTTGTATGTGTGATGAAATATGTACGAATATAAACTTTGATGTTGGTACCGTTTACATATATGATATGGAATAACATGATGCGAAATGAATGCGTCTCATTTTTTATTGTGGACGATATAGATAGTATAAAGTTCGTGTTAAGTTTCTGTTTTAATACTGTGTTGCATTGCATGTGAAGAACATATGTTATTTCCTCGTTTTAGATGATGTATTTGATTCGTTGTATAGAATATGTGTTCGATTTTCTTTTTCTATTGATGGATAAGTTAGAAATGGTTTGAGCGTGCTCCTATGAATGAGTATGAATCGAGATGATCAGTTTGATGTGTTTTGGTATAAAATATAAGATTTGATATGTTTCGTTTTGAAATAGCATAATTTGACTTGGAGTATGAGATACGTAACTTTTTAAAAGGTGTAAAGAGTGGTGGCTTCCGAATACGAACAAGATGGTAATGTACGTACGATTGGTTCCGAATGAACAGAAATAAGGACAGAGAAATTTCGAGGACGAAATTTTTATAAGGAGGGGAGGATGTAATATCCCGAATTTTTCGGAACACGGTTGTAATGTTTCCGAATTAAAGATAAGGATTTGGAACAAAATGGTAATAAAAAATTGGAGTTTCTTTGTTGGGAAATAGTTCGGAATATTCTAAAGTGAAGTTTCGTTGTGTTGGAAAATGCGTGGTTTCGAGAACCAGTTACGCGATTTCTGATTTTATCATTCTACATGTAAAAGATTCTTGTTTCGGCTATAAAACTTTCAAACAAACTCTGATTAAGCTGAAATTTGAATCGTCAGACTCGTTTTTCGGAGGCGAACAACTTTTATGTTGAAAACGTTTCGAAATTTGCATCAGAATGGCTTCAGAAATGCGAAATTTCTAGAAAATTCAATTACATGGGCCTGAATGTAATTTTCGGAAGCCTAATGTAATTTTCAGAAATTTAACTATAAATACCCAATGTTTTCAGAAATTTCCAAATGGAAAAACCCCCACAAATCCCTCACACGCCCCCTCAAGTCCCGAAACTTGTTTGAGCTTCATTGGTCGCGTCGGCGGCTTGTCGGCCGGCGCGACCACTCAGAGGGGTGCACCGGCCACCCCTCCACCTTGTGGTGGCCGGCGGCAGCCCCAGCTCACGGCGAACGGCGAGGAAGAAGAGAGAGACGTGCGAGTTATGGGTATTATGATCTCGGCTCGTCGCTTCGTTTCACGGCCCGAGCCACCCGCTATATCGAAGCTCTCAGAGAGTACTACAAGTTGGCGGTGATGGATTTTCCGTTCCGTGCACGGTTGCACGTGAAACAAGGAAGGAAGATTTGGATGAATAGTGACCCATGATGAACAGTAGCTCTGATAGGAATTTCGTCGATTCCAGCACGTTCGTGGGATCGTTTGGAGTCCGTATATGGCCTCGAAATCTTGGTAAGACCTCCCGGTAAAAATCTGCAAATTTCAAGTTTTCCGTTAAATGTTCAGAAGCATCCAGTAGTTTCGTAAAGTAGCGTAATGATATAAAATGAATTTTTTGAGTATCAGTAAATTGAATATGAGCATTCGGTAGAGTCCGAGTGAAAACGGAACAAGTTAGATCGATCTGATAGAATATGTTAGATTTCAATAAAAGTAGGCTTTTGCATATAATGATGTGTTTTGATTTCAACGATAGTTATGAGTTATATATGATATTATGAATATATTTGGATAAATTCGGGTAGATTCGGAGGGTTCGAGACCCTTCCGTAGCGTTTGTGGAAACGTTTTCGGAAGATTTTTCAAAAACGTGTAAACCGAGAATTTAAGTTAACTGATGAATTGAGTTAGTTTATAATGATGTTTTAAGACTACTGGAACTGAAAGTGTTGAAATCAAACTTGTTTGGGTCGTTCTGGAAAGATCCGGCACTTTGTCAAAGTGAAGTCGAGAATTTCATAAATTGCGATTCTAACAATATTTCGCCATTTGTTTTGGCAGACTTGACTATGACCTGGAGTGCTCGTGAATCCAGGTAAGTAACCTATGCGATGTGTGCTCGAATCGTTCTTTTTGTATTTTAAACATTTGTTTATATATATATATATAGACACACACACACACACACATATACATTTATGTAAAAATAATTGAAAGGTTTAGGATAGTTGAATGATGGATTTGAGGAAGAACTTCGAGATTGTGAATAGTTGAATTAGTCGACCATCACAGGTATGACCTTTGTCATTTTTATGATATGAGGTGAAAAAATTGATAATTTTGATGGCTACATGTATATATTGATGTGTATAAGTGTATGAACATGTAATGGTTTGTATATGTATGTGATGATAAGTTGTGAATGAGTTTATTATCGTTTTGCACATGCGATTATTTTTTTAGAGTTTGGGATGCTTAAGTGAGATGATGGATGAATATAAGCTAAGTCTTCTCCGTACGAATATGTTTATTTGGTATAGATACTGAATTAAAAGTTTCTAGATAGATATTCTGAAAACGAGTATGATTGAACGATAAATGAAGAGATATGACGACTGTGAGAGATAAGAGATTTGATTTTGTAATAAGGTGTATACTCGTATGTTTGAAATATATGTATGTATATGAGTATGTGAATGATGTTTGAATTGTTTGTCGTGTATGTGATTGTTTATGAGAAATCAGGTGATGAGTTTATATTATATGGTGTGTGGGCCTATGTGTATGTTTGATTGGATGATTTGTGGTGTAGTAGTCGAGCTGGTTAGGAATCCATTCAGAAGGAATTCATCTCATACCTATTCTAAAATAGGTAATAAGTCTCGTACGAGTATTGTGTGTGTAAACTATCTGAATTTATGTATTGTTGGATGATGTGAACTTTGACGTGTCGACTGTTGTGTGTGCTTTGTGGTTGCTTGTTTGATGATTGTGAATATGTTTGAGTGTATATATGTTTGATAGAACTCATGATATATATGGATTTTTTATGCTTATGCGAAATGAATGGATGATTTGAAACATGTGTGAATGTCAGAGGTTATAAAGCGTGTTTGTTAAGTTGTATTAGTATATTATGTAAGTATGTGTGTAAGAATTATGAAATTGTATTTGTATGTATATAAGAGAAGGGTGCTACGACATATGTGAGTGCAAATGGACCCCAAATGTTAAGCTATTAGAAAGTTATCGTGAATAAAGAAGGTTAACGAAAGAAGTTTTGGTATTAGAGATAGTTGTAACCGAATAGAAAGAAATTTGTTAGAGTTATTGATTTGATGATATAACTATTAATATGTGATCTCATGTTTCAGCCTTGAAATAGTTCCGATGTTATGTGACGTACTTTGTGATTTTGAATCCATGCTTAGTGTGCTTTGAATGTCTGGCCATTGTATTGACAACATGTAAATATGAAAATTTAAGATCGGTAAGATATAGGAGATAATAGGAAGCCGATGATTCTAAAACTTATATAAACTTGATAATTCTGAAACACTACTAGTATGATTGATTTGTATATTTGTTTGTAGTGCGAGCATGGTTACTTACTGAGTTTTTATAACTCACACCAAACCAGTTTGCTAGTTTTGCAGGTTGGCTTCTAGATTGGTCAACCACTACAGCCTTATAACTCATGCACCAGACGTGGATCATCCAAGCGGCAGTCACCCTCGCAAGTGTCCTAGGAGAAATTTAGAAGTTTAAGAAGAATAAAATATTTTATTATTGCTTATTTGTCGTGCTGAGTACGCTGTCTATACAAATACATGTTAGAAATATTTTGATTGCTTATGATGTTGTGGACACTAAACCGTTGAGTTTTATAGATGATATGAGCACGGAGCCCTTAGGTGTGATTTTGATGTTTTGGTGTGGACCTAAAGTCCATTTCGATTTATGATGTTCATTTTAGGTTTGTTTGGTGCTGGAATGAGATCCAGGTTGTCTATTTTTAGAATACATCATGCCGGGTTTTTGGTAAGGTTATAGGCTTATGAAGATGGGTTAATCATGTCTCCTGCCGGTAGCATCCTGCCTCTGGCGGGGTGTTACACGAGGGCTACCCAGTTCAGTCCCAATAGTACTAGGGTAGTTTATGGGTTGCCCGAACAGTGACCAATTCACTGTTTGGGCAGCCGTCACCCGGTTGGCTCAAAAGTCACCCGGTAATGCCGTTTTTCTTCGTTTTCACATATTTCAACTCCGAAATAGTTTCCGGAAATTGTTCCAACACCCAAAACACATCCAATACATTTATATGACATATTTGTTAACACCATAAAAATATGTTTTCCATATCTGATCCAGAAAGTAAAAATATCAATTTTTCATACTTTAATCAAATTTTATTAACATTAATCAAATTAATCACAACACCAATCCAAGCCACCACCAATGAAGCACCCAAGAATAATTCTAGGCATTACAAGAGTGGTCATAATACTCTATAATGGCAACATATCATCAAATGATCAAATTGAACAAATATTATAATAATATCTTTCAATACTACTTCACACATGCACTAAGCCTTCAAATTCATCCTCCAAATCAAAAAGGCCCAATTTATAAGAAAGTAGAAAACCCTAGAACAATTCTAGATATTCAAGAACAAGAAACAAATTTTCTAAGCTTAGGGATATTGAAGATTTCCTTTGAATCTCTTTGTTTACTTAAGCTTTTTCTTGATTTTCTTGATTTTCTTCCTTGTTTCATCAAACTAAATTTGAGAGCTTTTGTCTAGGGTTGTATTCTGCCAAGGCTTGAAGAATGAAAGAGAAAACAAAATTTTCTAACTTAATAACAAGCCAAAACCGACCTTGGAAGGGCAATTTTGTCATTTTTATAATTTAATCTAATTAAATATAGATAAACTTTAAGTTTGACAAATCAAATTTGTACACTTCAAGCTTAATAAAATCATGCCACATGTAACCAATAATAATTAAATATTTTTCATAATAATTATGAAAAAGGAATATCATTTAATTATTCAAATATTTAACATTTAAATATCTAAATAATTAATTAATATAATTATTATATATATGTATTTTTATTTACATTAAATAACAAATACATATATTAATGGCATGTGTCAAAGTCTCATTTGACAATTAATTAATATGTATCAAATCAAATTTTGTATCAAATACAAATACACATTAATTATCAATTGACCGAAATACCCCTAACACATGTATTTTCATTTAATCATTTAAACGACTCGAATTAACTCATTTAATTCGGTGAAGTATTATGAATAATCTGTATTATTCATAATGGGTTGCCCAAGTGCTCAACGAGTACACTTCATATTGTGGGACTCTCTAAGTTTAGGTTTATCCGTCACGGAATCCAATCGTGTCCATAATTCACCCACTCATGAATTATGACGACCATGGATAATCTCGCTAAACTATGTAAGTCGAGGTCATTGCATACGTATAATCCCTCAGTCACAGGCTATACATATTATACCTGAGATATAGATAAGAACGTCAAATCTTTATGGTATAATATAGTCGACTTTCAAATTTACGATCTCTAAATAACACTCGGAACTCGCTTCCGAAGTTATACCACGGCCATGGATTTACTAGATAGCAAACACGTGTATGATACCTATGCCCTGTACACAGGACTGATGGATTCTATCTTGATACGCACTGGATATCATGAGCATCAGTCCACACCCAACGAACATGCGGATGTCTGATCTAAATAAATCGGTGACGTGACTGCCATCAAAGTATGGAGGATAACTCATATATCCACTATGGTATCTCAAGTCGAAGGACCACTATGCTCGCTCAACTCGAGAAAATTCCTATTGACGTTGGTGTACCATCTATTAGGAAATCTTCAGTAAGTCGTTCAGTGTTTATCAAATAAACACCTACATGTCTATACGAGTCTCCCAAGACTCATTGTTCATTGGAATAAACCATCAGACCAAGTCACGATATACGACATGTACTGGTCTCAAAGGATTTTACTAACCGACCCGTGTTATTAAATCTTGACCAGGAACTTTATTTAAGGATATACAACTTTTAGTGACGCTTTCTAATGTCAATTACAAACTATGTTGTAATGGTGCACTACATTGTAAATCATAGGGTCTTTGTGCAATATACACGTATCACTAAATCAGATTTAGTTTCAATCTAATCATAATTAGATATCTAATCGTAATTAGATCGAATATGTATATAAAAGACAAGAGGTGCTACCATTAAATAAGTAATATTATGGAAAAAACATTATTCGTATTCATGAATCGGACATAAATACGATCTGGATTGGCATTCTGAGCACCAACCCTAACTATACATAATATAGTATTCATTATGCCATCATCCTATGATGCATAAGATTGATTATACATTCTAATCAACTACTCATTCGACTAAGGAATCATCTTTTACAAAAGATGAAAACAATCCATAAAAGACATTAACTATCAAACAGTTATACTAACTGACATATAGTCATATTAACTGTAAAACATATAGTCTTGTTGTGTCCTTTATTAGATCATATATAATGTACGACTAATTAGAGTATTTCACAAGTCTCTTAGTTTTATATCATATATAAAACTTTATATCGAATATAACAGAGACTACTCCACTACTTTCATGGAGAAAATAAGACTTAGGTAAACCTTTTAACCTTACAAACATTTCATTATTACATCAATAATGATAATGTCGATAGGATAATAACACTAGAAAGAAATTTGTATGCTCCCACTGACCCTACTATCACATATATAGTCTCTATACTTTGATAAAATCAGACAATCTGACTGATATCAAAATTAGAGAACACATATTTCCGGAAGGCTCACCTGAGCCTATAATAGGCTCTATAAGCTAGTATACCAAACTGTGATCTTAGCAGAATACAGACTCTAGGGCCATTTTAGAACGAACCCTTCAAACAAAGAAATCACAATGGATCTCTTATCCGAAGAATCCATTCAAAATGCCATTTAGCATTTCTTGCTAAAACACACAGTTTAATATCAACATTAACCAACATATCATTATTTATTCAATTAGTGCGACTAGAGACAAGTTTTCTCAGAATCTACAATAGATTACTGAGTATGACCTTTCTCACAGTCATAATATAAAGGTCAAACTTTTAATAAGCTCACTTTGCTTTTGCTGCGCAAACCATTCGCACACTTTATGAACGATTCATAATGTAAAGCTCAATCAAGTTCAAAACTTGATCATAGTAAGCTATGAACAATCTTGAATCTATGGTTTAATGTCAACTTCCAGAATCGATATCAGATATCGCTTCCACTATAAATTATAGGATAATTTTCTTCAATAAGAAAACAGTTGAACCAGTAAGTATCAAATACTTCGTAAATGATTCTGACATCCGATTGAACTTATACGGAAGATATCTTAGGATCATTTCATCTTATTAATCATGTAGTTCCATTTTATAGTTTATCATTCTTATATTTAACTTCAATAAGTAAAGTGTTTTCTACAATGGTCAACATCTGATGTTACTTATTAAGTAATAAAATAATTTTATTACTCGGGATCGTAGAAAATATATTCTATCAAATAGAATACAGTATTCTATTAAATAGAATAAATGATAAA
The DNA here is from genome assembly GCA_019454045.1 of Zanthoxylum bungeanum. Classification (NCBI taxonomy): domain Eukaryota; kingdom Viridiplantae; phylum Streptophyta; class Magnoliopsida; order Sapindales; family Rutaceae; genus Zanthoxylum; species Zanthoxylum bungeanum. Next base: position 32,143 of record SKCR01025349.1, on the reverse strand, counting down.
CTTTTACTTGTACCTCCGAGGCGCCAGTACTTTCAATTATACAACCATTTTACAAAATAAATATTCAAATCTCAAACTTTTCAAGATTCGAATTTTCTACTTATGCATATCAAATACGTAACTGTAGAAACTAATGGAACATTAATTAAAATGATGAATATAGTGTTACTGTAGCATAACCCCAATAGTATTGAAACTAATTCGGTAATACTCAATATCAAGCGAATCAAATCTTATAAGATTTGATTACTCTCACTAACAAATTCCATCAAGATGGAATCGTAGAAGAATAATATTAAGTAAGAATCATATTCATTAAATAATCTTAGAACTAATTGCCATATATTCACATGTTTGATCGTATCAAACATCTTTGAACAATTCAAAGACTCACTATGAATTTTAAATATACAATTTTCAAAAACTTCAGATCGAATATCTTTGAACTAGTCAAAATATTCTATCCGTGTTTCATCAGAAACATATTGAAAGTTCTAGAACATTTCAAGAAATTCAATATGTGTTCTTTTAGAAATGTGTAACTAAGTCATGACAATTCATTGACTAAGTTTCAAAGTAAAGAAAACTACCTTAAGCAATTTACAATTCATTAAACCAGATACATCTAATGTATCAGTTTAATAAATCTTATGCATCAATGACAATCATTGGTTACATGAGATTTAATCACATTCCCGAATACAATATTCATTAAATGGATAAGGATATATGGTGCGATCTCGTATCAGACCATCCTTTACCATATGGAATAAGCATCTAATGCTTAAGTGATAAAATTCATAAAGCATAATTCTAAGTTATTTACTTAACCGAATATTTTTCTTAATGTTTTATCTCAAGATCAATGACATTACTAGTCATATTAAAATATTTAACAATTATTTATAAGGAACAAGTAACTATCCAATAGTCGCAAGTTCTGATATAATATATCAAAATAATCATTAAACAATAATTTTAAATAACTAGACGGGAGATCTGGTATCCAATAGCTATAGTTGTCATATTGTGAGAATCGATATTCTCTACACACAACTATACACATCTCATTTCTTAAGCTTTATAATTTGCCTTCAATTATTCACAACAATTACAAATAATTGATTAGCAAACTGTGTCAGACACATTACCTCTAAAGGTTTCTAAAGCCAAGAAATATCATTATCAGATAAACAAATACCTAATGGGGTTTTCTTAATGCCAGTAAAGAATCTCGAAACATTAACCAATTCAAGTCAATTTTTACTGCACAAGAAAATTATTATCTCTAGTCCATTATATCCTAAAAGGGATATCCATGTAGATTAACTATCGTGACTTAGTAACTAAGTCACTAACCATCTTAATTTTCTTAAAAAATTGGAACAACAGTTCCCGATGGTTCAGATTAATCTAATAATATCCATGTCTATCTAGAACCTATTTTAGAAAACTGCAACCATAAGTCCTGTCAGAAAACATATATAAATAAATGCATGCAGTAGATTAGAAGTTTAATTCTATCAACACAATAAAATAAAGGAAACATAAGCATCAATTTTCATAATATTACACACTGCCTTAGTTATGGAATTTTTTAAGCAAGCAATGCCTCCCACTATTTTACGTAATACCGTAATCCCCAATGGAAAACGGGAATGCAATGATTAAATTGAATTCCATAATGAGAGGTGGATCCCATTAATATATTTCGACTCACAATTTTGGCACGTTCTCGCCTACGTATATTCACAGGTAGACAACTCATTGTCAATCACACTCACTGTGACTTCTGACTTTGGTTATGACCGTTTCTCGTTGTGACAGCTTTGACACGTTCATATGAGGCGTATCAAGGCTTCATTTGTCATTGAAAAACTCAAGCTACCGATGTAGTCCTGACAGCTTTGGAACGTTCAGGAATCCACTTTCACTTGAATTTATCTAGTATCAAATATACATCCAGTATAAATAGATTTCTATCGACTATAACCTCACTAATTTGGCACGTTCTCGGATATAGCCACAGAAATTTATTTATATCTGTATTGACAAGACGAACCAAGAAACAAGTATTTCTAATACAAGTTACTTTAATGCCTTATTTAATGGGAATTTTCCATAAAGTGACATACACATTTATTTAATCAAATTAAATAACATATGCATGCATTAAGTAATGATTAGACCAAATGTCAAACTTAAAGGGTTAATCATATCATGGGCCTAGAATCAGGGCTAATCATATCATGGGCCAAGAATCAGACTCGCTTTGATACAATTTTGTTGGGGTTTTTGAGCGGATTACCGGGTTACGCAGCGGAATACAGGAAAATCAAATTTTCCAATTTCTTTAATTTTTCTTGGGTAATTAAAATAAACTAATTTATTTTAATCACTCAATACTAAAAAAAAATATTTAACCCAGAAATCACAATTTCAGTAAATTACCGTAAAGCCCCCAAACTTTTAATTTTTGTCATTTTAGTCCTAAATTGTTCAAAACAAGCTTAGGTGATTTCCAATCACAATCAAAATAATTTGTACATCAAATATCCATGAAAATAGATTTCTGAAAAAAAATTCACATTTTTCAGTAATTACTGAAAAGTCCCAATAGTTTGTATTTTGATCATTTTGGTCATAATTTGTCAAATACAAGATTAGGTGATATCCAATCACTATCAAAATAATTTTTTCATCTTATATACAATAAAATATAACTTATATATGGAAAGCCCCAATTTGTTTTTAGGTTAGAAACCATAATTTCTCAATTAATCAAATTAACTAAAATTAACCAAAATTAACACAATCCAACACTTTAATCCAATCTCTACAACACCAATCAAGTTCCACCACTTTGAAACAACTCAAGAACAATTCTAGGCCATCATTGAGTGGCCTAAAAACTCTAGAATGGCAACCAAGTCATCTAATGACCAAAAGTGTGCTTATTAACCATCAATAAGCAAACTTTGTTTATATACATACATCTTTCATTCAAGCTTCCAACCAACTTGTTACAAAACTAAGAGAGTAGAGAATCAAAAGAACAACCTATGTTATAGCCTAAAGTAATAGAAATAATTTCTTAGAAAAATAAAGAAAGAAAATACCTTTGATTTCCAAGCTTTTCTTAACTTTTAAGCTTTAGCACTTTGTGTTTTCTCTCTCAAATCTCTTCTTTTGTAATCCTATTTAGCTTGGCATAAAGTGAAGCAAATGAAAAATGAAACCCTTATATAAGTAGGGTTGGCCGAAACCATGGGCAAAATGGTAATTAGAATGTTTTAATCAAATTAAAAGGTAGCAAAATTCAACTTGAACTCCATTTCCATAAAGTAAATATACATGTGCACCAATCACATTTAGCCATTTAAAGACTTAATAATGATAAAGATAAATGTATTTAATTATTCTAATTATTTAACAATTAAATAATTAGATAATTACTTATTACAATTATCTAAAAACATGTATCATGTTTACTTTAAATTTTCCATAATACACATATTTGGAACATGTGTCAAATACATTATTTGACAAATAATTAATGTGTATTTAATAAAATCAAGTATTTAATCCAAATACACACTAACTAGTAAATGGTCAAATAACCCTTTAAGCATGTATCTTCTCGTTTAACCGTTAAACGATTTATAAATAATCAATATTATTTATAAAAGTTGCCATAATGCTCTACGAGTATGTTTCATTAGTGATACTCTCTAGATTAAGAAATATCCGTCACGAAATCCAATTTCATGTCCATAATCTACCCACCCGTAAATAATGACGACCACAGGTAAACTCCCTGAACCATATAAGTAAAGGTCATCGAATACGTATAATCCCTCCGTCACAGGTATTCAGATTATCCCACATATATAGATAAAAATGTCAAATCTCTATAGGTATAATCTTGTCAACGTATCTATTAGAAATCTCTTAAATAACACTTAGAACTTACTTCTACAGTGTACCACGGGCACATGGATTTAACAGATTGCTAATTCCATATTGAATACATATGCTCTGTACACAAAACTGACAGATCTTATCTTGATACACGCAGGATATCACGAGGATCAGTCCACACCCAACGAACAGGCGGAGGTCTAATCTAAATAGATCGGTGACGAGACAGTCATCAAAATGTGGAGGATATCTCATATATCCACAATGGTATCTCAAGTCGAAGCACCACTATGCTACTCGACCCAAGAAGATTCTTATTGACGTTGGTGTACCATCTATTAAGAATCTTCGGTGAGTCGTTCAGTGTTTATCAAATAAACACCTACATGTCTATACGAGTCTCCTTAGACACATGGTTCATTGGGATAAACCATCGGATCAAGTCTCAATATATGACATGTACTGTCTCAGCGGATTTTACTAATCGACCCGTGTAAGTAAATCATGACCAATAACTTTATTTGAGAATATACAACTTATAGTGACGTTTCCCAATGTCAATTACAAACTACGTTGCGCACTACGTTGTAAATCCTAGGGTCTTCGTCTAATATATACATATCACTAAATCATATTTAGTTTCAATCTAATCGTAATTATAATGAATACGTATATAAAAAATAAGAGGTGATATCATAAATAAGTAATATTACGGAAAAATGGATTGTTCGTATTCATGAATCGGTCATAAATACGATCTGGATTAACACTCCAAGTACCAACCCTAACACCACAAACTTCCAACAGAAACTCCATTAACCCCACACTTCAAACAAGAAATTTCCCTTTAGCCGGAATTCAACAACCCATGTAAACTCCATGTATTTCTCCACTCAAGCACACTAAACATACAAGCCATCCAAATACAATATAAAATCATAGAATAATTCATCACTCAGATTTTTTCTCTTTTTATATTTTATTTATCATTTATCTCTTACCCTTTTCCTTTTTTTTTCTTTTTATTTAACTTCACGATACACACACATATGTGTGTGTGTGTATTAATAAGGCAAAATGTATATCCACCAAGGAAAAATTTATATCCACCAACCCCTATTCAAGTAATTTAAATAATTTAAATTCTCTTTTTTTTTTATATTCAACTCGACTTGAGAAAAATTCAGTTCGATGTTCTATGATTTATTACAATATTCCCCCTTCAGAAGAATTCGTCCTCGAATTCAACATGTAGTATGGAACAAAGATAGGGAGATAGCTTACTAACTTGAATAAAATAGGTATGGATATTTGCAACGCATAACGTCCTTTGGTTCCTACGTGGCTTCATGATCGTTATGATTATGCCATAACCTTTACCGATGGTAGATCCTTCGAACATAGTCTCTGTCAATAATGGTCATCAGTTGCTCTTGATACGTTAAATCTTGTCTCAAATCCGACACATGTTGCTCTAAAACGTGGGATCATTGGGAATATATTTTCTGAGCATGGATACATGGAATAAGGAATGTACTTTATCCATACCGGGCGGTAGAGCGAGTTCATAAGCCCTTGCTCCAACTTTTCTTAGAATTTAAAACGGCCCTATATATTGTGGGCTTAACTTCCCATTTTCTTTTTACCAAACCATATTATCCATTTAAGTGGAGAAATCTTTAAAAACACATAGTCCCCAACCTGAAATTCAAGTTTTCTATGCTTGTGATCTGCATAGGATTTTTATCTACTATGTGCAGTCTTCAACCTTTCTTTTATTATTTTCATTTTTTCTCTTGAATCTTGAACTAGATCTAGGCCTAATAATTTGGTGTCTCCAACCTCGAACCATCTCACGGGAGATCGACATTTACGCCTATACAAGGCCTCAAAGGGTGCCATCTAGATACTAGAATGATAATTATTATTATAAGCAAATTCAATCAATGGTTGGTACATGTCCTAACTTCCATCAAAGTCCAAAGTACAGGCCCTCGCCATATCCTCCAAGATATGGATGGTACTCTCAAATTTCCCATCTGTCTGGGGGTAAAAAATCATGATAAACCACAACTTAATACCCAGAGCCTCTTGGAAAGACTTCAAAAATTTTGAGGTAAATTGTGTACCTCGATCATAAACAAGTGAAATGGGTGTACCATGCAAGGACACAATATTATCTAGATAAATCTGGGCATACTGTGACGCCGAGTAAGCGGTTTTTACAGGAAGAAAGTACGCTGATTTCTTCAGTCTGTCCACTATAACCCAAATCGAGTCAAAACCTTTATATGTCCGTGGAAAACCAGTTATAAAATCCATGGCGATTTTATCCCACTTCCATCCTGGAATTTCTAAACCTTGAAGGGTACCTACAGGCTTCTGATGTTCCGCTTTCACTTCTTTACAAGTGAGGCACTTGGATACAAACTCTACCACATCCTTCTTCATTCCTTCCCACCAATAGCATTATTTCAAGTCATGATGGATTTTCATCGCGCCAGGAAGCATAGCATAAGAAGATGCGTGAGCCACTTCCATAATCTTCCTCTTTAATTCTGCATTTGTAGGAACCACTATACGACCGGTAAACCTCAAAACACCCTGCTTATCAACCTGGAACTCTATTTCTACACCTCGTAATAATCTGTCTTTCATACTTTGGACGTATGCATCAGTTGACTGTGCTTCTGCTATCTCTTCAAGAAGGACAGGCTTAACTTGAATTTGTGCCAACAATATCTCGGATTCAGAAAGCCAAAGCTCCACTCCACTTTATAAACATTGATGCAGTTCTCGTACTCTCTTCCTTCTGTCCATCGGTAATTAAGGTAAGCTTCCAACAGTTTTTCTGCTTAACGCATCGGCCACCATATTTATTTTTTCTGGATGATATAAAATGGAGCAATCGTAATCTTTCAAGCATTCCACCCACCTTCTTTATCTCAGGTTTAAATCTTTCTGATCAAATATATATTTCAAACTCTTATGATCATTGTAAACCTCAAACTGGTCACCGTACAGTTAATGACTCCAAATCTTGAGAGCAAAAACTACGACAACCATTTCTAAATCGTGGGTAGGATAATTCTGCTCATAAATTTTCAGCTGCTTGGATGCGTAAGCAATAAATCTGCATGCTAAATTAAAGGAGTATGGAAGATTGTGATAATCGGGTAAATGCTATATTATACTCAATCTATCTTTCTGGTGGTAGCCCCGGTAACTCTTCTAGAAATACATCTGGATACTTCCTAACTACCGACACCTGATTAAGTTCCGCTTGGCTCCCTTCTGTATCAATCACATAAGTTATGTACCTTTACATCATGTCCGAAGCAATTTACGTTCACTAATTACCGAAATCAAATTATTAGGAATCTCACTTCTATCCCCTAAAATTCCACTTCTATTTCCCCTAGAATCCGCAGAGTTACTACCTTCTTCCTACAGTCCAAATGGGCATGATACCGGGATAACCAATCCATTCCCAGAATTACATCAAAATCAGTAATTCCTAACACCATCAAATTAATAGGATACACATATTGCCCACAACTACTTCGTAAGACTTTAACACATCTGATACCACAATAGTACTTCCCAAAAGCATGGACACGAAAAGTAGAGATTCTAATACTTCTAATTCTCTTTTCAAACTTGATGCAAAATGAGGTGATGTAAAAGAATGAGTGGCTCCAGAATCAAATACTGTTCTAGCACGAAAGGATTCAACTATCAAAATACATGTCAATACGACATTTGAAGCTTGAGTATTGACCGGCGTAAACACACACGTATAACGCAAGCGCACGTATCGTTCAAGTAGTATAAAAATATCGATCCCACGAGGACTTAATCCCTACTATTGTTATTAATTATTGAATCTATTTATTTACAGATATCTAATTAAATGAAGAAGAGAATGATTGTTTGATTGGTTGAAAGTGGTTTTACAAAATAAATAAATAAATAAAAAGACAAAAGAAAATACTAAGGAAAATAACAAAAGACACAAAGATCTAGGGTCGTGAATCATTCTAATATCATTTAAAAGATGAAGTGGTTATTTTATGTTGTGTAATAAATCAGTTTACTAACCTGGAACACTAAATTATGCAAAAGCCTCTGTCGATGGTCAGACGCAAATACCCAGTTTAACCCAATTGAACCATATGTCTATGTCAACCAAATTATCTGGATTCATTAAGTTTAAGTTCCAATTATGGCTACCCCCGCCCGACAGGTATATTCCTATCCTGTAAGGAAATCTATTAAAGGGTTATCTATCCTCAAGGAAGATAGTGGGCTATTAAGTCTAAGGCTGAAACCTAAAATCCCTATGTCTAGTTCATTTTAGATTTACCACATCAATCTTATTGGTGATCAGACAACAAAAACCATTAAGCTTAAGATTTAATAAGTAAACCTTTAAATTACCCAAACTATAAAATAACCCCTTATAAACCGGTGATATTAGAAATCATCACAACCCCAGATAACTAACACATAATTAGGGCTAGTAAAGACATAAAAGTAAAAGACATAAAGTAAAAGCTGAAAAGTAAATTACAATAAAATAAAATGCTAAGGTAAAAGGAATTACTTTTACTACTACTAATTTAGATATCTCCCATAAAATAATATATAAACTTGTGATAAATTAACCAACCGACCAGTCTGGCGGTATCCTGATTAAGTCAAATTAAGTCCAACCAGCCATTAAGGCGGAACCAAAAATAATTTACCAACCGACCAGTCTGGCGGTATCCGTGACTAGTCAGGTTTAAACCAGATTAAAATTAAATTACCAACCGACCAATATAGCGGTATCCCTTATTAAGTCAATATTTTAAATAGTTAATATATTATTTTTAAGGGAGATTAATCTAAATAGCAATAGTAGAAGAATTACCTTTCACCCTAGCTGAGGAAATTACTTCAACATGGTGAATAGTAAAAAACTGTAAAAAGTAAAAAGTAAAAATTAAATTACTATTATTACAAAATGTAATTAAAATTATTTACAAAACTAAAAATAAAAACTAAAAAAAAAAAAATAAAAATTCTAGAGAGAGAAACTCTCTCTTTAGAGAGAAATCAAGAGAGAGAGAGGTGTGTTGAAATCTGAAATTTCGCGCTCTATTTATAGGAAAAATTTTCACTGTTCGGGCGTCGCGACGCCAAGGACCTCAGCGTCGCGACGCCGGATTTGTCGACGTGGCACATTCTGGTTCGCTGGTTTGAAGATTCTGGATAAGATGATAAGGTGACATATGGCAGAGTGGTTGGGCTTCAATTATTGTGACACGTGGCGGCTTCTGATTGGTCGCTGAGATTCTTATCCGCCACGTGTCAGATAAGGATATGATACTCAATTATTGATGCTGACGTGGCGGTGACGTGGCGACGACGTGGCGACACGTGGGAAAGAGACTGTCGGCACCTTGGAATTGCGACACGTGGCGACACGTGTCACGCTGTGATTGGCTGATGCTGACGTGGCAAGTTGACTTGGTTGACCTTGTGACGTGGCGGATGACGTGGCGTGACACATGGTGAAGTTGACTTTTTGACCGATGACATGGCTGATGACGAGGCGACACGTGTCAACTCTGAGTGTCGGCAGCATATGATGATGACACGTGGCACGGTGCACGTTAGCAGATCGGCTGTGATGGTGACACGTGGCACGGCACATTTTAGCAAAGTCAAACTTTTCTCAGATTCTGATTTGTGGACCCGGCGCACGTTAGCAAATCCGGCGCATGCTGGGCGTCGCGGCGCGCAATGCTCCAGCGTCGCGACGCGCAAAAGATGAAAATATTCCTGTTGACGCATTTTTGTCCGGTTTTGCCCCAAATTGCCTCCAGTGCTGTCCAAACTTTATTTATCTGCAAAATAACAACAAAACACATCAAAACGTTCATAAATCTCGAGAAACAATACAAAACATTAGGTCAAATGAGTGAGAAATAGTGATATAAATACCACTCATCACACCCCCAAACTTAACATTTTGCTAGTCCTCGAGCAAAATAGAAAATAATATAACATAACAAAATTTTAACTAAGCCACTTTCGTAGGGATCACGATTGCATTTAGCATATGCAACAAGCCTTTAAACCCCTAGGTGTCCCTAGTGGACGAGTGTAGTCTCGTGAGGGTTTACAGCAATGATACCCACAAACATTTTACAAAAGTAAAAAGTTAGTTAAAACTAATGCACACAAAAGCAAAAAGACAAGAGAAAAGAGGATAAAGAAGTTAGTGACTAATCAGGTGAAACTTCTACTCCAAGTTACTAGTTGTTTTGTTTTATTTTAAATTACCGAATAAGTAAATTCTCCGATTATTTTACCATTCTTCATATACACAGCCAACAAAATATTAATCAACTCATTTTTGCCCACAACAGTCATAAGTGCAGTTGATAAGAGAGTAATATTTTTGTCCTAAAGTTCTATCAGATTTCACACCTTTTTGGAGCAATGGAATAATTTTTCTCATTTTTTTTCTTTTTTTTTCTTTTTTTTTTTTTTATTTATATACAATATCTTCCATCTATGTAGCGAGTTTTGGGTCGGTGGCTCCCTAACCAGTTGGCTTTAGGGCATCAGGTGTTAAGACACCCCTACGGACTTAATTACTCAGACTTCATATATATATATATATATTTGCAGCATCTTTGATCCATGTAACGAGCTTTGGGTCAATGACTCCCAAACCAGTTGGTTTTAGGGCACTAGGTGTTAAAACACCCTTACAGACTTAATAACTCGGATCTCAGACGTTTTTTTTTTTTTTTTTTTTTTTTTTTTAATCCATTGCTTTTTTTTGAGATGCTTTGTCCAATTAAACTAGAGCACTGAATATTACAAACTTTTCAATTTTAACTCATGTCCGTATGTTACTATATATGTTGATAATATCTATCAATTGAGCATATGAAGATTCATTTTAGTCCGATTTATGGAGAATTCACAAATTAAATAATTCAAAATGAAATAAACAAAAATTAACTTGTTTCAAAATAGGTTTGAGATACGTCTCAGGAATGGAAACTCCTTACTCGGCTATCTCTTACCAATTTCACTTTTTTAGTCAAATTAACAACACAAATATTTTTGTAATTTTTGAAAATTTTTCAATTTTTTTGTATTTTTCGAAAAAATTTGAACTAAAAATAAAAACAACATACAAACTAAAAACAAGGTACTAATCAACTAATTTCCTCCCCCAAACCTAAATGAGACATTGTCCCCAATGTCTTAAACAGTAAAAGGAGAGTTAAGAAGGTCGTACCTGGTTAGCTGAAATCTACAGGAAATTAAAGGTTAAGATCCAGATTAATTCGACGCCTCTTACCACGATCGTCCTCGGACCATTTTATCTTTGAAAGGAGAGGGTCAACTTGTGGTTCATAAGCTACGAGTTGGTCTATTAGATCCGGAGCATTTCTGGCAGTGAAGAGGAGTTCTTTCATAGGTTTCGACACGAACCCATTTCTCCGAGCATCATCAAGAAACACACAAAGAAAATCATAAAATCCATCAACGTTGAGCAGTCTCAGTGGTTTCTGGTGTATATTCAGGTTCGCCCAAGATAGAACTATAAAAATTTCCTCTAATGTGCCCAAGCCACCTGGCAAAGCAATAAAAGCATCAGCACGGTTAATCATTTCTACCAAACGTTCAGACATACCTGATACTATCAGTTCCTCTCCGTTTGATGATCCAATAAGATTTGCCTCTGCCAAGGGTTTTGGGACGATTCCCAAAACGTTACTGCCTCCTTCCTGTACGGCCTTTGAAACGATCCCCATAAGTCCGAGATTGCCTCCGCCATATATTAAATGCATATTCCTTGCAACTAATACTCGACCCAATTCCTGTGCCGCTTCTATGTATTGTGGTTTAGTACCAACAGTACTACCGCAAAACACACAGATGTTTTCAACTCGTCTTCTTGAAGTGGCTTCCATTTTTTATGTATTTCTTTTTCAAATCAGGATGCCTTCAAAAGTGCAATGATGGGCTGAATTTATAGTACCTGAAAAAGGGTGAGTAATAATAGCACTAATATCTTCCAAAGGACGATTGTTAGCTAAACAACAAAATGAATCGTGAAAGGTCAAAAAGTCTGGATCCTGTCTACGAAAATAAAGATAATTACAAAAGAAAAGCGAATCAAAGCAATAATTAAGGCAACGGAATTGTGTATGCAATACGCCACTTGCGTAGTATAAATTCATTAGGATGTGTCTCAAGACTTAATTCTTTACTCAGCCATCACAAACGAATTAGCTCTCTTTTTTTTTTTTTTTTGACAAACACAATTCCTTCTGTATTAAAATGCTCCGTTTCTGCTTTTCCCTACAAAAATAACACACAAAATTAAAAAGTTCACACTATGTATACACAAAAGAGTTTAGAAGATAATACCTGGTCAGCTGAAATTTTACAGGAAAAATTACCGATAGGAAAAATTTATGTTCAATTTACGTTTTTTTTTTTTTTTTACCACGATCGATAATTGACCATTTTTTAGTGAAAATTTCGACAGAGTCTCCTCTAAAAACTCAAAATTTCCCCAAATTCATCCTAAAACTAACACTTTAAAAATTACCACAATGTCAAACTTTGCCCCCAATTCTACAAAATTCCATCGATCTGACTCAGAATTCAGCCAGTTATTCACTGCTAAACTTCCAAATTCACAATCCTCCAATTTCAACAAAATCAACCACAAACTCATTCAATTTTCGATTATCCCCCTTTTACTGCCAAAATTTCAAAGCCTGTAACATTCAATTTCAAAATTAACCACACAAATTATCCACAAAAATCAGATCTGATTATGGAAGGTTTTGATCGTGGGTTTGGTGACTGTCTTGGTGATTCACGGTGTGGGTATCTCGGCTTTGGTCGGTTTTGGCAGTGGCGTGGCTGGTGGATCTCGGTGTGTTGCTTGTCTCTCGGTTTGATGTTCACGGCAGATCTGGCTCGGTTTTGACTCAGCGAAGGAAGGGCTCGGTCACGGGTTGCTGGTTTGGTGAGTGGTTGCGGTTTGGGCGAGGTGAATCTTGGTGATAGGCTCGGCCATGGTGGGTTTCTGGTTTCTGGTAGATCTCGGCTGTGGCGGTGTGGTTTTGGTTCACGGCTCGGCTGGTGATGACTTGCTCACGGCAAGGATGGCTCTCGGTGGGTTGGCTTGCGGTGGTCGAGGGTGGTGGATGGTTGTTTGACACGGTTCGGTTTCGGTTTGTTCTTGGCTCGGCGAAGGTTGCGGTTGTGGTCAGTTTGGATCTTGGCGGTCTCACGGTGGTGGATCTCGGTTTGTCTCGATGGTGGCAAAGATGGGTTTCTGGTTTCTGGTAGATCTCGGCAGTGGCTCTCGATTTGGTGGGTCTCGGCTGGCTGGATCATGCGTGGTGGGTGGTGGCTCTCGGTTTTGTCTCTGATCTCAGTTGAGGACGGGGTTTTGCTCGGTGGTGAGGCTATGGTGAGTCTCGGTTTTGAGGTGATGGTTGGTGATTGGTTGAGGATGAAGAAGATGAAGAGTGAAAGGAGATGCTGCCAGTGCCCTGCTTATGTCTCTGATTTCGTGTCAGCGTCGCGACGCTGAATATTTTTTTTTTTTTTTTTTTTTTTGGCAAAATCATGTCTTGCGACGGATAAATCCATAGGGACGCGTCTTTTATTTTGTGAAAATCCCGCTTGTACTGGCTTGCTTTGTCCTGATAAATTCCATTTTAATTTTTCCTGCAAAACTCACACACAAATTAAAAAGTTCACACAAACTATGAAAATAAATTACAACAAATTGCATGGGTTGCCTCCCTGCTAGCGCTAAATTTTTCGTCTTCAGCCAGACGTGACTGAAATTCATCTGTTAAGGAGGTTTCAATGTCGTTTTGGATGTCCTATCAAAGACAATCCCGTGAGCGTTGCTTTTGAAGGGTCTCTTCCAACGGTAAAGTGGTAAAAAGAATTTTGTCTTATTCAATGATCGTGCCACCTTTTTAATCTTTGTCGCTCCAATAGTTCCTGCAAAGAAAGAAATAAAATTAGGAGGTCTCGTATGGTGCTTGACTTGGAATGGAAGTTCCATTCTTTCAAGCTTCTGGGTGATTTCTTTGATCAGTACTCCCCAAAACATCGATGTTTTTCCTGAATGCTCTGGATCTTTAATTTGGTCTGACAATTGCTCCTTCATTTGCTCTGCTTCTTGCTCCACCTTTTCTTCACAGATGTATTTGAAAATTTCTGCATTCAGCTCTTCATCTGTCATCTGTGAAATACATGTTTCAAAATTGTCAACCTGAGGATGAAAAGAAATGTCAGATTTTAGGTCTTCATCCTCTGATCTGGTTGAAATGATTGGCTCAGATAGATCTTCTTCAAACATTTGTGCAATGGAATCTCCAAGATCTTCATTTTGAGGATACAGAATTCTATCCTCATTTTTGATGTATTTGGTACAAACAGCTCAGTTTCATCCTCCTCGTCAGAATCTGAATAATAGAAATCAAATCGAGACTTTGCCGGTTCGGGTTCCTGAACTGATACCTCTGGTTGTTGATACTGCTCAGCCTCCTCCTCTGTTAAGGTGTCATTGTGGATTTCTGGGTTCTCGAAGGCTTCATCAGTGTCATCTGAAACTGGTTCTTGAGGTATGATGTTCTGGTTTTCTATTAATTGTCTGATCTGATCTGTCATTCTCTGCATGGATTATGCGTTACTCTGAATTTGTGCATCGAATCGAGCTTCTGTTCTTTGAACATGTGAATTAATTGATCTTCCTCGGATGGTTCTGGTTCTTGATAAGGATCGAAGGAAGATGGTGGATAAGATGGAAAATGTGATGGTTCTGTGAAATATGTTGGCTCATCATACCATGAAGGATTCTGATAGTTCTGCCACCCTGAATTGTAGTTGTACTCGCAATAATCGCTTGGGTGGTTACCATTACATATGTCACATCTCCACATTGAGTTCTGTTGAGCAAAAGTAGTATTACTTGGTTCTGGCATCCAGTGATAGTCATTGGGTTGTACAACAGGCCTCAGAAAACTGGACTGTTGCTCCCAGATTTGGGGTGTATCTTCTTGTAAAGTTCGTGATTTCTCAATCTCCCAGTAGTGTTCCATTTTTTAATCACCTGAAAAATAAAAGAAATAAAAATTACAAAATAAAAGAAAGAAAAATAGATAGTTTCAAAATTAACAACTCAAGAAAATTAAGTCCCCGGCAACGGCGCCAAAAACTTGACCGGCGTAAACACACGTATAACGCAAGCGCACGTATCGTTCAAGTAGTATAAAAATATCGATCCCACGAGGACTTAATCCCTACTATTGTTATTAATTATTGAATCTATTATTTACAGATATCTAATTAAATGAGAAGAGAATGATTGTTGATTGGTTGAAAGTGTTTTACAAAATAAATAAATAAATAAAAAGACAAAAGAAAATACTAAGGAAAATAACAAAAGACACAAAGATCTAGGGTCGTGAATCATTCTAATATCATTTAAAAGATGAAGTGGTTATTTTATGTTTGTGTAATAAATCAGTTTACTAACCTGGAACACTAAATTATGCAAAAGCCTCTGTCGATGGTCAGACGCAAATACCCAGTTTAACCCAATTGAACCATATGTCTATGTCAACCAAATTATCTGGATTCATTAAGTTTAAGTTCCAATTATGGCTACCCCCGCCCGACAGGTATATTCCTATCCTGTAAGGAAATCTATTAAAGGGTTATCTATCCTCAAGGAAGATAGTGGGCTATTAAGTCTAAGGCTGATGAAACCTAAAATCCCTATGTCTAGTTCATTTTAGATTTACCACATCAATCTTATTGGTGATCAGACAACAAAAACCATTAAGCTTAAGATTTAATAAGTAAACCTTTAAATTACCCAAACTATAAAATAAACCCCTTATAAACCGGTGATATTAGAAATCATCACAACCCCAGATAACTAACACATAATTAGGGCTAGTAAAGACATAAAAGTAAAAGACATAAAAGTAAAAGCTGAAAAGTAAATTACAATAAAATAAAATGCTAAGGTAAAAGGAATTACTTTTACTACTACTAATTTAGATATCTCCCATAAAATAATATATAAACTTGTGATAAATTAACCAACCGACCAGTCTGGCGGTATCCTGATTAAGTCAAATTAAGTCCAACCAGCCATTAAGGCGGAACCAAAAATAAATTTACCAACCGACCAGTCTGGCGGTATCCGTGACTAGTCAGGTTTAAAACCAGATTAAAATTAAATTACCAACCGACCAATATAGCGGTATCCCTTATTAAGTCAATATTTTAAATAGTTAATATATTATTTTTAAGGGAGATTAATCTAAATAGCAATAGTAGAAGAATTACCTTTCACCCTAGCTGAGGAAATTACTTCAACATGGTGAATAGTAAAAACTGTAAAAAGTAAAAAGTAAAAATTAAATTACTATTATTAAAAATGTAATTAAAATTATTTACAAAACTAAAAATTAAAAACTAAAAAAAATAAAAAATAAAAATTCTAGAGAGAGAAACTCTCTCTTTAGAGAGAAATCAAGAGAGAGAGAGGTGTGTTGAAATCTGAAATTTCGCGCTCTATTTATAGGAAAAATTTTCACTGTTCGGGCGTCGCGACGCCGGATTTGTCGACGTGGCACATTCTGGTTCGCTGGTTGAAGATTCTGGATAAGATGATAAGGTGACACATGGCAGAGTGGTTGGGCTTCAATTATTGTGACACGTGGCGGCTTCTGATTGGTCGCTGAGATCTTATCCGCCACGTTTCAGATAAGGATAGGATACTCAATTTTTGATGCTGACGTGGCGCTGACGTGGCGACCACGTGGCGACATGTGGGAAAGAGACTGTCTGCACCTTGGAATTGCGACACGTGGCGACACCGTGTCACGCTGTGTGATTGGCTGATGCTGACGTGGCAAGTTGACTTGGTTGACCTTGTGACGTGGCGTGACACATGGTGAAGTTGACTTTTTGACCGATGACATGGCTGATGACGAGGCGACACGTGTCAACTCTGAGTGTCGGCAGCATATGATGATGACACGTGGCACGGTGCACGTTAGCAGATCGGTTTGATGGTGACACGTGGCACGGCGCATTTTAGCAAAGTCAAACTTTTCTCAGATTCTGATTTGTGGACCCGCGCACGTTAGCAAATCCGGCGCATGCTGGGCGTCGCGGCGCGCAATGCTCCAGCGTCGCGACGCGCAAAAGACGAAAATATCCTGTTGACGCATTTTTGTCCGTTTTGCCCCAAATTGCCTCCAGTGCTGTCCAAACTTTATTTATCTGCAAAATAACAACAAAACACAACAAAACGTTCGTAAATCTCGAGAAACAATACAAAACATTAGGTCAAATGAGTGAGAAATAGTGATATAAATACCACTCATCAAGTATCTTGAGAGGTTAAAACAAAAACCCATATATATCCCTAGAAACTGATGGATGGCCTCGCTCTTTAGAAGACTGGTCCCTCTTAAACTGTCTCTGATCTTTATAACCTCATCCAATTGAAACATGCCCTTGAACATTCCCAGCTGCCCCTAGTAATTTCTGTGAAGGTTGACGTACAAGGGTAGCGTAATCTTTGAAAAAATACCCCATTTCACCGCACTGAAAGCATGCTCTTATGCCTTTCTACTCTCTTCTCGGTGAGGTCGACCAAAATTAGAGCAAACATGTACCCTGGGTTTAGCAACTGAAGCCTATGTCATGGATTACGATGCAGTACCCTAAGAAAGACCTCTCCCAACACTTCTATACCCAGATGTCTCATGGTGTGTCATAGCTTGAGAAGCAGTGGGCCCACCCTGAGTCCTACCAGTCTCCCACTGAGAAGTTTTCCCTGCTACCTCAGACCTTACTTCTTCTAAACCTCCCTCTCTGCGCGCCTCTCTTGCGCCGTAGCCTCAAACCGTATGATGAGTTCAAGGCTTGTGTGTAAGTCATCTCTAGGGTTACTAAGATAGATCTGAATAGGTAATCACGTAGCCCATTGAAAAATCTTTTTACTTTCATTTCCCTAGTGGCGATGAGATGAGTAGAAAATTGTGATAATCGGGTAAATGCTATATTATACTGTTGGGTTTCTATTAAGTCCCAATGATCATTTTCAAGCAATGAAACACATGTGAATACTCCACAAAGAATGGTGGAATCATACTTACATTGATCGGTTATGCGATGCGAGGAACAAAACTTCAAGCTTTCCTCCAAGGTGGCTCATGGCAGTGGCAGTTTGTGCTCCTCCAAGAATTCAGTCATGGTGTCCTCTCCAAGCTCCAAGCTTTGGGTTGTGTATTCCATGCTCACGAAATTAGTTCCTATCACCTTCGCAAGACCTTTAAAGCGTGCTAGCACTCCATAAATTTTTCCGTAAAACTTCCTATACTTCTCCTTCAACTCACGGCATTTGCAGTGAAAATAGGGAAGAAAAAATGACCGAAGCCGAGAGAGAGGAGAAGGAAAGAGAGATGAGAGTGTGTTAGGTTAATTGATTTCCAAAATCAATTAAAACATATACCATATTTTGAATTTACAAAAGTCAAAAGGTACAAGCATTAAAGCTTTCCAACTACCACCATCAATCACTCATGACAAGTTGTCAAATCACTCAAAGTGAATAGACATCACATCAATCGATTGACTATTGATTTGACGCATGATGTGACTTATGGGCCGCACTTGAATTCAAAATGCAAGTGCGCCAGCGAACACTCCCGGGCTCGGGTTCGCTAATTCCAAATTAACGAATTTTCCGCTGCGACGTAATTAAATAATTATGCCTAGCAAAATTACTATTCACGCCACTAACGAATTAATTCTAAATAACTCGTTTGCCCGAATTAAAATCCAATTTTAATTCCGCGTCGAAATCCAATTTCGTTTAATATATCGAATATATTAATTTATCGATTAATTCCAAATTAATCGTTCTCTCTCTTTAAATAATATTTTATCCCAGATAAAATATCTCTGTAATTAATCCCAGATTAATTTTCTCTCTCATCTAATTAATCCCAGATTAATAAAGTGCGAGTCATACGTCATCGGTGAATCTTCGGGAAGCGACCCATGAGATCCCCGGATATGTTGGCAGTAAATCCTGTCATCGGACTATCCAAACACGTACGTACCTAGTACAACATTTTTACCGATTTACAAGACATGGTTGGCTTCTAGCAAAACATCATGCCTACCCAATTCTCCAGAAATATTCTTACTGGAATATGTGATCTATATCAGGCGTAGTATACGTAGTATTGCGTATAACGATCCAGTATCGGATGTCACGTGCAAGGCCTGGGGCTGGAAATGTGTCTGCCCCGTACGAAGTACATATCAGATCTCTGGTAACTAGTCTATATAATCGGATAAACATGACCTAGTCATAATATCCTGATAACTGCAGCATATAAGAGAACCAGTTCCGTATCCTACGTGATCATCATCTCCACTATGACTGGAGTGATACTTCCATCTCGACATCACACCCAATACACTACGATTCTCAATATACCCAGAAGAGGCGTACACAGAACCTGTTAAAGCCTTGGACGACCAAAACCAAAGTATATTGATTGTCACAAGTATTAGCGGTGCAAGTCTCAGGTTAAGACAAATACACCTACCCTGATTCGGACTTCCATAGACACATAGTCATACTACCAATGGAATTCCGAGGGGTCTATCTAGAGCGAAGCTGTTTTCCGTACCATCGGTAAACACAAACTCCTATTACACTTGCATGAGTATCATATACCCAAATATATGAGAACTATGCCGTAATGCTCCCATAACACGCACAAGTGCAATACTAGTCTATTCCGCATTATCGATGTACAATCTCGATAATACTACGACTAGGGATATTTAATTAGTAAACCTTCATGGATTGATATTGTCTCATATCTTATCAATCCGGAACTAATCATATGGACCTTCTATCATTTATACATCTTGGTAATCTAATTACAAATGATAAAAGAGCAATTTCCTTTGTCACATAGTTAATTTGTACAACAACACAATGATCTGTACAAATAGTGATGCTATGGGCCATAACTGTCCAATAATCTCCCACTTGGCCTATAGCCAATCACTCAAGTGTCCTACACCCGAACTATGTACGGTTCGCTCAAATTTCTACTGAGGAAAGGCTTTCGTCACCGGATTAGCATGATTATCATCTGATGCGATTTATACGATCATCACATCGCCACGATGTATGATCCGAACGAATCAGATGTATATTCGAAGTATTTATCTGGATCGTTGATGAGACCATTAATTCTTTAGCCTGTGTTGTAGCCTAGCTCAGCTGCTAACAGAACCACTCCTAATCTAATTAGGATTATTATCGATCCAAAAGGCTTCTATTGCTGCCTCAGCTGCAGCAATAACCTGCTTTTGTTGTTTATTCGGTAACAGTATCTTGCTCGGAAGATTTCCAGCTCACTGTTCCGTTGTTCAAACTGTATAGTACCGTTGTTACGACTTATAGTCTTTTTTATCGGTTAGGAAACTTGCAACTGTGAACCCAGTCACTTCAAGTTCTCCTTCTCCATAGTATAAGACAACATCCTTAGATCTTCTAAGATACTCAAGGATGTTCTTAACATCAATCCAATGACTATCATTTGGATTGGCCCGATTGTGACTCCATATGCTCAAAGCGTATGAGACACCAGGTCGCGTATATTTATTTCAATGTACAAGTTCTCATAGAGTGCTATCAACTTTTAGATCTATCCCAGCAGATCTTTATTCCTAGAATAAAAGTTGTTTCTCCCAAGATTCTACGGAGAATTATCATGAAAGCCAAGCTTTCACCGATTGTTTTATGGGAATATCATTTCCAAGAAATGATACGTCATCATTATTAGGACAATCACTGTCAGTGCGCTCCCACTAACCTCCTTATATACACAAGAATCATTTTCGTTTTGAATTAAATCATATACCATTATGATTACATCAAAACGATTGTTCCAAGAACGCAATGCTTGCTCCAATCCATCCATGGATCGAGCTAACTTGCAAACCTTGTTTGCTTGTTTTGGTATGAGAAAACCGTCAGGATGTTGTAAACATCCTCCAAAAGGTTTCCGTTAAGGAAAGCGGTTTTGGCATTCAGCTGCCACATTTCATAAATGAAATATGCAGCATCAGCAAGCATTATCCAAATGGATTTAACAATGGCAACTGTTAAAAGGTTTTGTCGTAATCGACACAATGTTGATAACGATACCTTTTCGCTATAAGCCTAGCTTAGTACGTTGGTATATTGCCTTCCATGTATGTCTTCCTTGAAGACTTATATAGTACCAATAGGCACAATGCCTTCCGGTATGACAACTAGTGTCTAAACTTGGTTGGTATACATGGAATCCATTTCGGACTATATGGCACTTTGCCATAATAGGGAGTCGATACCTTGTATCACTTCCTCATACGTAGTCAGTTCGTATTCCTCAATAAGATTGACATCTTTATGAGGTGAGATCAGAAACCCATACCCCAGGTTATTTTCTGACTCTCTCCGACTTACGCGGTTCTTGTGTATTCGAAGATTATTGGTATAGTTTCATCCTTGATAAACTATTTATGTTCCATTAAGGAATCGGTGCCTGGAACAGTATTACTCCGATTTTCATCGAGTTTTACTTTCCTCCCACTTACCACTGCATATCGGTATTCCTCTTAGGAAAACTGCATGGCGAGCAACAATTACATTGTTCTCTTGTGAGTTGTGTAAGTACTATACTTTGGTTTCCCTAGGATAACCTACAACTTAGGCACTTATCATATTTGGGTTCTTGTTTGGTATCATCCAAACTATGCCCAACATTCCCAAATCTACAGGAATGAGAAAACCCAGTTTCTTTCCTGTTCATATATAATATGAAGTCTGTCAAACAGATTTGTATGGAACCTTATTCTAAATAAGATTTGCACTGTTAATGCATATATGTTGAAGGAAATGGTAGCTCAGAGCGACTCATGATTAACCTTATCATGTCCAACAAAATTTGGTTTCTCTGTTCGGACACACCGTCATAAAACTGACATGTTCCGGGAGGAGTCCTCATTGAAAGAATACTATACTCTTTCAAGTATATGAGAAACTTATTGCTTAAGTATTTTCATCTTGGTCTAACCGTGATGGTTTAATACTTTAGTCGATCTGTATGTCTACTTTGTGTCGAAACTCTAAAGTTTCTGATTCGTGTTTCAAAAGAAACACATAACCATAACGCGATGCCACATCCGTAATGGTCACGAAACATTCATATCCATCTCTAGCCTAGCTAGACATGGGCCTACTTACGTCACTATGAATGAGGGCTAACAGATCGGTGGCAGTTGCACTTTTACCAAGTAAAGGTGTTTCAGGCACTTTGCCTAATAAACTAGATTCGTAGACATCATTTGAATAGAATCAAATATGTCCTAGTATCCACTCTTCGAAAGTGTGGATATATGAGTCTTGTTTAATTGTGTCCCAGACAACAATGCCACAAATGAGTCTCAACTGATTTATTCAGTTCGAGCTATTTGTTTGTCATGTTATATGTTTGAGATTCATTTATATTCTAAATATAAATACTGCTATTCACATCTAATGTGTTTATCTCAATATCATCTTTATAAAATAAAACACTTTAGTTTTCTAGAATATAAAGTTATACCCGTAACGGTTAAATCCTGATATAGAGATAATGTATCTAGTCAAACCAGTTACATTGTAACAGTTTCCTAATTTAAGTACATACCCAAAGGGTAGTTCCTAAACTTAGGTTTCTACGGTTAAAACAGCGACTGTCGTCCCATTTCCAATTCGTAGATCAATCTCATCTGAAGTCAGTATCCTGCTTACAGCAAATTCTGCACACCAGTACATATTTATGTACCACTTCCAGTATCTAAAATCCAATTTTAACACTAGTAACGAACATATTGATGACAAACATATTTGAAGTCGGAGACTTGCCCCTCTTCACTTCCTTCATGTCTGCCTTGTCCATACGGCAGTCACGCTTCCAGTGACCCTGTTTGCCACAGTTTAGACAGACATCTTGGGATATGTTCTTTGTCTTCCCAGAAGATTATAATGACTTTGCCTTTGCCCTTTTCCACACCCTAGAAGCCTTTGGCCAAGCCTTGGCCTTCTAGAATATCGAAGTAAGATGCGCCTTGCTGTGGGACACATGAACTGGGTGACGCATGCTGTTCTAGGCTCGCGGCCTAGTCGGGAGTACGGAGTAGCCACAGGAGACTAAACCGGAGATTAATGGAGTCGCCACCCGGTGTGAACGGGGGGAAAATGAGATTTAAGACCGTACTCACCCCTCGCGAGGGAAGACCTCAAACCATTGGGTTCGGAATGGTCCCTTACTTATGTCACTTGTAATGAAAGGATTTGTGTAATAAATTAATCAAGCTTAAGTAACACTTATTTCCAAGAGTATCATGCTTCTAAGTTCATATGCGCAAAAATAAAACTTACACCTAAATTTGCATATATCTTACATCTAAGATTGCATGTTTGAAAGTACGTCAAAGTAGCAACGAACATACAACTTCTTGGCATATTGTATTCATGGAAGCACAAGCACACACTAACCACGCAAGCACACATAAAAGCGAATCAAATAATGGCGAACATGTGATTTCATAGACATATCATACTTATACGTGCGGAAGCATAAACAAATAGCCATTACATGTCCATGCGTAAATAAAAGAGTCAACTAAGTACAAAATGCAAAAAGACAATTAAGGATGCAATTAGGCATTAAAGTAAGCATGTTATAACGTGGTGTAAAAGAAGATAACTAATATGGACACAAACATACATGTGAGCACTTTTCCAAGTGGTACGTGGAATTGTATCCCAAGTACAGACCGCACTACCGTCCATTCGGAATCGGCTATGGAATCTATGTCTGGATTTCCATCCGATATACCACAAGAAATAATACTCAAATGATATCATAACATGGATATATGGATTGTAATACGTTAAGCCAAGACTAAGGTAAATGATGCAACCAATAGAATAAATGTGCTTTTCATTATGATGCGTACAAAGATAAGGATGACTATATGGGATTTCATAATACATGCGTGAATAGAGCAATGATGTGCTAAAAGATAAATGCCATGGCAAGAAGCGCGGTAAAACATCGTGGTAAGGGCTTTTAACCCTTCGATATATAGGACCTTTAATCCCACTTATTAAGCCCATGCGCACATAATACAATTCATACATAAAGTAAAGAAAATGATATCAGGCTTCGCGTATCCGATTGAACACATCTCACACTCAATCGAATACACCTTATTCGGCGCGGCAAATCATCGTGGCAAAGGATTTTAACCTCTTCAATTAGAGGACCTTTCATCGCACTTACTAAGCCCATGCGTAATTAATGCAATGCATACATATGAAACGAAAGTAAATACAAAGATATCCGGCGTGGCGAAGCATGTGTGTGGTAAAGGATTTTAACCTCTTCAATTAGAGGACCTTTCATCGCACTTACTAAGCCCATGCGCAATTAACACAACGCATATATATAAACAAAAGTGAATACAAAGATATCTGGCTCGGTGAAGCATCGTGGTAAAGGATTTTAACCTCTTCAATTAGAGGACCTTTCATCGCACTTACTAAGCCCATGCGCAATTAACACAATGCATATATATAAACAAAAGTAAATACAAAGATATCTGGCGCGGCGAAGCATCGTGGTAAATGATTTTAACCTCTTCAATTAGAGGACCTTTCATCGCACTTACTAAGCCCATGCGCAATTAACACAATGCATATAAAAAAAAGACCATAATATCGGCTTCGTATACCC
Organism: Zanthoxylum bungeanum; assembly: GCA_019454045.1. Classification (NCBI taxonomy): domain Eukaryota; kingdom Viridiplantae; phylum Streptophyta; class Magnoliopsida; order Sapindales; family Rutaceae; genus Zanthoxylum; species Zanthoxylum bungeanum. The sequence goes on along the minus strand of SKCR01025349.1, from coordinate 7,286 downwards.
GATTGACACATCTTACATTCAACCGAATATACATCAATCGGCGCGGCAAAGCATCGTGATAAAGGATTTTAACCCCTCAAAATAGGGGACCTTAATTCAACTTACTAAGCCCATGCGCTCGATCACATCATGCATAAACAAATAACGTGCGGAATTTAAATGACAAATAACAAGTAAATCAAAGCAACATAAAACAAAAGAATGTGCCGTTTACTCAAGCGGTACGTGGAGTTGTATCCCGAGTACAGATCATACTACCGTCCATTCGGAATCGATTATGAACTTTATGTCTGGGTTTCCATCCGATATACCGCGAGAGTTGACACATCTTTCATTTTATTCCAAGGCCACAACATATATATTTCGTAATACATGCATATTTATCTACTCAAAGGCCACAACATGCATTTTAACATAATAGTCATGCGAACAATACTCAATAAATAATAAAAATAAAACAGAAAATGAATGTGGAAAATACCCTCAGGTCTAACCTTTCTTGCCGACTTACGGACTTGCATTTCACGGAGATCGAAAGGGTAAAGCTCCTCAACTTCTCCGGTTCACTGGTTTAGAGTCTTAGCTCACTGTTTTACTATTTTGCTTGCTGTTTGGCCTCCATTTTCCTGCTGTTTCCTCTGTATTTTCTGCTCACTGTTCGGGTCACTATTTCGGCATTTCAATGGACTGTTTTGGGTGTTCTTTTAAAGGTTTTAAGTGCAGTTTTTTATGTTACTGTTTTAAGGATTTTAGGGACTGTTTTAAGGTGTGCAGGGTAGCTGTTTTAAGGTGTGCAGGGCTGATGTTTCTGTGTGTAAAAGGGCTGCTGTTTGGGGCGTTTTTACTCACTGTTTTGGGAACTTAGGGGTTGCTATATTGGCATTTTTTTAGCTGCTGTTTGGGGTGTGTTTGGGCTGCTGTTTGGGGGAGATTTCGGTAATGGAGGGCTGCTGTATGGGGCTAGTTTCGGTGGCTTTAGGAGGATATAAGGGCTTGTTATTTTCGGCTATGGAGTGGAGGAGATGAAGGGAATTATTCTTTACTTGTTATGGTGCTATTGCCGTGAATTGTAGGAGATTGGAGAGAGTTGGGCGTGAATTCTGAGAGGATGGGGATAGGCTTGGTTTGGCTTTGTTTTTATAGAGAAGGGCTAGGGCTTCTCCTTGTCTCACAAGGAAGGGATTTTGGCATTAAAGAGAGGATTTGATTTGGTGTTGGATAAGGAAATCAATGGATTGAGGGGGGGACAAAATTTGGTGAATTAGGAAGTTGAATATTTGATTTGCTTGGTTAGGCATTTAATTTGTTAGATTAGGAAGTCAATATTTTTAATTGGTTATGATTGATTTTAATTAGGCATAATATTTCTTTAATTTAGTATATAATATTTTGGATTAGGAAGTTACAATATTTTAATTTGGTATAATTATATTTTATGTCTTATTTAATTTGGTAAATGACTTAATTAATATTTTATTTAGTTAATATTTAATTTAATTAATATTTAATTTAATTAATATTTAATTTAATTTGGGTGTATTTTAGAGGCCATGGGCGTGTGGGCCTAGGTGGGTGTGGGCGTGGGCTTTGTCTTGGTAAGTGTAGGCATTGCATTTTCGCATGTGAAACCCGATGATGAGTCTCAGTTGGAGGTACTACCTTTTTAGCTAAGGATATTGTGGGAAACGGAGGTCGGAAGGGGAAATTCAGAATAAGTACGTCATCAGATTCATTTCGCAAGTTCACTGTCTTCGTTAGTGTTGCGTTCGTTACTTCGTTCGAACGTCAGGCAGATTGCGGGCGTTCGTGTAGCGTTCGAACGGCGTCGGTATTTCTGGTTTTGCTGCTAGCCTCGCACCCCAGCCCAATTAGCCCACCAAAGCCCATAAAACACATCCCAATTAATAAAACACATTTAAAACCATGGGAAATTAAATTAAATATTAATTAGATAATGTAATTAAATAAAATAATTATTAAGTCATATACCAAATTAAATAAAACAAATAAAATCTAAATAATCACCTACCAAAATAATAAAAATACTTACACAAATTAAAGAAATTGCATTCTAATAAAGATAAATCAAATATATTATATACCAAACTTAACAAATATCATGCCTAATTAAAATCAATCATAACAAATTAAATATTTTGTATTCCTAATCTAAACCAAATTTGTCCCCCCTCAATCTTTACTTTCCTTGCTCAACACCAAATCAAATCCCTTCCTTATGAGACAAGGTGAAGCCCTAGCCATTCTCTATATAAACAACCCCTAACCAAGACATGCACTCCCCTAGCTCATACACAAGACTTACACGAAAATCACAACACCAAGAACCCTAGCCACTCACGGCAATAGCAAGAAGCACAAACAAAAATCTTCTTTTCATCTCTCATTCTTTGGCCAAGAATACAACTATCATCCATCCCCTCTATTGCCGAATTTTAACAGCCATTACAACCACTAATACAGCCCCTAACCACCACTGAAAACCACCTCCATAAACTCCCCACACATCACCGAAAATACACCCCCAAAACAGCAGCCAAAATCCTCTTAAAATAGTCCCTAAAATCATCAAAACAGTAACATAAAAACTGCATTCATAATCCTTAAAATAATCACACAAGACTACACTAAAAACCCACAAAAAACACTCGGAACAGTCCCTTGAAACGTCAAAACAAGTGACCTGAACAGTGAGCAACAAAACAGAGGCCGAACAGCAGCAGAACGGAGACCGAATAGCAAGCAAAATAGCAAAACAGTGAGCTAGGACGCTAAACCAGTGAACCGGAGAAGTTGAGGAGCCTTCCCATTCCGACGTCCGTGAAACGCAAGCCTGAAAGTTGGCAAAAAGGTTAGACCTGAGGGTATTTTCCACACTCGTTTTCTGTTTTATTTGTATTATTTATTGACTATTGCATGCATGATTGTTATGTTGAAATGCATGTTGTGGCCCTTGAGTAGATAAATATGCATGAATTATGAGATGTTGTATGTTGTGGCTTTGGAATAAAATGAAAGATGTGTCAACTCTCGCGGTATATCGGATGGAAACCCGGACATAAATTTCATAGCCGATTCCGAATGGATGGTAGTATGATATGTACTCGGGATACAACCACGTACCGCTTGAGTAAACGGCACCCTCTTTTGTGTTGTGTTGCTTTGATTTATTTATTTTTCGTCACTTGAATTCTGCATGTTGCTTATTTATGCATGATTCAATCGAGCGCATGGGCTTAGTAAGTGCGATGAAAGGTCCCCTATTTGAAGGGGTTAAAACCCTTAACCATGATGCTTTGCCGTGCCGGTTGATGTGTGTTCGGTTGAATGCAAGATACGTTCAATCGGGCATACTAAGTTTGGTATTATTGTTTCTTTATTCTTTGTATGCATGATTCAATCGAGCGCATGGGCTTAGTAAGTCGGATTAAAGGTCCCCTATTTGGAGGGGTTAAAATCCTTTATCACGATGCTTCATCGCGCCGGTTGATGTATGTTCGGTTGAATGCAAGATACGTTCAATCGGGTACACTAAGTTTGATATTATTGTTTCTTTATTCTTTGTATGCATGATACGATCGAGTGCATGGGCTTAGTAAGTCGGATTAAAGGTCCCCTATTTAGGGGGTTAAAATCCTTTACCACGATGCTTTGCCGCGCCGGTTGGTGTATATTCGATTGGATGTGATATGAGTTCAATCGGATACGTGAGGTCCCACATTGTGGATTTGTTTGACTATGAATGTGTTGCATGCATCAGGTCTGGTTCCGTTCGAACGCGTTCTCGAACGCCACACGAACGCGAACCTTCTGTTTACCATTCGAACGCGTTCTTGAACGCTACGCGAACGCGCACGCATTTTCTTAGGTTCATCATGCATCATGGCTGGTTCCGTTCGAACGCTATACGAATGTGAACCTTCTGTTTACCGTTCGAACGTGTTATCAAACGCTACGCGAACGCGCACGCATCTTCTTAGTGTTTCATGCATCAGGTCTGGCTCCGTTCGAACGCGTTCTCGAACGCTATACGAATGCGAACCTTCTGTTTACCGTTCGGACGCGTTCTCGAACGCTACGTGAACGTGCACCCACTGAACTGAGTTATTTTCATCAGATTTCATACATAATTATCCCTAGTAGCTATTCCTTTATTTGATAAACCTGATTGTTTCTATGCATTATGCAAGATTGTGTAAGTGTCGTTCATCTGTATTCCCCACATGTATGAGTGTAATGTGTTTATTAACTTGTATGCTTGCCGTATGTTAATCTTTATGTATGCAAATTGAGACATAGATTACATGCTAATAGGCTGTATGCAAATTCGGATATGTGTTACATATAAATTTAGAAGAACTTGTTGATGTATGCATGTGAATTTAGAAGCATGATACTCTTGGAAATAAGTGTTACTTAAACTTGATTAAATTATTACATAAATCCTTTCATTACAAGTGACATAAGTAAGGGACCATTCCGAACACTACGGTTTGATGTCTTCCCTTGCGAGGGTGAGTGCGGCCTTAAATCTCCTTTTCCTGGTTCACACCAGGTGGCGACTCCATTATTCTCCGGTTTAGTCCCTGTGGCTACTCCGTACTCCCGACCAGGCCGCGAGCCTGGGACAGCATGCGTCGCCCAGTTTCTGTGTCCCACAGTAAGCTAGGTGTTGTGTTGGTTTGGTGAGTGGGTTTGGGCCAAGGTTAAATGGTTCTGGGTTTTTTAGGCTAAAGGTGCTTTAAAACGGAGGTCCAACGAGCGAGCTTGGAGCTAAACGAGTGAATAAAAATCTAATGAAACACTGATTCCCTTATGACGACCGTTTCCCGCAATATCCTTAACTAAAAAGGTAGTGTCTCCAGATGAGACTCATCATAGGGACTCACATGCAAAAATGCAGTGCCTACAGTCGTCCCCACTTTCATGGGACTTGTGTAATGTGTAACAGTGACAATCCTATCAAAGTTATGCAATGCATTTTCACTTACCTGGCTCGCCAGCTGCCACTTGACTTACCATGTGTTGAGTTGAGTTGATTTGGTGGTGAGGTGCTACGACCCCTGGTTCATTCCCGAACCGTGCTCCATTTTTATAGCGCCATTTTCGGCATCTTTTGTGTGTGTGCTCCATTTTGGAGAACCATTTTCGGCATCCATTTTCGGCATCTGTTGTGTGTGTGCTCCATTTTTGAATGCCATTTCCGGCATTTGCTGTGTGTGCTCCATTTTGGAACTCCATTTTCAGCCTTTACTGTGTGTGCTCCATTTTGGAACGCCACTTTCGGCATTTGCTGTGCGTGCTCCACTTTGGAACGCCATTTTTGTCCTTTGCTGTGTGTGCTCCATTTTGGAACGCCATTTTCGGCATCTGTTGTGGGTGCTCCATTTTGGAGTGCCATTTTCGGCGTCTGCTATGTGTGCTCCATTTTGGGGCGCCATTTTCGGCATCTGTTGTGGTAGCGGTCCATTTTCGAACCGTGCTGTGCGAGAATATGGCTCATTTTTGAACCGTTATTTGATGAGATGGTCTTTGCCGCTACAAACCTGCGAACACAAAACAAACATTACATGTATGTGATATGCATGCATGTATGCATAGATATGTATCATATTCCGATGGGTTAGGCCTTCCTTGGTCCATTTCCGAACCATGTTCCACTTTCAGAGTGCCATTTTCGACGAGATGTGAAAGTAGTCCATTTTCGAACCATGTTCCACTTTCGGAGTGCCATTTTCGACGAGATGTGATAGTAGTCCATTTTCGAACCATGCTCCACTTTCGGAGTGCCATACTCGGCCAAACTGATGCTGATGTGGGCTCGCCCCTGGGACTCATCCCTAAACTGAACTGATGTGGGCCTCGGCCCTATGACTCATCCCAAAAATGAAACTGATGTAGGCCTCAGCCCCTATGATGTTGATACTGATGTGGGCTCTCGCCCCAAGCTGATATTGATGTGGGCCTCGGCCCTAAACTGATGCAGATGTGGGCCTCGCCCCAGCTGATACTGATGTGGGCCTCGGCCCTAAACTGATGCTGATACTGATGTGGGCCTCGCCCCCAAGCTAATATTGATGTGGGCCTCGGCCCTAAACTGATATTGATGTGGGCCTCAGCCCTAAACTGATATTGATGTGGGCCTCGGCCCTAAACTGATGCTGATGTGGGCCTCGGCCCTGACTGACACTGATATGGGCCTCAGCCCCAGACTGATACTGATGTGGGCCTCGGCCCTGGGCTGATATTGATGTGGGCCTCGGCCCTAAACTGATGCTGATGTGGGCCTCACCCTAAACTGATACTGATGTGGGACTCGGCCCTGGGACTCATCCCCAAACTGTAACTGATGTGGGCCTCGACCCTGGGACTCATCCCCAAAACTGAAACTGATGTGGGCCTTGGCCTTAAGCTGATACTGATGTGGGCCTCGGCCCTGGGACTCATCCCCAAACTGATGCTGATGTGGGCCTAAGCCCCTAAACTGATGCTGATAATGTGGGCCTCGCCCCCAAGCTAATACTGATTCATTTCTGAAACTGATTGTACTGTTGTTGCTTCCGAAGATTCCTCGTGTTCTAAACATCACTGAATTTCATAGTACCAAGGTTGAATGCTTTTCTCAAATATACTCATGTTGCAGGTTGGAGGGAGAGACTCAGGCAAGTAAACGAAATGAACGTATTTATTATCATTTAAGAAATGGTTCGAACAAGTAGACCAAATCAATGTCTATATTAAAAATACAGGATCAAATAAACTAGTAGGAACAACTTCATCATTCGCAGCATTGCCTTCTTTCTTGACCTACGGTTCTTCACTGTCATCCCCTATCTCCATGTAAGAAGCTTGGTGGTTAAGGGTTTGGAGGACAAAAGTTTCGGGAAATCCAGAGTTGATCATGTAGGTGGGTGGAACGGAGTGGTAATTTGGTAGGGGGTTCCAATATGTGTTGGGTTGTTCTTTCTCTGGGTCGGGTATTTTGTGAGCATCGATGAGGTTTTGGATTTCATGCCTAAGGCGGGTGCAGTTGTCAGTTTTGTGGCAATCCTCTGATGGAAGTGACAATACAAGCTTAGGTCAATGTTGGGTGGTATAGGATCTGGAAGTGGTTTAGGCTCTAAGGTTTTAGGAGTCCTTGTCCCTTCAACTTCTCAAGCACCTTAATAACGGATTCCCCAGGTTAGAGAAATGCCGGTTCTTGATGGCAGCAACCTCGGCATAGCAGGTTTAGTCTCAGGATGCCCCTAAAAGTTCTTCTTTCTGGC